>OY744533.1:32492857-32532857 GCA_963556195.1 Sepiola atlantica
CTGCTGCAATCTTGGAGGAGTTTATCATCCGCATATGAAAGTCACTTAATGATGATATTAATATAACATGTTGAGCCCTGTTTCTTTGCTGGGCAGGGAGAGCTGTTACATAAGACTAAAAAGGAAACCCTTGTCATTCTTTCAGAGAATTCTCTTTGCATTTACAATTGAAGACTTACAAAACACAAAAGGAATTTTTATCGCTTACTTTATTTTATATTACAATGTTGTCTCACATCTAGCCCAACCTAGTGAGAGCTAGTGCCAAAAGAAATCTGCTCTGATGTCTAGTCATCGTCTTACTATTCAATTGTTAGTTCTTGTGCATACCTAAACAAATCCACAAATCGCTTCTGTTTATTTTCCAAATCTCACAACAGTGTATTCGAATTCCATCAATGCATTCTTTACTAAATTCCAAAACACAATTCGTATCACTCCTACTTACCTCAACCTTTTCTCGCTACGCTAAGAGCTATTGCATATTAGTCAATATTGACGAAATTATTTTTAATCAGATTTTTGTGAAAGTTAATTTAAATTAAGTTATCATTTGGTCATTGTTTTGCCCTCAAAAGAGCGTAATAAATAAATAAATAAATAAGATAAACACATATGTTGAAAAGAAGAATCAAGTTATATTACAATTATACAATGTTGCCAGTGTAGCTTCTGCTATTTGACTCACTGACTCCGTTTTACATGCTGGCATGTTTAAGGACGGCTTTTAGAAATTGATTTCCAGGTCTTTATTTATCTATCGTTCTCTCAAGTCCATTCTTATCACTTCCTACCATGTTTCCCTTGGGCTTCTCCTGTGAACTGAACCTGCTACATCAACTGTTCTACATCTACTAACCCAAGAATTCTCATACATTGTTTCAACGTAATCATACCATCGAAGTCTACTCTGCTTCTCCCTATACTATCCATATTTAATCCTCCCTTGAGCTCATTAACACAACGGATAAAGTGCTAAATATAATCAATTCTAAGTGACAGTCTTCTGGGGATTGAAGATTCAATATTTAGTACAGGCGATACTAAGTATATACAGTCAGAGTATTATATACTTATTGGAAGAGTCCACTGTGTATCTAAATAGGGATAACACAACAGTCATTAAATTACTGGAATAAAATTGTTTAAAATTCAACCTATTTTGAATAGTTGCATTGGATCATAAACACACAGACAGACACGAAGTTGTCTTGTCATTTTTTAATATAGATGAACATTATTAATTGATTCTGTGGCAATTATTTGCACCATGCCTTTGTTATCAGCATGTCTGAAATGTCAGTGTGGTGCTGTGCAAGCCACAAGAGACTCATTCAGTAGCACAGGTAATTGACTGGAGAGGAGCAATGGTGCACACTGTCCACTAGATCGGCCATTATTGAAACACAAATCTGTACTCGCACATTATTGTTGGTTGTATGAAAATATACTTATGGCATGTAAGCTACCGTGTATCCATAAGTATATTTATCCGGATGATTTCCGTCAGGAATGAAACACAAACATTTTTGTGCAACTTACTTGCCATAAGTATATTTTCATACTCACATATTGGTGAGGCCTGAACAGTACGTTTCTTTTGAATCCCTGCTCTCACAGGTCGACTTGAAAAGCCTTGCGGACATCATGCGAAAGAACAGACTGCGTTGGTTGGGTCACATTGAGCGTAGCGATGGCTGGATTGCTAAAGTCCGACAGTTGAATGTGCCAGCAGAGAACATCACCACTGGCAGACCCAAGTTGACTTGGGAGGACGTAGTCAAACGTGATAGGAAGGCCATGGGTATGGATTCCATCAAGCCTTGCCAAAGACAGGAGTGGAGAGGAAGACTTAGATTTCGAGACTAGACAATCAGGGCCCACCCTCATCAGAGGATTAATTGTGGCCTGATTCAACAAATAAACCGGTTGATGATGATGATGATGATGATGATGACATATTGAGCACTTTTGAAGTATACTTATATTATTTTATAATATAAGTGTATATACATGAAATAGTCTTATATATATATATATAGTGTAATTTAGTGTTATGGGACAAATAACCAGCGTGCTCAATTACTTGTACAAGAGCATATATTTTTTTTTTTCAGTTGCCACTGTACATTAGTTTGATCTTCTATCTATACATTCAGTTTCATGGAAACTATGGAAACTCAGCCCACAGGGCTAAATATATCAAAAGTAACTGATTCTTCAGTCGATGTTGTTATAGTGTAAAATCAAATACTACAGAAGTATATACATAATATATTATTTTATTATATATATATATATATATATATATATATATATATATATATATAAAATAGTAATCTCTCTATATATAAAGTTAGGTATATGTATATATTTATATCTTCATAGGGTGGCGGACAAGCGGGGGGGGGCGCCAATGATAGGGGCGACAAAAACAAAATGCCTTCTGGTGTCACCAAGCCTCTAACGAGCATGCATTTGAAATGTTCAAAATCTTTTTCGCACCTATTTGCTAAAGGTTTATATGGTACCTCTCAGAGAGTTACCGTTTAACAGCTAGGGGACAATTGTTTGTATTGCTAGTGCATTGGCCTTGTCCATTCAGGTTACCCAGTCACTTTCTCCTTAGAAATATAATTTTTGTATTTTGTTCGGTTTGAACTTCTTTAAACCTAGTGCTTTAGGATTAATTGAATCAATTTTCAATTAATGAAAAATTTCAAAACATGACTTCTAAACTATCTCTCAAATAGCTATTTTCCCTAGGCGTGCTGGTTTGGTGAGATAAAATTACTCAGTTGTATTTGGAAATATATGTTTAAAAATAATAATTTTTTTTTTCCTGAATAACTCTCTAACGTTTTATTAAATTTTGATAAGTATACCTGATATCTTTTACAGATTTTACAAATATCTCCAGTTAATAGAAACATTTGTCTTAATAATGACACAAAGATTTTTCTCGGTCTTTGAGTTGGAATAAAAGTGTAGCTAGGAATACAATTAAATTTATCAACATTTTAGGGATATTTTAAGTAGTAAGACCGCTTAAGTAAATGTGGTATTGTGGTGACTGCAACGATTCTTCTCTAAGAGTAGAATAGACAAATAGAATAGAAAAATGGATGACCGACGACACCCATATCATTGCACACTTTTGATGGCCTAGTTCCTAATTTGTCAAAATGTATATTTTATAGTTTTTCCAAATAAATATTCCAAACTGTAGTATTCCAATGAAATTGTTAAAACTATATATATATATATATATATATATATATATATGTGTGTGTGTGTGTGTATGAATAAATGGCACAAGTAGTTGAATAAAAAATATCCCAAGAAAAAAATATAGATGAAAATCTCACAATGACTTTATTAAAAACTTGGATACAATACATAAACAGAAACCATAAGTTTGTCAAATTAAAAAGAAAATTATATGTACATTTAAAAATAGATGAAAAGCCTCAGCTAAATCTCCCCCCCCCCCTCCCCGAAAAAATGAGATTTTACTTTTTAGGCGATTACATGTGAACACCCTTTTAGGGAAAATCAATTGGTGCCCTGGTGTTAGAACGGTACCAAATTCCTGCCCTGATAATCGTTAGATCACATGAGGTTATTTTATCCGGTGTTTAAGAAAAACAAATGACCTCTCCTCTGATATTAACTGTGCGCTTTTTGATAAAATAAAAAAATGAAAACAATATTTAATATTTTGTTTTAATTGGTTCTTTTTATATTTTTGACAATTTTTGTTTTTATTGACCTGAAAAGTCTGTGCGCTTTTTTGATCCGTGCTCTTTTAAGAACACCCTCCACACACAGACTGATCCGACTGAGGAGGAGTTGACACAAAAATTGAATCGCTGGGTACTTAAATGTTTCTATGTTGCCTTTGGACGTTCTTCATATTCGTATTCGGGACTCTTTAACAGCAGCTTCCAAGGAGGTATGTGGTATGGGTCAAACATTTATGACCAAATCATCAGTTATTGAATGGTTGAGATAGATCCATCAGTGGTAAGTGCCAGAAACAGCGCCAAATATTATTATTGATCTGCAGTTGTTTTTGATTCATTCAGTTTCTGTTATCGCAGAGAGAAGTTTCTCAAAACTTATTAAAACTTATTTAAGATTGAGCATGTCGCAAGATCGCCTTTCGAATTTGTCGCTCTTATCAATTGAACATGAAACTGTGGAGCTGATGGGCTTTAACAAAATAATAAGTGACTTCGCTTCTACAGAAGCTCGCAAAGTCAAAATCCAATAAATCTGTTTATCAGCTAATTAAATAAAAATTATTTTTTTCTGTTTTTCAAATTCATTGTATTTTATTGTTCTTTCAACCAGCATCATTATAACACTAATTTCTTTTTGTCCCTATGTTGTTGTCTCACTGTCAACCTAACTCTCATTAACCATTATCCTTACGTGGCCTTTTGGCCTTTGTAAGTGGTGACTCTTTAGTAAAAAAAAGGCAGGGGTGGATTTTATGAATAGGGCCGCAGTCGGCACTTTGCCTCAGTATGCCACTGTATTCGGTGTTGGACGAATTATTATGAATTTTGGAATATATATTCTAGGCATCATGGTGAGTAATATTGGCGCATATTTTTTGTAAACTTTACCATTTTGGGGGTACGCTCACCCAAACTTGCGTCCTCCTTTAAAAAACTTTCAAAATAAGTGTTATGGTGCCGTACCTATGACAAACATTTGGACTCGTTCATCCTCAATAAATACTGGAAGCATTACATTTCTCACTTGTCGTATAAACCCGAGCCCGTTCAGTCTGTCATTAACTTGGGTTGATTGAAGACATCAGGATGGAGTAGGGTGATACTAGTCGAGGATTCGTTCTAGACAATCAGTCCGGCAGGAACTGGGCCATTTCGGTGGTCTTTTATCTGTCGAGCTGAGGTATACTGTCCTGGGTTTTCTTAGGAGGTGCACCCTCCCAGGCCTTGCCTCCCCTCTTTGGGGAGGAGTAAGTTTATTGCTTACTGCCTGAGGTGCCCTGACCAGGAATGCCAACGGGGTTGGCCAGGCTATTTTTGCTAGGCCAGAGTGCTTTTTCTTTAAGGGTGTTGGCTTGATTCTTCCCCACCTTCCCGACCTTGTGTCACATTTTCCTGCGGTGGGAAGAAATTTAATACCGTTGTTCAAACCCCAGTCTACACTAGTAGTCAGGACAGACGGTCCACTTTTCTTGTTTCTCTGTTGTATGTACTTTTCTCAAATACACTGTTATATCTAAACCCTGTGTCTGTGTTTTCATTCCGGCCCCTAAAAAGGGGCATAACAATAAGTTAGATACACAAAATTTAATAGAGAAAAGAATTGCTCTACATCAAATTTTGTATTAAGTAATACATTTTTAAAATGATCGGTGCATGAGCGTCAATAATATATATGTGCTTGGTAAAATCCTAAACTATTGAATTTATTATGAATTATGGAGTATGAATTCTTGGCAACAGAGTGAGTAACGTGGGCACATTATTTAGTTTTTTGTAAATTTAACATTTAGGTCGGGAGAGCAGCAAAATCGAACCATAATCCCCAAAAGAAAAAAAAAACATTAAACTGTAAAATTAATTTAATATATTTATTGCTTATACGTATACTGGTATGTATATGCTACTAGTTCTATATAAGTTCATCAAAAGTCATTGATGGTGACTGGTGAAAACTAGGAGAAACTGCCAGTCACCATGCATTGTTTACTCTGTCTCCAAATTTTGATTTACATAATATCTATCAACGATATTGAGCACTCTCTCTTACATAAATACTAGAAGTATACCCGTCCCAGGACGGGTAAAATTCATTGCCCAAACAAAACAGTTTTGTACCACTTTTATGTCACCTTATGAAGATTAAAATCAAGATATAATCCTACTAAATCTTGTCTAAAATCCTTATTCTAATTTTTATTAAAATTCATTTCATGATTTTGATTCAAGAAAATGTCTAAAATCTAAGGCTTAAGGGGTCGTGCAAAAAAATTAAAATAAGAGAATCTTACTTAATTGGTGTCTAATGATTAGGGTTTAAATTGAATGCAAATCTGAAATATTTGAATTTTTAAATAGGACGTTGTGACCGTATTATGCCCTTTATAAATCCTTTAAAATATTCGAAAGAAACAAAAATTTGGGGAATATTTATTAATTAATGTCTAATACATATTGGTAAAATTTCACAGAAAGCAGATGTATCTGAATTTTTACGACGGTCTTCAAACCCTTCCCGCTCTTTGCATAAAACTAAATTAAACTAAATACAGCCCACATTGCACACCCTTACGCCTAGCAGCTGTTCTCCAAAATTAATAATGACAGCGCCAATTTAGTTTAGAAGTGAATCCTCTCCATGCAAATATATAAACATACACATACTTAACTTTATATAAATAGTGATATATATATATATATATATATATATATATATATATATATATTATATTATATATATATTGTTGTTGAGTCAAATTGTTGAAGATGTCTATAATTAAAAAATAAGTCTGTCAATTAATATTTTTTAATTTTATATTCATTAAAACTGGTGAATATTTGAATTAGTATGTGGATGGTAATTTGAAATTTAAACGTTGTTATTCTAATTATTCAGTGCAACTATTGAAGCGAAAACAGAAAATGAATTGTGTAATTGAATTAAAACTTCATTAAACCGAATAAAGTTTTTATTTTATGTTGATACATTACAAAATGTCTTTACAAGTGAAACCAATTTGAAATTTCTCTCTTATTTGCACTTGCAAAAAACGAGCAGAAATACTCAGGTAGCAAATTTTTGTTAACTAAGAACTACATTGCGGCATCATCATCATTTTTGGTTTAACGTCCGTTTTACATGCTGGCAGGCATGAGAACAGCTTTTCGACATTGACTTCCAAACTAAACTATCTGTGCTCAGGTCTTTATTTATCCCTCTTTCTCTCAAGTCCATTCTTATCACTTCCTCACATGTTTCCCTTGGTTTTCCCTATAAACTGAACCCGCTACTTCATCTGTTTTACATCTACTAACTCAAAAACTCTCATCAATTCTTTCAAAGTGGCCATACCATCTAAGTCTCCTGTTGTACACACACCTCCCTATATTGTCCACATTTAATCTTCATCTGAGCTCATCCGCGTAACTGGTCATGGTTGACAGAGTGAGAACCGTTTACCTCCATGGATAAAAATTATCAATCCTCATCGCAAAAATTCAGAAAGATAAATACTAGAATCATGTCTTTGATTTTTGTAGCTATTTAAATAGCTACACAAATCTAATGGTTTTGTTTGTTTTTGTGAGGTATGTGTGCAATCAGAATGCGGGTGGTTCTTGCAAATATTAACCCTCTGGTCGTTCTTACAATTTGTAATTAAACGAATCCTTTAGAGCAGTGTTACCCAACCTTTTTACCTTTGTGGACCTCTTTCTAATAATAGTGATGTCCCAAGGAATCTCTAGCTAAGAAAATAATTTAACAATCTTATTTATTTCTCCTTCATAATGCAAGCAATATTTTTCTTTTTGTAGGAAGTTGAAAACTGAAGCAAAATATTTATCGCTTTTCTGTGAATGGCAGGATGTTCTTTTTTAACGATCTGACTGCAATACACAAAGTTCTTCTTTTCTTAAATTCAAGTTCTTGGAATGGGCAGAACATTCAGAGCTAGGATCCCTCACCCAATCAAACTCTTGGAATGTAAGGGAGGGAAAATAATTCATTTTTTATTTGAAGCTATTCTAGATGCTTTTCAATAAGACTTGAAATTTGCTGGTATCCCTGCAGTAGCTCAAACATTTCAAGGTTTTCTTTTGCAACATGGGTTTTCGAAAGGTTTAGTCTTCTTTTAAATCCAAGAATCTTATCACTTGAAGTCAATACATTTTCTCCAGAGCCTTGCAGTGACTTATTCAACTGATTCGTGTGCTGAAAAATATCTGCGAAGTTACCTAGCTTCTGAAACCATTCTTCATCTTTAAAGCACTCAGCGAAATCTGACTTGTTGTTTTCTTGAAAGTACTCCTGTAATTCACCTTTCAGTTCAAAAACTCTATTCAGAACTCTTTCTTTACTGAGCCATCAAATTTCTGTATGCAGCAGGAGATTTTTATGCTCTTTCTCCAAGTTTTCACCCAACTCTTTAAGCATTCTGCAATGAACTGGTCTTTGTTTGATAGAGTTTACCATTTTCATCATATTATCAAAAACCTTTTTCAATTCATCTCCAAGAGCTTTTGAATCCAGTACTTCTCTGTGAAGAAAACAGTGTCTACTGATAGCATAAGCATTTTTCTTGCTTTTCAAGATAAGCGAAACCACTGATTGAGCCTACTATTGATGGGGCACCATCAGTGCAGATGCCAATACAATTCTTCAAGGAGAGACCTTTTTTTCTAGATATGAAGACAAAATATTAAATATATGTCTTCCTATATTAGTTTCAGGTAGTTCTTTGCAACGAAAACTTATTTTTGAATTTCACCCTCATTGGCAAATGAAAGCTACGACATTACACTTATTAATAAAATCTATTGATTCGTCAACCTGAATGCAAAAGCTGCTATTTATTAGTTTATCACACAAAATCTCTTCAGCATCACATGACATGTCATCAATGCGTCAACTTATCGTATTGTCTGAAAGTGAAACATTTGTAATTGCTCATATTGCATCTTGTCCCAGCATTTTACTCACTAAATTTTACATGCTGGTTCTTGCTGTGTGACTTTTCCTTTTTTGTGCAATAAGTTTTGCTACCATATAATTAGCTTCCTGGTCCTTTTCACTGACACTCACCTTACTCACAAAAGCATCACTCTGTTTTCTTTGTATTTCCAATAACCTCTCAAAATAATTGGTACTTTTATTTGACATATTATTGTGGTTTGTTGTGAAGTGTATTTTCAGTTTTGCTGGAGCAATTGTTGCATTTGAGAGCTGTTTACCATAGACGAGGCACAGTTGAATGGGGCAACTTTGATCACCAGTTCATGTAAAGCCCATTGCTAAATAGTTTTCATTGTAAAGACGTATCTCTCTTTTGCCCACTTTTGCCTCAGTCCTGGGAAATTTAGTAGAAGACTGTATTTCTTCATCATAAGCCTCAGCATCACTATCAGTGACTGTGTCACTGGGAGAACTTTTTGTCCTCATGGTTCCTCTTCAAATATCGCCACATTGAACAATCAGACATCTTTCCAAACTTAATAACCAGTGGCACAGTGGAAATAGTATTAAGTAAAATTCAGTTCTAAGTGATAGTCAACTGAAAGTTGAAAGTTCAATCTTCGTTGCGCGCGATATGAAGAATTGCAAATTACTGAAGACTTCTCCCAGTCATGGCTGACGATATGAGAGCATGCTACCCCCATGGATTTAATAAAAGGTTCCGTTCGAAATTCCGTCCAGATTCCCGAGTTCGACAGAAATATTCACGAGTTCGAAAAGATACACCTGACGAAGGCCGGAGGTTACCGCGGCCTAAACGTTGTGAGAATAGCACTCAAGATAAAAACAGTAGTCCAAATAATCTAAATTATATATATATATATATATATATATATATATATATATATATATATGGTACATGTATTGTATTAGTTTCTGTAGATGTAAATCCGTTGAAACTCAAGTGTTTATAAAAAGTGCTCAATAACAAGTAGAGCTGTTCTTAAGTATAAATTTTAATTTATACAAACATTATTGGTTACATATGTGCATACGACAACTTCTCTGTCGTCTTTGGTCTTGAGTACAACCGAAACATGTATGCACGTATGTAACCAATAATGTTTGTATAAATAAAAATGATACTGTATATATATATATATATATATATATATATATATATATATATATATATATAAATAAGTTAGCAAATGTTTATTTCGTTTTAATTTAATGAATAACAGTTTCAAAATTTCAAATTAATTACGAAATTTTGAAGAAAACTCCCTCAACGTTGTCTAGTTGTATGTCACTTGGAACGGGTCAGAAGTAACAAAAAAACTTTCTCAATGTAGTTTTATGTGTCTTCTGTATGCTTATAAAATTTTAATGAAATTGATAAAGATTTAACACTTTTCGTTTGCAAAACAAACTAACGATTGTTGTTTACAGCTGTGTGATTATTGTTTCTGCTACTACAACCAGTCAATAAATGGAAACAATTTGTTTTTCGGATATATTGGAATTTATTAACTTCCCTCTCACTGATTGGCTGCAGCCTTGTCCCTGAAGGGTCTCACGGATTGGCTGTAAGGCATCTCAACCCCTACTCCCTTAGGTGTTACGTTAGTCAGCCCATAAAAACGCTTGCACGCTGTGTCCCGGCCTCTTTTCAACCCACCTTTTGAACCTGGTAGGACCGCGGCTGGATGCTTCTGAGACAGAGCTCCCACTTTTTCCTGTTACCAACCATCTGTGACTGAAGTGACTATATCTCGACAAGAGCCAGATTGGAGGCAGACGCAAGTGCAACCTGTTACCAGAACTCCCACAAGATAAGTTTGCAAAGCACGTTTTCGCAAACCTAAATTAATTTCCTCCTTTCTGAACTTTGAACTCACCATTTGTTGTATATATATGCCCTCATTTTTTCTCACAAGTAAAACTGTTTTAAACTTATACACTATTGTTGTTGTGTTCCTTTTCACAAAACTGTTGCCCTGTTTCTATTTTGCACTTATCTACGTAATTATTACTGAATTCTCACGTGCGAGAATTGAACTTTCTTCCAGGGATATTTAATCCCAACAGATAGAGTAAGTAAAAATTACTACTACGCAAAGAGAAAACAACATACCATTATAAGATTAATGCATAAAAAGCGTAAAAAGGTTGATTTGTTTACTAGTTGGGGTACGAAGAAAACTTTTTTCAATATGTCCGATACTCATCATGTTGAAGTTTTATTTTTAACACAATAAAAAAAAGGAAGAGACTATTTTATTTCGTATCCTGAAAAAAAAATAAGGGCGATGTCTCTCCTGATTTGTTTCCAAATTTCATGATGAAATTCCACATAGACATTTTTAAAGAACGGATGGGGGTAAAAAATAAGTGACGTAAATTACCGAAAATGGTGTTAACATTTTTATCAGTTTATTTGCTCAAAACTATTAAAATATATCATGTAGATTATTATTTATTAATCACTGTGAAAGTATATTCATTTTAGAAGAAAATAATGGGATTTTGAGGACTTAAAGTTCTTTGGTTTTTAAAATATGACTATTTTAGTAGACTCACCTCGAAATCTGTGTTTATCCTAAGCGTTTTCTGGTCTGTGGACATTAATATTTTAATGAACTAAAATAAACAAACATACCTAGTTCTTTTAGTTCATTCCTATATGATGGGTAACAAGTAATACTATACATAACATAAGTTAATGAAGGACTGCACCTGCATGCCAGGGAGATGGAGACTGCCAGGCTGCTGAAATCAGTCTGTGGAGCAAGTTACTTGGTTGCAAACGAATCGCTCACGTGAAGCTTTATATCCTCTAACCACTTACTGACCGTTTTAATTTTACCAAATGTATTCTGCAAATATATTCTTTGTAAATATTATACTTTTTAAAATGATATAATAGTTTGAAAATATTGTTATAATACCTCAAAAATTTCCAAAAATATTTCCATACATGTATAAAGAAAATTAGTTACGGAATAAAAAACAACTGAAATATGCATTTGTACATTTGTGTAGAGGCATAATAATAATCTTAGCCTATTGATCAGTATCTCTTGAACGAATCTTTGGCAAGCTCTTAAGGAACCCCAGAGTTCCATGGAACCCTGTGTGGGAAACCCTGATTTAGAGCCTAATCATCAGGCCACTGACAGAGTGGATTTTTAAAAGACAATTTCCTTGAATAAGGTCCTAGCTGAAACATGTATGCACATATGTAGTCAAAATATTTGTATAAATAAAAGTTTATACTAAAATATAGCTCTATTTGTTATTGAACACTATCTTATAAACACTATAGTTTCATTGTACTAACCCCTATGAACAAAAAGCTACAAACACTACATATATATATATATATATATATATATATATATATATATATTGTAATCCAGGTGAGGTTTGTATCCACAGGTTAAAATCCAGATAATCTTTACTGTGTTTATGTAATAGTGCTCAATTATAAATATAGCTATTTATATAATAGTTTTATTTTTTACAAACATTTGACAACATATGATGACACATTTAAACCAGAGCTCTTGTAAATCTGGCATCCTGTACAGGAAGTCTGCAAAGTTCGAGTTAAAAGGAATGCCGAGTGCTGGACAGATAATATGTATGCTGATTTGAGGTTTGTAATTAGGCCAAAGAGGCGATTCGGCAATGTCAAGTGTCTTTGTAGAATAAATGTTGCAAAGCTGAAAGATAAAAAATCTTCTCTAGACCTACAGAATAGGTTTGAGCAGATATTGTTTGATGATGTTTTTATGAAAAAGCAGTAGATGTTCTTGGACTAACGAAGAGAAAGCATCAGGACTGGTTTGATAACAATAATGCTCACGTCGCACAACTTCTACAGAAAAAGCATAAACTTCATCAAAAGTGAATTGATAGGTGCTTGTCACCTCAGAATCTGGTCTGTGAAACAGTCACACATAGCTATTAAATCAGAGTTGCCGAAATAACTTAGACGGATGAAAGATAAATGGTAGCGACAGAAGGCTTGTGATATTCAGCATGCCGCGGATGTTAAGAACAGTAAAGCGATGTCTGACCTGATGAATCCTATGGTCTTAGCCATTCTAACCCTATTAAAATCTAAGGATAGCACAGAGTTTATTAGGGATTTAAGCAAACTACTTGATAGCTGGACAAAGCATTATATTGATCTGTTCACTAATCTGTCGATAGCCAGTACTGATGTGATAGATAGCTTGGAAGTGAAGGAGGCAGTTGAGATGTGGAGCACTTGTTTAGATGGTATACATGTATTAGTCTTTGACTGTGGTTGAAAACCATTGGCAGTGCAAATTAAAGGGTTTATTGACAACATCTGATTTGATGGTCATTCTTACCAAGATTGGCCTGACTCCATTATTGTCTCTTTGTATACGAACAAAGGGAAGAAAAATGAGTGCGGTAACTATCGAGGCATCTCTTTTTTGAATGGGACAGGAAAGGTATTTACCAGAATCCAGTTGAATGGCCTGAATGCCTACATCTGTCCGTTTATGCTTCTTGAAAGTCAGTGTGGATTTAGAAGAAATAGAGGTATCACTGATATGATCTTTATAACACGTCAAATGCAGGAAAAGTGTATTGAACCTCGTCTAGACCTATATCAGGTCTTTGCTGATATGAGAAAAGCATTCGATACAGTTAATCGGAATGTGCTGAAAGGTATTGGGTAAGTTGGGATGTCCTCCTAACTTTGTTAGAACTCATCTGTGAGCTGCACGATAATATTAAAGAATGTGTCAACTGCAATGGTTGTCTCTCTGAACCCGTTGCAGTTGACAATGGTGTTAAACAGAGTGATATACCTGCACCTACTTTGTTTTCCATCTATTTTGCTGTAACTCTGTAATTAGCTTTCACTAACTGTGACAAAGGTGTGTATCTTCGATTTTGCACATCGGGTCGGCTGCATAACTTACAACGATTTAAGACTTTATCAAGGACATTCTCCACTGTTGATCGAGATTTTCTCTATGCAGACGATGTGGATCTTGTAACTCACTAGCAACATGTTATGCAGGATATCATGGATCGTTTTGCATGGGCGTGTAGAAGCATGGGTCTCTAACAATAAGCCTGGTCAAGACAAAGGCTATCTTTTTCTTTACCCCTGGCAACTCATATCAGCAACCCGATATATTTGTTGAAGGCCACAAACTGTCTGATCGTTTTATGTATCTGGGTAGTGTTATTTCGAGGAACGAGTCGTATATTGAAATAAGTAGAAGCATTGAACAGGCTGGTGTGTCTTTTTGTCATTTGGAAAAGCATGGATAGGCACCACGTGAGATCAGGCTGGAAACTAAGATCTCTGTGTATGAGGCATGTGTTATATCACCTTTGTTATATCATTGTGAGACATGGATCACTTACAGAGCTCATGTTCGCCTGCTAGTGCATTTCCAGCATTTGCTTAACATCCGTTGGGATAGCTTTACTCCTGACACCGAAGTGTTGAACCGAGCTACTATTTCAAGCATTGAGTCTCGTATAAGAAAACGCAGACTTCGTTGGGCTTGTCATCTTATTCGACTTACTGATGACAGACTGTCCAAGCAGGTGATTTATGAGGAACTAACTGGAAATGATCACCCTCAGCACAAACCGCATAAGCGATTCAAAGATTGTCTCAAAAACGATTTGAAGTGTTTTGGAATTGATGTTGGAGAATGGTAGGGGTGGCTGTAGATATGTCAATGTAGAGGAAAGCGATTTATAAAGGCAGCAAACTTTTGGAAAAGAATAGGATGAATCACCAGCAGCAGAAGAGACAGCGAGGAAAAGACAGGACGTGACACCTCCAGCACATAGAGGAAATATGGAACACCTAAGATGGCAAACTTGCAATTTGGTTACTATGTCAAGTGCAGATTTGTTAAATCACCAACGAGTGCATGTTTTATAAAATCAAGCACGGACAAGAGGTGGATTAATTCATGGCATCCTCTCAGATCATCACAACTCTTGTCACTTCTGTGGCATGGTCTGTAAAAGTCTGGTAAGCCTAAAGAGCCATATCCACATCTCTCACAAGGAAGTTTGACACTAATATCACATCGATACACCGAAAATTGTTGTATTCGAAATCGTATATATAGCTGCCATATATATATATATATATATATATATATATATATATATATATATATATATATATATAATCACCAAGGAAGACGTTATGTATAAACAAGGTGTTAACCGAACATGTTTGTTTACACTATATAAAAACAGTTCTAGCATAAAATAACCCAACGACGGTTGAAATACCATAAAAGCTAACAATCAACCAATTTAAATCGTTTCTGTTCCACCCGGCGTTTGAACAATCAACTTTAAAAGAAAAAAAGATAGAAAATATTTTTTTTATGATTTTATTATTTTTAATAAAGCTAAATATTTTTTTAGTTTTCAGTATTAAATTTGTTTCTGTCAGTATTTTTGCTGATGAAGGTCAAATGAATGATTCAATTACATATGAGAATTAAAAATAATAAGAGAAATGAATCCGTTTTTTATTCTGTTTTAGTCCACAGTCTGCTTATTCTCATGACCAAATTTAGAAGAATTGAGGCCACGATTAGTCCAATTGTGATGTCTCTCCAATACCCTCAAAATTTGATTGATAAAATTGATCAAATTAAAAATGACAACATGTATAGACATACTAGATAGTGACCCATTGCCCATGGTTTTAACTGACTTCTCATTTATTGAATTATGTGCATACGCCAGAGAGCTTCATCACATGCTTGAGAACAAAATTCCACCACTTGTCAAGGTCTTGGGTCAGTCTTTCAGCTGTCAGGAGCGGCATGCAAGTCTCAACCCTTGTCAGTCAATCTCTTTGATGTCGTCTTCTTGATCTTTCTTGAAGGAAATCTTCTTGATATGATTTATTTACATAACTGACAACACACAATCATTTGATGTTTAAATATTATTTTCTGTTTCTTTAAAACTATACAGTATACATAATACCCTGTGGGCCTTCCCCAACCCATCCCCCATAGGAGGAGGGAGTATCTTTCCCAAACGTGTCAGCTTTCCTTTGAAGTTATGAAAAAAGAGAACATCTTAATCAGTCATCGGCTACATGTCACTGGAGACTTCCTGTCATGATGCAACTTTCTTAGTATTGGGGTGGGTATTCACTCCTGCACTGGAATGAGTAATTAATGAGAAAACAGCTGATCAGATTTAATATAAAAATCAATAAATTTGAACGAAACTAAATTTTATGTTTTTAAAAATATGTACTAATAATTGGCTTAAATCTCATATGAAGCAGATTTCTATATGTAGCTTTTAGTTAGAAAGTCATACCCATCAACAGTGTATGGAGAAAATCGCACTCTACTTTATATATAGTCTGTTTGGTGTAAAAACTTCTTCTATTTGTCTCTTGTTGTTGGCATGGTTTTAATCAGCATCTGATCTCTACGTGTGAGTTTAGTGACCCAATCACTGGCCTCAGTTAAAAATAACTTCCCCGATCTTCACTTTTCCTCGAGCATATCTTAATTAGTCACCTTGTCATAACAATTTTTTAGTTGATGCTACAACCTTTCACGAAAACTGACATAACACAGCCTAATTTTATATCATCTCGGCATATTTATTCCTTCATTCTGCTATCCTGTTCCCTTGATGAACTGCTTTAATTTTCAATTGCTGATAAAAATACTTCAAATCTATAATTGAGCATTTTATGTCTGTGTGTCTCTTAGCCAATTATAAACTCCGAAACTGATAAAAGGATTTAACCCATTGTTGGCATGTTTTTTAAAAAAAACTTTGTTTGCCCCCAAACAAGGCATATTGCCACTGAAGCATACGGGACTACTGTGATAAGAGCCAGATTTATAGGAGGCAATCTGGGTGGGGAGTTGGACAGCAAGATGTTTGTTCATGTTACATTTATATTTCTGCATGTTGGTATGGTCGGTAAAACAGGAAGGACATTCCAAAGGTAAGCGATCCAAGGAAAGAGTAAAAAATCTTCCGGCAAATCTTCAGGACTTCTACAGTGAAAAGATGGGGGTTTTCTGCTAATCAGGTGGGTCGGAATATTTACATTTAGGACTACAAATGCAGTAAGTTCATTGGAGCACATTCTGTTTAAGTACTTGTAAAGCAAGCACAGGGATACAACACTGTAGCAATGCAACAGGGACTGAAGTTCGGCAAACAATTAGACCTATTAGGTTAAAAATTCATTTTGCCACCTTGTCTAAGAGGAAGAGGCTATTGGTTTGTGCACAAGCCCAAATGTGGCAACAATACTCTATACATGGGCGAATGGTGGCTTTATAGAGATATACTGGTATGTGTGAGAATTTATCTTGCCCGGTAGATGGAGACTACCTTGTTACGTTGTGACCAAGAAAGAACACATTTAACGCAATCTTGTGCGAGATATAAATGTTTCTCTATTCGTTGTTAGACAAGTCTCGAATGAAATCATTCTTTTACAAGTCCTTCTCCTTGTTATAATTTGGCAGCAGAAGGTTCTCCAAATACAATCTCAAAGAATGCTGTAACCATTTAGCTGTGTCAGTTGGTGCTAAGCGTTCATTATACGTCGGTCTCTTGTTATGGCGCTGCTGTTTTGTCTGCTCTTTATCCATTTCTAACAGCAGCCAACCCCTGCAAAATCTAGTTTCTCCTGCTTGTAGATTTCTTATACTTTAGTGGAATAACACAAGCTATCTCTGGAAGAATATAATAGACTACTCCAGCATTACTTAGAGACTATGTGTGACAGTAGAAAGTCATATTTAGTATCGTCTATGTTATTGCTTCAAGTCTAGCGATTAAAAAAATAGTATTTTTTTGTTCCAAACAAAAGAGAAGTAACTTGTAAATTTCTTATATTTTCATTACTACTGAGAGAATGTTTAAGACTTATGAATTAAAACTATTGATAAAAATATTACAAAATTTGGGAAAAAAAGAAGAAAAAAACCAAATTAGTAGCATCGAAAAATTAATTGATAACTGGTGAATTTGTAAATTTACCTGGTGAGAAACAAGGGAAAAATTAATTGATAACTGGTGAATTTGTAAATTTACCTGGTGAGAAACAAGGGAAAAATTAATTGATAACTGGTGAATTTGTAAATTTACCTGGTGAGAAACAAGGGAAAAATTAATCGATAACTGGTGAATTTGTAAATTTACCTGGTGAGAAACAAGGGAAAAATTAATTGATAACTGGTGAATTTGTAAATTTACCTGGTGAGAAACAAGGGAAAAATTAATTGATAACTGGTGAATTTGTAAATTTACCTGGTGAGAAACAAGGGAAAAATTAATCGATAACTGGTGAATTTGTAAATTTACCTGGTGAGAAACAAGGGAAAAATTAATTGATAACTGGTGAATTTGTAAATTTACCTGGTGAGAAACAAGGGAAAAATTAATCGATAACTGGTGAATTTGTAAATTTACCTGGTGAGAAACAAGGGAAAAATTAATTGATAACTGGTGAATTTGTAAATTTACCTGGTGAGAAACAAGGGAAAAATTAATTGATAACTGGTGAATTTGTAAATTTACCTGGTGAGAAACAAGGGAAAAATTAATCGATAACTGGTGAATTTGTAAATTTACCTGGTGAGAAACAAGGGAAAAATTAATTGATAACTGGTGAATTTGTAAATTTACCTGGTGAGAAACAAGGGAAAAATTAATCGATAACTGGTGAATTTGTAAATTTACCTGGTGAGAAACAAGGGAAAAATTAATTGATAACTGGTGAATTTGTAAATTTACCTGGTGAGAAACAAGGGAAAAATTAATTGATAACTGGTGAATTTGTAAATTTACCTGGTGAGAAACAAGGGAAAAATTAATTGATAACTGGTGAATTTGTAAATTTACCTGGTGAGAAACAAGGGAAAAATTAATTGATAACTGGTGAATTTGTAAATTTACCTGGTGAGAAACAAGGGAAAAATTAATCGATAACTGGTGAATTTGTAAATTTACCTGGTGAGAAACAAGGGAAAAATTAATTGATAACTGGTGAATTTGTAAATTTACCTGGTGAGAAACAAGGGAAAAATTAATTGATAACTGGTGAATTTGTAAATTTACCTGGTGAGAAACAAGGGAAAAATTAATTGATAACTGGTGAATTTGTAAATTTACCTGGTGAGAAACAAGGGAAAAATTAATTGATAACTGGTGAATTTGTAAATTTACCTGGTGAGAAACAAGGGAAAAATTAATTGATAACTGGTGAATTTGTAAATTTACCTGGTGAGAAACAAGGGAAAAATTAATCGATAACTGGTGAATTTGTAAATTTACCTGGTGAGAAACAAGGGAAAAATTAATTGATAACTGGTGAATTTGTAAATTTACCTGGTGAGAAACAAGGGAAAAATTAATCGATAACTGGTGAATTTGTAAATTTACCTGGTGAGAAACAAGGGAAAAATTAATTGATAACTGGTGAATTTGTAAATTTACCTGGTGAGAAACAAGGGAAAAATTAATTGATAACTGGTGAATTTGTAAATTTACCTGGTGAGAAACAAGGGAAAAATTAATTGATAACTGGTGAATTTGTAAATTTACCTGGTGAGAAACAAGGGAAAAATTAATTGATAACTGGTGAATTTGTAAATTTACCTGGTGAGAAACAAGGGAAAAATTAATCGATAACTGGTGAATTTGTAAATTTACCTGGTGAGAAACAAGGGAAAAATTAATTGATAACTGGTGAATTTGTAAATTTACCTGGTGAGAAACAAGGGAAAAATTAATTGATAACTGGTGAATTTGTAAATTTACCTGGTGAGAAACAAGGGAAAAATTAATCGATAACTGGTGAATTTGTAAATTTACCTGGTGAGAAACAAGGGAAAAATTAATTGATAACTGGTGAATTTGTAAATTTACCTGGTGAGAAACAAGGGAAAAATTAATTGATAACTGGTGAATTTGTAAATTTACCTGGTGAGAAACAAGGGAAAAATTAATTGATAACTGGTGAATTTGTAAATTTACCTGGTGAGAAACAAGGGAAAAATTAATCGATAACTGGTGAATTTGTAAATTTACCTGGTGAGAAACAAGGGAAAAATTAATTGATAACTGGTGAATTTGTAAATTTACCTGGTGAGAAACAAGGGAAAAATTAATTGATAACTGGTGAATTTGTAAATTTACCTGGTGAGAAACAAGGGAAAAATTAATTGATAACTGGTTAATTTGTAAATTTACCTGGTGAGAAACAAGGGAAAAATTAATTGATAACTGGTGAATTTGTAAATTTACCTGGTGAGAAACAAGGGAAAAATTAATTGATAACTGGTGAATTTGTAAATTTACCTGGTGAGAAACAAGGGAAAAATTAATCGATAACTGGTGAATTTGTAAATTTACCTGGTGAGAAACAAGGGAAAAATTAATTGATAACTGGTGAATTTGTAAATTTACCTGGTGAGAAACAAGGGAAAAATTAATCGATAACTGGTGAATTTGTAAATTTACCTGGTGAGAAACAAGGGAAAAATTAATTGATAACTGGTGAATTTGTAAATTTACCTGGTGAGAAACAAGGGAAAAATTAATTGATAACTGGTGAATTTGTAAATTTACCTGGTGAGAAACAAGGGAAAAATTAATTGATAACTGGTGAATTTGTAAATTTACCTGGTGAGAAACAAGGGAAAAATTAATTGATAACTGGTGAATTTGTAAATTTACCTGGTGAGAAACAAGGGAAAAATTAATCGATAACTGGTGAATTTGTAAATTTACCTGGTGAGAAACAAGGGAAAAATTAATTGATAACTGGTGAATTTGTAAATTTACCTGGTGAGAAACAAGGGAAAAATTAATTGATAACTGGTGAATTTGTAAATTTACCTGGTGAGAAACAAGGGAAAAATTAATTGATAACTGGTGAATTTGTAAATTTACCTGGTGAGAAACAAGGGAAAAATTAATTGATAACTGGTGAATTTGTAAATTTACCTGGTGAGAAGCAAGGGAAAAATTAATCGATAACTGGTGAATTTGTAAATTTACCTGGTGAGAAACAAGGGAAAAATTAATCGATAACTGGTGAATTTGTAAATTTACCTGGTGAGAAACAAGGGAAAAATTAATCGATAACTGGTGAATTTGTAAATTTACCTGGTGAGAAACAAGGGAAAAATTAATCGATAACTGGTGAATTTGTAAATTTACCTGGTGAGAAACAAGGGAAAAATTAATTGATAACTGGTGAATTTGTAAATTTACCTGGTGAGAAACAAGGGAAAAATTAATTGATAACTGGTGAATTTGTAAATTTACCTGGTGAGAAACAAGGGAAAAATTAATCGATAACTGGTGAATTTGTAAATTTACCTGGTGAGAAACAAGGGAAAAATTAATTGATAACTGGTGAATTTGTAAATTTACCTGGTGAGAAACAAGGGAAAAATTAATCGATAACTGGTGAATTTGTAAATTTACCTGGTGAGAAACAAGGGAAAAATTAATTGATAACTGGTGAATTTGTAAATTTACCTGGTGAGAAACAAGGGAAAAATTAATCGATAACTGGTGAATTTGTAAATTTACCTGGTGAGAAACAAGGGAAAAATTAATCGATAACTGGTGAATTTGTAAATTTACCTGGTGAGAAACAAGGGAAAAATTAATCGATAACTGGTGAATTTGTAAATTTACCTGGTGAGAAACAAGGGAAAAATTAATCGATAACTGGTGAATTTGTAAATTTACCTGGTGAGAAACAAGGGAAAAATTAATCGATAACTGGTGAATTTGTAAATTTACCTGGTGAGAAACAAGGGAAAAATTAATTGATAACTGGTGAATTTGTAAATTTACCTGGTGAGAAACAAGGGAAAAATTAATTGATAACTGGTGAATTTGTAAATTTACCTGGTGAGAAACAAGGGAAAAATTAATCGATAACTGGTGAATTTGTAAATTTACCTGGTGAGAAACAAGGGAAAAATTAATTGATAACTGGTGAATTTGTAAATTTACCTGGTGAGAAACAAGGGAAAAATTAATCGATAACTGGTGAATTTGTAAATTTACCTGGTGAGAAACAAGGGAAAAATTAATTGATAACTGGTGAATTTGTAAATTTACCTGGTGAGAAACAAGGGAAAAATTAATTGATAACTGGTGAATTTGTAAATTTACCTGGTGAGAAACAAGGGAAAAATTAATCGATAACTGGTGAATTTGTAAATTTACCTGGTGAGAAACAAGGGAAAAATTAATTGATAACTGGTGAATTTATAAATTTACCTGGTGAGAAACAAGGGAAAAATTAATTGATAACTGGTGAATTTGTAAATTTACCTGGTGAGAAACAAGGGAAAAATTAATTGATAACTGGTGAATTTGTAAATTTACCTGGTGAGAAACAAGGGAAAAATTGGTTGATAACCTTACAAAGCATCACTTCTGCTATTAAGGAGTTTCATTCAAAAAGGTGTATTCCATATTTAATTTATATCAAAAAACGAAAAAGATGTTGTTATATATGTGAGCTTTAGAGAAGCAAGGTGTCTCTTTTCCATAGTAGACTGGTCTATCAACCTTTAAGTGTGTTTATGAAGGTTAGTTTTATCCTTTTATTATTGAACTATGATAACTTAACAAAATAACATTAAAAATGTAATATGCCATAAAACATACATTAGAAGGGTCAAAGATCAACTACTACTACTATTACTACTACTAATACTACTACTGCTACTTATAATAATAATAAAGTATGCAACTGATGGAAACAGCTGGAATATAAAGAAAAAATGTTGAGTGCTGAAGCCAACTCACATAGCCATGTGACATTGACCAACAACGAGTAAGTTGAAATAGAATAATGCTGCGTGAACACAACTAGAAATATAGAAAAAAAATTATATGAATCCAAAAGAACTAAATTTGCCAGAGTAGATATGTAAGTAAAATCCCATAAGAAAAAATGCGGTGAAACCCAAATGTAAAGGGTCTGGGAAGTTGGAAAGACCGAGAGGGGAAAGCACCATCAAGACCTCCACTCGAAGGCATGGAGGATACTGGAACCATAAGTCTTATTGTCACTCAAATTCCAAAGAAAATTAATGACCATTATCAGCAAAAACTCAATGGTAAACGGCTGATGCCGGAACGCAAAATAGTTTTCAACAGTGATCGAAAGAAGCTGAGAATACTGGAAGTCTGGGGAGACTTGTTGTCACTCAGACTCCAGGAAACATCACTTGTTTTTTACTAGGGTTGCAAAGTCGGAAAGTATAACATCCGACTTCAACTCTAACGATTCCAAAAGTTCCGACTCTGACCCTAGAATTTCAAAATATTCGACCCTGAGTCCTTATTTTAAAGACTTCCAATATTCTGAGTGTCTGTTAATTATTCCGAGATGAAAAAATCCGACTCTTACTCCTATCATTCTTACGACTCTGACCCCGACTCTTTCCAAAACCTTTCACTCTGATTCTGCAACCCTTGTTTTTACTTATGAGCAATCACTCGCAGTGAATCGCATGGGAACTCCCAGTGAGTAAAGTATACCAATAAACATTCTCATGAATGCGTCTCACCTATTTAGGACGGATTACTAACTGATAAAGTTTAAATGAGATTTTTTATTAATATAAGAAATGACGATAAACACATTCTTATTTTGTCTTGGATTTTTTTAGATATGGATTAATAATTTGTATAATTTGTATTATTCGGACTACTGTTTTCATCTTTGAGGTTACATCGACCGAAATGTTGTGAGAATAATATCCAAGATGAGAACACTAGCCTGAATAATCCAAAGAATACACATTCTTATTTTGTAAATGCTATTATTTTTATATTATTGAAATTTTATGATTAAATCTGCTTTTCTTGGTTTCTTTCAGGTAAGAGCTCTGTTTTCATTTCCGTGGTTCAACCTTGCTGTTTTCATGTGCCGAACATTGATTTGCAGTGATGCAGGTTTGTGTACATTAATTATTAATAATTCCTTGATGTCTGTCTGTACAGTTAAGGTTTCCAGATTTTATGCCTGAACTTAAGTAAATTTTCAGAAAATATAAAAGAGCGATTTAAATGGAATATTCAGAATGTATGAAGGTGAGGTTTTTAAATCAATCTTCAGACGTATGAAGCCCTTGAAGAGGAGAATCCACATACGAATTCAACAGATTTCATATTTCTACATTGCTAAAATATAGTGGTGCATAGTGGACACACAAAAATAGATGTCCCGAATTACTTGCCTCCCTACGAAAGCAGAGTTAGACACAAGGGCGGTTATAATATAGGGAAAATCCAGTACCCCAAAAAGAGGCACTCTAAACTGAGACAAAAATAAAAATCGACTCCATCTAGGACTTTTTCACTGATCGAAGACAGAAAAGATGAAGTGTAGTCTCAGAACAGATACTACACTTTGCTCCTAGTCAAAACGCACAAACATAGATGTCTCTCTCTCTCTTCCACACAAACACATATTATACTATAGAATAGATGAGTTATTCATCTACCTCCCACAGCGGTAAGATGTGATACAATGTCGGAAAATGGGATTTGAAAAGCCAGCGCCCGAGAATTTGAGCACTCTGGCCTACAAAAAATGCTTGGGCAGCCCCGTCGGCATTCCCCGCTAGGGGCGCCTCAGGCAGTAAGCAATAAACTTACTCCTCCCCAAAGAGGGAGGCAAAGCCTGGGAGGGTGGACCTCCTAGAACTGCACAGTTCAAACCTACAAACTGGCGGAATCAAAACCCGAAGGCCAAGACAATACCGGTCTATAGGGTGTAGTATCCATCAGAACAGATACTACACTTTGATCTTGGCCAAAAGGCTGAGGGTGACTTACACATATAAATGCAGTTAGAATCGTTATATCTGTACGTCCATACACATACGTATCTTATTATAATCCTAATACAAATAAATAATTATGCATTTGTAATTATATATACTAGCAAAAATATCCTCCTTTGGTCACATATTTTTCCTAGTATATATGAAGAAAGAACATATAATAAACCTCTCTCCCGAAAGGAAGAGGTGTTGTCTAGAAGGATGTTATCATGACCACAAAACAGATACTACATTACCCACCCACTCCCCCCAAAAAGGAGGTAATGCCGTAGAGGATGGTATCATGATGAACGAAAATATACTAAACTGACCTCCAAAAAGAGGATGTAATACCTGGGAGGATGGCGCTCATAACAACAGAACAGATACTACACTACCCTCTCCCTGAATTGAGCATTAAAAGTAGTAGTAGTAGTAGTATTTGTTAAACTAAACTAAATCAAAATACATTTTTTTCATGTAAAGAACATAGAAGCTAAGAAAAAAAGAAAATTGGTTAGTCAGAATCAAATATCGATTTGTCAAATGCAATGCTATCGATGACAAACTTTGAGAAATAGACCACCTTCACTGTAGATTATAGTATATATAGCGATATACAATTTTAGTATATATCATTTTGATATCTATGTATATTATATATATAATCCGAATTCGTGCACATGTGTAGAAGTGTGTATGTCTATATATATATATATATATATATATATATGTATGTATCTATGTATGTATACGTGTGTGTGCGTGGAATTATAATATATCTGCCTGTCTATATATATTTCTTTCATAAGAAATGAATGTAGACTTATCCCAGGTGTATATCATATTGTGAATCTATTTTCTCCCTCTCCATTTCTTTCTTTTCAAAAAGTCTCTTATACGTTTTGATCATTTTTACATTTAATTCTGTCACTTTTTCATAGAAACAATTCTCTACTCAGTTTTATAATCGTCATAGAACGAAATAACAGAATAATCAACAACAAAAATAAGAAAATAAATGTTTTGATTGAATATTTGAATGCTTGGAATAATGAATCATTTAAACAGAATAAATATACTTTTTTAATGGAAATGTCGATGTATATATATATATATATATATATACATATATATATATATATATATATATATATATATATATATATATATTGCAAAAGTGCTGAGAATTGTGAGAGTGAATAAAACTAATGAATAAACAAAGTTGTTCATGACAGCTAAATTCAATGTAACTTTTCGTTTTGTTGAAATTTTGTATTTTATAATGTACGCAAGTGTTGAGAATGTTCTGATACAGCTCGCTTCTTTCTATCTCTAATATAGTAATACGCTTGCTGTCTGTTCTGTCTGTTTCAATAGCTATATGTAAAATAGCTATTCTTTTTCACTGATCAGATGTGATAGAAAAGATTACTCTCCTTAGTCTTTGAAAAAAAGTAGATAACAGTAGCGAGCGTGTGTGTATGAAAAGGAGTCAAGTATGAGTATGTGTTCCCTGCCTGAGTATGGCGCATGCGGTTCCTGGTTCTGTCGGACCCCAGCCCTTTGAGTAAGTTTAACCTCTTAGCTAGTCGAGCGAATGAGTTACCCCGTCACCCTAGTAATAGAAATCCGCCAAGATGCCCACTCCCCTCTTTCAATTTTTTGTCCTTGGTCTCTTTCAAAGTGCATTTATCTTGGAAGGACATGACCCATTCTCCAAACTCCATCCCCCGTTTTCTTTTTTTCCCACTTAGATCCCACTCCCATTTAGAGATTGACTTGCTTGTTTTCGGTTCTTAACAAACCGGAAAACAGTGGGTGGTCTTTTATTTAGAAAGGGTTAGGCAGATCTTTTTTTTCTCCCCACTCCCTGTGTTATTCCAATAAATTTTTAAACATAAATATAATTTTGAAAAATAAAATTGCCAACACATTTGGTTACCATTTTTATTTTTGTCACATCATAAGTGCTCCTTTATAGGGAGCTGGATATCCTCCACATAAAAAAGACATAGATTGTGTCTAACTTTGAACCCATAGGGTGACAAGTAAATGGGAACACTAAGGGAAGTAATTCAGTATTTATTCAAACAGACGAAAACATCAGCAGAAATTGACTGAAGAGTTAGTATTTATCATCTTTTATATAATTAAAACACATCTGTTTCAATATCTATGTGCATAAATAGTTATTCCTTTGCATGGAACACTGAGAAGTAATTAATCCTATATTCTAACGAATAAAGCATCAGCAGCAGCTGACTGGAGTATTAGTTATGTTTTTAATGTAAACAAGTCGATAAATTTTGTTCAAGTGAATTTAATTATAAAACTTGGAGGTAAGCAATGAAAAAAAAGTATGCCGTCATATTTTAAACATGGGTATACATCTTTATATCCATTATATAGAAGAACGTTGTATTTGCTGTCTGCAAGTGTGTGTGTGTGTGTGTGTGTGTGTGTTTCCGGCTAAAAATCAGAAGTTATTCAAGATACTATTACAGACCTTACATCAGCGGATTCCGTGTGATTGCAAGTTGATTATAGTAAACAATATTGTAATATTCTCTTTGGGTTAGCAGGGACCAAATTAGTGTAAGTGGGTCAGAAAATAAGGCAATTCTACTTCGGTTTAATGTCGACACAATTGTATTCTACTTTAAGATGTCATAACATCAAAAATCTTTCATAAATACTTAGTTTGAAATAGAGTAATTAACTAATGGGAGTGAAATAAAAATAAACTCAAAGATTCCCCTTTTTTAATTAAATGTCTTTAAGACTTTGACTTTAAAGTTACATTCACGATATAACTTAAATACAACTTAAATTTCTTATTGCTTATTTAAAAAGATCACCTTTAAAATTTTCGTAAGAATTTACGATCATAGCAACTAAACACTTTATCTTTCTTCAATTTAGATCGATAAGTTTCTAACTATTGCATTAGCCACGGCGACCCTTATTGAACATAGTACCCGGTTTTGGATCAGGAATTTTAGACGAGAGTCGCGTCTTTAGGGATTGCCAAGCGTGGTGCTTGCTAACAATTAATATATGTGTAGCTAAATTAGTGAATGAACCGGATCGATACAAATATATATGTTTTGAATGGATCACCATTTAGCAAGTGATACATTTTATTAATAGAATGTTGTTTATAAAAAAAGAGAAAATGTGAGTTAAAGAACAAAACATTTATATAACAACAATTCTACAAAAATGTAAAATATAACAGATCAAAGTTTGTTGAAGGTTGAAAAGTTCTCGAACAGGAAAAAGAACCCGAGCGTTAGGTTTGTTTTTAAGTTCCGTTGTGTGTGCGCGCGTGTGTGTGTGATTACCTACTTGAGTTAAGCTGTTATTAGGGAGCGAGCAGCCGTGCTTAAAGGGATTTCACTTCAAGTTGATGTGCGTTTCTTGTTGTTGTTGCTGCTTTCATTGAGAGCCGAGGCGCATTGTTCTGCATCGCCAAGAAGAACTCTGATCTCGTTGACCAGTTTAGATGTTTATATCTGTGTTTCATTTCACACCTACTTGTTACATTCAGATTAAAAACACTGTGTGAACCATTTTCACTGAGTTCACAATCTGTGCCCAAATCTGTATGTACTTATTTTATTAGCAAATGATCTTCTTCAAGAAGAAAGAAAAAAATGAAAAGGAAGAAAAGGAAAGAAAAGGAAAGAGTAAGCCGAACGAACCTAGAAAGAAAAGGGGTAACTAATACAAGCTAGCACTTTCCTTCCTTCAATGCCCGTTAGTCTCATCGATTTCTGATCTGCCATATTAGCCCCCCAAAGTAAGCGGGACTAATCGATAGGTAGTACCTTAGTTTTTGTACTCTACTTACTTTTGTTTACTCATTATTCTTATACATATATCCATTCCTCTGTGTTATTATAATTCGTTGCACTGCTAAATAGTTATTCAAAATAAAAGAACTCGTTAATTTTGTAACTTTTCTTCCAGATCTAGACTCATATGTTTTACTGGTAATTTATTTATCGATTTTGCCAGCGGTATCTGTTTTAATATTTTCCTTGTTAGTTGTGAACCAATCTATCTGTGCTTTCTTAGTATCTCTAGTCTTTTTGTTATTTCTAGTTTGTTCTATGTAAGGTTTTAACCTATCAATTGATACATGAGTATGAGTACCATTGCTCATATCGATTTGAAAATGTTTAGCTGATCGAGTCAGAACTTTATAAGGACCTGAATAAGGTACTTCTAATGCTTTTCTCACTCGATCGACTCTAAGCCATAATTTCTTGCAAGAAAGTAGAGTTTTTGGTATGAAGGGTTTTGCATTTGCATGGTGATGTCCTTTATCGCAGCTGAGTGCATCAAATTGGTACATCGATTCACACAAATCACGTATGTATTTGTGATTTATTGGGGTTCTCTTTCTACGTCCGGTCTGCATACTAACTGCTGAGGGATCAATATTGGTGCTCCAATAACAGAAGTAAAAGATAAAAAGCCTGATTCATTAGGATAACTGTGTATTCTGTATTTTTGTATCAATTTAGTTATTTATAGAAAAACCAAAAAAATGTGTTGACAAAATCGTTGCTAACTTTAAATCAACATGAACACATTCATTTTCCACCTGAATTTGAAATCATAACAAAACAAACCATCAAAAAAAATTTTTTTTTTTCAAAATGCACCCATAAACTTAACGTCACTGATTTCAGTTGCAATTAGAAAGATCTGATTTTTGCCAACGCGGCACCGTAACGCTTTGTCTCTTTTGCGTGACCTTTATTCTGGGATATTTTTTTTTAATTTGAACACCGTAACGCTTTGTCTCTTCTGCGTGACCTTTATTCTGGGATATTTTTTTTTAATTTGAACACCGTAACGCTTTGTCTCTTCTGCGTGACCTTTATTCTGGGATATTTTTTTTAATTTGAACACCGTAACGCTTTGTCTCTTCTGCGTGACCTTTATTCTGGGATATTTTTTTAATTTGAACACCGTAACGCTTTGTCTCTTCTGCGTGACCTTTATTCTGGGATATTTTTTTAATTTGAACACCGTAACGCTTTGTCTCTTCTGCGTGACCTTTATTCTGGGATATTTTTTTTTAATTTGAACACCGTAACGTCCGTAATTGAAATCAACATAACGCGATTTCTTCCCTGAATTGAAAACCATAAAACAACAATTCTTTTTTCATCGAAATACACTGATATTGACGCGAATACATTTTCGTGAAAGACCCCACCGCCCAACATAGAGTGAAGTGTTCATCTGTAATTTCGGAGGTAATGGAGGTTTTAACTATAACGAAATAAAAATATGACTGAGGATTATTTATGATAAATAAAACATGTTGGCATATTCAGATGGAAACAAAAACGATAGTACAATGATTCCCGGCAACGTCGGGTAGGTACAGCTAGTAATATATATATATATATATATATATATATATATATATATAGAGAGAGAGAGAGAGAGAGAGAGAGAGAGAGAGAGAGGGGGGGGATCTATAAATTATGTGTGGAGAATTGATAAAAAATAATTTTTATTTCATTTGCTTGAATTGAAAAGAGAGGAGTCAATCTCTCCATGTGACAACTAAGGGGCATACAATTATGAAGACATTCATTTTTCTCTCAGCATTTTCAGAAAATATGTGGTTGTTTGGCAGAAAGGGGAAATAAAAAATCGATGTGTGTCAAAAACACAAAGAAGAAAACCCCACTTGTATTTCTACTGAGCTCAACAGGGTGAGTCAAAAGAGATCTGAAAAAGAAACGGTTATTTTTTCCATTCATCAATACGACAACCCCTTGACAACTAACTTTAAGTTAAAATCTGACCTGAGGCAATTTATTTCATATTTCTTCTCTTAAACACACACACACATTTTTCTTCTCTTGAACACACAAGAAGAAGAATACGTGCCCTAGGACGGGTAAAGTTAATTTCTCAAACAGAATAGTTACCATTACTTTTATGTCCCTTTACGAAGATTAAAATCAAAGTTTTAATGATACTAAACATTATGTCTAGAATCCTTTTTTCAATTTTGATCAAAATTCATTACATGATGTTGATTCCTGAAAATATCTAAAATTAAAGTGTCTTAAGAAGAAATTGAAATTCAGAGAATCTTGCTTCGTTGGTCTAGTCAAGTGACTATGGATCAAATGCAATGCAAATCCGATATATTTGAATTTTCAAATGGAAGGGGTTTTACCCATATTATGTCCCCTAAAATCCCTTTAAAATACTCCAAAGAAACTGAAATCTGGGGAATGTTTATTGATGTCTAATCCTTAAGGTTAAAATTTCACAAAAATCAGAGTTGTTTGAATTTTCACGATTTGCTTCCAACCCCTTTTACCGCTTTTGCATAAAACTAAATTCAGCTAAATATATCCCACACTTGGAACCCTTACGCCTAGCAGCTGTGTCTTAAAATATGTAATAATTGATTAATTAGTTTAGGAGTGAATCTTGTACACACAAACATATAAACATACCTAACTTTATATAAGTAGATATAAAAATATTGAGAAATAAATGTGGTTTATCTGATTATTTATTATTGTTATAAAACTCTGAAATGGGATTCAGCACTTTTTGTGTGCAAGATTCCGATTGTGTAGTTATCATTTTTGTTAGCGTGTTTCTCGGCTAAAAGCAATAAAATTTCTTCACATTTGGAAAATAAAAAAATTAACACATAAAAGCTTGTAAAGTATAGCTGTCATTGTAATTTTTAATATTTCGGACAGCCATCTGTCCTTTTTTTAAATAGTATTTCTTGATTAAAATAAATATGAAATTTTTATGTAGTAAAGAAATATCTATAATTTCGTTTTGTTTTACTTTGTAAATCAAATCAAATTTATTGGCAAAAATTAGCAAAGTGCAACAAGCCATGTAAAAAGACAAAAGATATTACACCTATATACAGTCTACATGTTTGTCCAAGACCACTTTGAACCTGGATATGGTAAGCATCTATTAACCTCCTCTGACAGGCTGTTTTCTGGAGCAGAAACGCGGACAGAGAATGCTGCCTTTCTTCTTTTGAGATAAAAGCGACGATAGTACATCTGTGGAGACCACGACTAAGCATGATAGAAAAAAAATTCCTCAAAAAAATAGATTATTTAACTTAAAGCAAACATTGATTCTTTATTACTTATTCGTAGTTTTTACATTGAGTTTATAAAAATTCAAAACATCCACACAAGCAGTATGATTTTATGCATAGGATTGGTACCACTGGTGCCATAATTATCCTGGGACACATTAGAGAAAAATATCTTGATAAGAAGAAGAATGTGTATTTTGCTTTATGTCAGAGATGTTGTTAGATGGGTTTTGCATAAATTAGAAGCAAGTGAGTTGTTGATAAAGGTTGTGCAAGCAATGTACAGACACATTCGTGTTAGAATTAAAAGCTCATATAGCAGCTGCTTTAATCTTAAGTGAGAGTACATCAGGGATCTTCACTTGAGTCCATTGCTTTTCATTTGTGTCTTTAAACCATTGTCCAGGGTGTCTCGTATGGGTTGCCTAGAAAAAAAAATACTTTATGCTGATTGCTTAGTGTTTACATGTGAAACAATGTACGGTCTACTTGTCAAGTTAAATACTTGGAGGGACGCCATAGAAAGTAAAGATCTGAAATTAAACGTTACCAAGACGAAAGTGATGATCAGTGATTGTTGTGTTGCCTCCCAGAAAAAAGAACGTTGCTCTGCTCAGTTTGTAAAAAGGGAGTTGGGAACAGATCAATTGTTTTGTGGTATTTGTAAGCAATGAGTATACAAAAAGTGCAGTAGAATTACAGGATAGTTGAGAGATGATAACAAATTTTTGTACAATAAGTGGAAGACATTAGAAGACGGATGCGAACACAGATCTAGAAAAAGTATATTTGGATGGTAAAGCTATTTTGGTTTTTCAGACGTTTTGTTACTTTGGTGATACCATTGGATCACAGGAAGGAGTTGTTGTTAGTGTGATAGAAGGAGTTAGGAGTGGATGGAGTAAGTTTAGGGAACGTGTGCCATTACTAACCAGCAGAGTGTTACCGCTGGTGTCGACCAAGAGATGAGTCTATCAGGCATTTGTACACAGTGTGATGATATATGGAAGTTAAACCTGACAAGTGAGGGTTGAGGATATGTGTTGCATGGAAAGGAATGATACGATTGATATGAAATGTGAGTCTTAAAAACAAGTTTAGATCTAATCACCTCAGAAGAAGATTACATCTGGACAGTATAGGGAGATGTGTGCAGAACAGGAGACTTTGTTGGTTTGTTCACATTAAAAGAAGGGATGAGTGGTTGGATTAGTAGATGTGGAACAGTTAGGGTAGCAGGGTCAGTTGGCAGGGATGTGCTAATGAAAACATGGGAGGAAATGATAAGGATGGATTTGAACGAAAAAGAGATAAAGACCTGGTCAGAGATAAGTTAGTTTGGAAGTTCTAAAAGGCATCCACAACACATACCAGCATGTAGAACAGACGGTATACCGAATATGATGTTGATATATATTCACATATGTATGTGTATATTTATGTGTATATATAAATGTATGTATATATATATATTGATTTATGTATATATGTGTGTAGGTTTGTACATATGTATGTGTATATATATGCATGTATGTATGCATATACTATTTCTATATATAAATATATTATATATTCTAGATATATATGCATGTATATATATACTTTTATGTGTATATATATATATTTATGCGTGTATATGTGTTTGTATTTATATATGCATATGTGTGTATATATATATGAGCATATGTATGCATGTGCATATATATGTGCGTGTATTTATCTGTATACATTAGCGTATGTATGCATGTGTATATGAGTGTATCGATGTGTATATATGAGTGTATGTATGCATATGCGTATATATATGTGTATTCATATATGCATATATGTGTATGTATATATATATGAGTATATATATATGAATGTACTTATGTGTTTATATGCATATGTGTATATATATGAATATATTTATACATATATATGCATATGTGTATGTGTATATGCATGTATATATATATGTTTATATGGTATACAAATACGTGCATATGTATATATATATATATATATATATATATATATATATATATATATATATATATATACACACACTATATACACATATATGAACATATCTATATACAGACGAGCATATATATGCATACATGTACAAAACTGGTGCTACCAGATCAGGTTGTCTGAAGATACTGGCTTCCTCAGCAAAAATGCACCAAACATTGATGTTATTGTTTCTTTTCCTTTCCCTTTGCAAAACTCAATCATGTTCTGCAAAGCCAAAAACAAAAACAAGATTTTTCCTCTACAAAACAAAAAAAATAAACACCATGAATAAATATTTAACGATATAAAGAACTTGAAACATAAAAACTTTTACCAAAATGACGGGATTCGGCATTAAATTACCCAAAAAGGGTTGATATGCGATAAAACAAAACAACCAAACCTACATGTACACACACATATATATATATATATATATATATATATATGCATATATGTTTGTATGTTTATATTAATATATATATTTATAGTAAATTTTAAATAGAATATACTTTTATATTTTATGTAGATTCTCTAACCTTTCAGAGACATTGAGTCTTATATATATATATATAAATTAGCTTTTCATAAAGGTCGTTCAGACATAAATTCTGACGCCGAACTGAATCAAGACAATGGGTTTATAGTTATATCACTATATAATTTTTTACTTATATGTTTTCAAGTATACACATTGAATTAATCTATTTGTATGTGTATATATAAAATGAAACATAATATATAAAGGTTTGGGTCTATTAAACTTCAAAGTTAAATCAACTGAGAAGACAAAAATACAGGTAAGTTTCTTTCTTTTTAATAATGCAATAACTAGATCAATGTGGAGAGGTGTCTACTTAGAGGTCAAAGGTCAAAGGTCATAGCACAAGGAGATGGTTAGTAAGTAATGAGTATTGATTTACTCCTCTCCAGGAGTTAGGCACAAGGCCAGTTTTTATCTTACTCCCACAAGTAAGATGTGACCCAAGGTCGGGTCGGGAAAGTGGGGTTTAAAAAATTGCCTGGGCAGCCCTGGTGGGGCCGCCTCAGGCAGTAAGCAATAAACTTACTCCTCCCCAAAGAGGGGAGGCGAAGCCTGGGAGGGTGGACCTCCCAGAACTGCACAGGACAGACCCATAGACAAGTGTAAATCAAGACCCGAAGGCCAAGACAATACCAGTCTATGCAGTATCCATCGGAACAGATACTACACTTTGATCTTAGCCAAGAGGCCAAATGAGTAGGGAATGCCAATTTAGAAGATAGATGGGACACCGTCGTGGTCAAATAGAGTTAGGTGTATGAGCCATCATGAAATCACAAAGTGTCTATAGCATCCACTTCTTTTTGTTGCTGTAACTGGATTTCTGTGTGTTGTGCAGTGCGCACTTTGTTTAGTGTGTGAGCAGCGATGTGCATTTTTTTATTGTTGTGAACGTTGCTCATTCAGTAATAACGTTGGTCGTCACACACTCAGCAGCGAACATCTACAATATTTTACTTATAATCTAGTTTTCTTGCAAGCCATTCTTTCTTCAGACACACACACACACACAACACACACAACCCACACACAACCCACACACAACACACAACACACACACACACAGGGTGATCAAAATGTCTCTGTGCACTGCACAAAAAGTAGGTGCACACTGTGCAACTACTTTTTGTGCACTGCACTTTTTATAAATAAAGTTCTAAATTGTTTTTATTTTTTTTCCGATTTCATTATTTTGCTGTATTATGATGAAAAATAAGGTGCACAGCGACTTTCAATCATTCTGATATATATATATATATATATATATATATATATTTATAGTTGTATGAAAATATATTCATGGCAATTAAGCTACACAGAGGCGTCTGCGTTTTATCCCTACAGGGAATCGTCAGGCTGCAAATATATTCATGGCAATTAGATGTACATGCCTCTGTGTAGCTTAATTGCCATAAATATATTTTCATACTACTACTAAGCCATACTCACGTATTAAACACTGTTGAAGTAAATGCTGAAAATGTAGATTAGATGTTAGATCACCTTATGATATTATATGTGCATATACATGAAATAATAATGATATATATATATATATATATATATATATATATATATATATATATATATATATATATATATAGTAGCGTTTGCGTTTGTACGGTTGTTGGTTCATAGATGTTAACCCAATTAAGCTGGTGTTTATAAGATAGCCTTCAATTACAAGTAGAGCTGTATTTTAGTGTAGATTGTTATTTTATATTTTTATTTATTTTTTTAATGATTTTTTATTTATTTATACAAACATTTTGCTTACATATGTGCATACATATTTCAGCTTCGACTTCATTCAAAGTCCAGCTTCATCAGGCCACAGTCAATATACTGAATATCATGGGCTTATTATTAAATAATTTAGCACTCTACTGGATTTGATTTTATCCAATATATATATATATATATACATTTTATAACTATATATGTATATATGTAAAGGAATCTAAAATTACATTCATATAGATATTTTTTTTTCAGTATATTGACTGTGACCTGAGAAAGATGGACTTTGAATAAATTTGCAGCTTAAACATGCATCCACATATGTAACCAAAATGATTATATGAATAAAACTTTATGCTATATATATCTTGATTTTGTTAGGTAGAGATAAATCCAACAGAGTGCTCGATAATATAATATATACCGTGTAATATATATATATATATATATATATATATATATATATATATATATATATATATACACACACACACACACACACACACACACATATATATTTTTATTGATACAGATGTGTACATAATCCGCGACACTGGCATGTAGATATTATCGATCAACAGCTATTAGAAACTGAGATTTCATCAGGATGAAAGAAAATATGGTTTTGGTTTTACCCTCCAATTATATTTGGAAAGAAATAAGATCTGAGGGAAGGAACAGATTTTCTTTCCGCCTGATGAGATCTCAGTTTTTTACAGCTGTTGATCGATAACATCGACATGCCATGCGGATTATGTGCATGTCTGTATAAATAAAAAAAATATTTATTTGATATTGAGTACTCTTTATAAGACCGGTTGAAATTCTTTGGATTTTTACCATGTGGGTGTTTACTTTACCTAGATTACTATATATATATATATATATATATATATATATATATATATATATATATATATATATATATTATATGGTTTAATAAAGTGAGTGTCATCCCTTCCCATCCCTGTAAAAGATTGCTCATTTGAGTATATTTTTTTTATCCTAACATATTCTTTTTTGTGTGAATTTATTAAAAAAACTCTCTTGAATGCTTTGGCTTTTTCACATCTGAAGAAGTTATATTATATGCTGAAACGTCATAAGTCTTTTTCCCTATTGTATACCATTTTTTTATATATATATATATATATATATATATATATATATATAAAATAAATTAGTAATACCTACAGACGCTAGCGTTTCAAGCTTATTGCCCTTATCAGTGCAGGAAAGTAACAATTTCAGACGGTCGAGATGTGCTAATCCGGTTCACAAGGTCAGTCTAGAATCTGCAAGCAATCGCCATATCTACTCGGAAACTGTTACGTTAGTAAGAGAAATTAAGATCTATATGTACCTAGAAGCGGGCACAGATAGAAGACTAGTCGAGAGTGTTCTACGAACGTATTCTGAACTTTGCATTAGAGCCTTTTGACAGTCTATTTTTAACATCGCCGAGAGTGCTCAACTTTAATTTCTTAAAGGGGCTTAGTATAATATTTGTAAATAAATATTAAATTATTAATACCTACAGACGCTAGCGTTACAAGCTTATTGCTCTCATGAGTGCAGTACTAGCAAAAACTACCCACCCTGTGGGAGTAATTATGTAACAGTAGTTTTCTTTACAGAAAAAAAAGAAATAATTTCCATTTTACATTTTGGTAATTTGGAGGAAAACAACAAAAATATGATTGTTGTAGTGTTATTTGATATATTCTAATGTTGGGAAATTTACTGTGCATGAACATAGTCACATTTTATCTATTAAAAAAAAAAGGTTAATTGATATGGTATTTAATATATTCAAAGTAAATATGGGTGGCAGTGGTAGTAGATCTGAACGTGAGAGCGAAAATTCTTTCCAACTTCCTGTATGGGTGGCTATCTTAGGAGAAGATGTGTGTATGAATATATATATAGATATATAGATATATATATATATGTATCTGTATACGAATATATATATATGTACGTGTATATGAATATATATATATATACATAAACATATATATATATGTATATGAATATATGAATGTATATATGTATATGAATATATATATGTATGTCTATATGAAAATATATATGTATGTGTATATGAATATATATATATATATATATATATATATATATATTTATGTGCCTATCAATATATATATATGTATGCATATATATATATATATATATATATATATATATATAAATATGTACGTGTATGTGTGTATATGTATATATGTATATTGTTATGGCCCCCCTCATTAGGGGCCGGAATGAGAACACGGACACATGATTTAGGTAAAACAAATATATTGGATCAAGACAAGGAGTATGTCAGTACTCACTGCCAGTGTAGTCTAGAGTTGCATTCAACGTTATTTAATTGCCTCCTACTGCAGCAATATGTGACACAAGGTCAGAAAGTGGGCGAAGAATCAAGCCAGCGCCCTCAAAGGAGGAGCACTTTGACCTAGCAAAAATAGTCCGAGCAGCCCAGTCGGCATTTCCCGATCAGGGCGCCTCATGCAGTAAGCGATAGACTTACTCCACCCAAATACGGGAAGGCAAGGCTTGGGAGGCAGCGCCTCCTATAACTACCCATGATTCAACACCCTAGCCCAACAGATAAAAGGTCACTGCAATGACCCGGTCTCTACCTGACCAACTGTCAAGAACAAATTCTCCACAGGTGTATCCCAATCCAAAGAATTGGGTTGCATTCAACGGTATTCAATTGTGTCCCACCGCAGCAATATGTGATACAACGTTGGGAAGATAGGGGAAGAATCAAGCCAGCGCCTCTAAAAGAGGAGTACTCTGGCCTAGTAAAAATAGCATGGGCAACCACGTCGGCATTCCCCGGTCAGGTCGCCTCAGGCAGTAAGCAATAAACTTACTTCTCCTCACAGAAGGGTAGCAAGGCCTGGGAGGGTACACCTCCTAGGACAACTAAGGACCACAGCAGCCCGACAGACAAAAGTTCACCGAAATATCTTAGTTCCTGTCGGACTGATTGTCGGGAACGAATCCTTGACAGGTGTACACCAGTCTAAAAAATAGGGTTGCATTCAACAAGTGAGAAGCATAATGCTTCCAGTATTTATTGAGAATGAATGAGTCCAAATGTTCGTCATAGGTACGGCACCATAATATACATATATATATATATATATATATATATATATATATATATATATATATATATATATATATATATATATATATATATATATATATATACGTGTGTATGTGTAAATGAATATATATATATATACGTGTGTATGTGTAAATGAATATATATATATATATATATATATATATATATATATATATATATATATATATGTGTGTATGTGTAAATTAATATATATAAATATATGTCTATGTATATATGAATATATATATATATATATATATATATATATATGTGTGTGTGTGTGTGTATATGAATATATATATATATATATATATATATATATATATATAGGTACGTGTATATGAATAGCTTTATATATGTGTGTGAATATAAATATATATATATATATGTATGTGAATATCAATATATATACATATGTGAATATCAATTTATATATATAAATATATATATATATATATGTGAATATCAATATATATATATAAATATATATATAAATATATATATATATATGTATATCTATATATATATTTGTATATCTATATATATGAATATATATATACATATATAAATATATAATGTATATGTATATACATACATAGATGTATGTATGTGAATAAATATATATATTTATATATATATATATATATATATATATATATTTATGAATATATATATGTATATGAATATATATGAATATATATATATATGTATATGACTATATATATACATATATATATGTATATGAATATAGATATGTATATGAATATATATATGTATATGAATATATATATATATATATGTATATATATGTATATGAATATATATGTATATATATATATGTATAT
>OY744533.1:32540357-32562857 GCA_963556195.1 Sepiola atlantica
TATATATTCCTGTTTGTCTTGTCTAATTTTGATGCCAGATGAAAATAATGTAGTTACTTTCTCTTTTCATTAGGAATGAACAATATTGTATGAAAAGTGAAAAGGACACTTTTTTAATGTAAGAAAAAGCTTCTTTTTTTTAATTCATATGACTACCTTCTTCAAATATGCAAAAGTCAAGAGAAAAATGTTTCACATCATAAATAGCATTACAAATGCATACATAATGGACATGAGGAAAAATAAAAAGTGTAAAGTATCTTTCTCTCTCTTTCTTTCTCTCCCTCCCTCCCTCCCTCTCTCTCTCTCTCTCTCTCTCTCTCTCTCTCTCTATATATATATATATATATATATATATATATATATATATATATATACTCTGGGGTCCTGGTTTCGAATCTCGCTAGGTTCAGCCACGCTGATGAGGTGTAATATATATATATATATATATATATATATATATATATATATATATTGTCATCCGCAAATGAACAGTTTCTCTATATCGCAGCTCTTCAGTGTTGCTAGACTGGTTAGCGCATCATTAAGTCAGGATGGAAACTTGACTGTTTTTGATAGTTGGCGATTGTATTTCTCAGGCCATCAGCCTACAGTCACGAGTGAAATCTGAATGTTTATATAAACATTATAAATCGCCGAAGAGTGCTCCATTTGTTTTCCTGAAAAGATTCACATTATCGCTAATAATAGCTAACAATTTCATTTTCCACAGTACTCACCCCATAAAAGGATGGGGGCACACACACACATATATATATATATATATATATATATATATATATATATATATATATATATATATATATATATATATATATATATATATGTGTGTGTGTGTGTGTGTGTGTGTGTGTGTGTGTGTGTGTGTGTGTGTGTTCCAATGACTGCATGTTTTCTTTTTCTAGCTCTGGTGATATTTACCATCAACAGATACTACACTATACAAAGACATTCATTGTGAGTAACTTATTGAAATGCATTCAGATGTTCACGAGAAATGACTGATTTCATAAAAAAGAAACAATTATTCGTCTGGGACGCGTTTATAAACGATTTTCCATCTGACAAATTTGTTTCTGCTGTTAGTTGGACACTGTTTAAAAATACTGACATCAAGTGCCTTAGACGTTTCTCTGACACTTTGACGTGGGTTTTGTTCAACAATTGTTTTCAAGTGTTCTTCATCTTTAATGCTTTCATTATTGAATTTCTGAAACCATCTTCGTCCAGTCCGGTCACTTATAGACTCTTTTCCCTCAGCACTCTTTGATATTTGGAGATGTTTGGAAATATTTATGTGATAGTTTGAAGCTCATACAAAAAAGTATATGAATTTTGTTTTGTTTTTTTTTGGGGGGGGGGGGCCAAGTAAATAGGAACACATCAAGTATTAAGCATGTAAAATTTGCATAAAACACGTTGAAATATCTGCCATTATTTTCGGAAAAACTTTTTTTAATGTAACTAAACATTTTCCGTCATCAGTTGTCTGTTTGTGTCAACCTAAAAGTCAGAAACAACACAAGACACACTCGCAAAGCTAATATATTCTTTTTCAGCATTACCTCAGAATGTGAACACTTTTTTGTAATTAGTGACATCGACAGTTAGAGAATTTTTTTTCCATCGACTTTTCGTATGAAATGATATTTTTAGTTTTGACATTTCAAAATGTAATATATTTTTTACCATATATGAGGCGTTGATAGAGAGAGAGAGGTGATAGAAAGAGGTTGAGAATGACAGAAGTTTTTTTTTTAAGTGTTACACGCGCTCTTTAACTCTACGATTTTATTGTTCATGCCTCGGACAATGCCGGGTAGCCATGCTAGTTTTAAATATAATAATGCACTGTCACGAAACTATGAGAAACATTAAAAAGTTGTCGGCCATTTTAAATTTAAATAATCATAATAATAATCAGAATAATCATAATCATAATCATAATAATAATAATATATGCCATCGCTGGATCTTCTGTTTAGATAAACACCTATTCATATGTTCGGATGAGTGTGTGCTAGCATGTTTGATAGACTTGTTGTCACTCACGCTCTGGCGAGTACCACCAACTGTCAAATTCACACACATATATCTACAGGAAAGTTTGCTGAAGTGTGGCAGTGACTTGTTGTCACTCACGACTACCAACTGTCTACGATTCACACACAAGTATATCTGTAAGAAAGTGTGCCGGAATGTGGCAGTGACTTGTTGTCACTCGCGCACTGGTAGATACCGTCAGCTGCCTTTTTTAATAAAGACTAAAAGACACTTAAAATCTCCAATTTGCAAACACACGCACGCACACACGTTATAAAGTGAGTGCGTTGATTTAACTCTTTGGCCTTTTGACTAGAAGCAAGGTGTAGTATCTGTTCTGATACTATACTTTATCTTTTCTGTTCTAGGTCAGTGAAGGAAAAATCCTTCTAGACTGAGACAATTTTAAATTTTAAATTTTGTCTTAATCCAGAGTGCCCCTTTTTGGGGAGCTGGATTTTACCCGCATTAAAAACCGACCTTGTGTCTAACTTTGCCCTCGTGAGGAGGCAAGTAAATAGGGACTTATTTCTGTCTCTCAGCCTTGTAAATATCAATTCGCCTTCTGTTGGTGTGAAAATTAAAAATAATTATTGAAACAATCAAAAGACATTTTTATCTCTCCGATTTACACACACTCGTGTCCGAAAGGGAGAAGTGTGCTGCGGTGTTGTGGAGACTTGTCTCTCGTGTTCTGGCAAATACCAGCAATTGCTTTCATGAAAACTAAGATAATTATAAAAACATCAGAAAACACTCAAATCGCTCCAATTTACACACACACATGAAGAAGTATGCATTTATGTCCGAAGTATGCTGAAGTGTTGGGGAGACTTGTTGTCGCTAGCATTCTTATAAATGCCATCAGAACCCCTTCTACAATGATAATAGAAACAGCAAAATGCACTTAAATCATTCCGATTTAATAAAAACTAATAGGCACTTAAAATCTCCAATTTGCAAAACACACACACACACACACACGTTATAAAGAAAGTATGCTGTAGCACCTGAGTGACTTTGTTTAACTCTTTTGCCTTTTGGCTATGAGCAAAGTGTAGTGTCTTTTCTGATATTACACTTCATCTTTTCTGTCTTCGGTCAGTGAAGGAGAAATCCTTCTAGACTGAGGCAATTAAAATTTTTGTCCCAGTCAATAGTGGGCACTCACGCACAATCTCACATGACAAAAGGGAAGTGTGCTTTGGTGTTGGGGAGACTTGTTGTCACTAATCTTCTGGTAAATACCGGCAGCCACACCTGCTTATGAGAACAATAAAAAAAGACAAATCATTTCTTCAAGTAAATCACTCAAGTCTAAAAACAACTGCCATAAAAACAAAATAGAAGAGGTTAACATCTTTATACAAAAACTCCTATCTCTCTACCTATCTCAATCTGTCCCTCTATCTTTGTCTCTTCCCCCTTCCCCGTTTTTTCACATCCCTCTCCCCCCACCCCTCTTTCACCTCCGCCCATTCCTATCTCTTGATTTAATTCACCTGAGCGTTCAGTTTTAAAGTTATTGCTCCTGGGAAACACACAATTTCTTCCCCTTCTCCATCAAACATATACCACACTGAAAATGTACTAATGTATTATTGCACACACCTGCTCTATCTAGGATATTGAACACTGACTCCCGAACAATGCAGATTACTTACAATAGTACAACAAAGTACAGCGAAAATCTTTCTCCCGGGCACGAAAGGAATACATTGAAATATCCTCTGAGAGGTGCACTTAGAGATTCAGAAATACTTCCATTATTTTTCCCGGTTAATTTTACATAAGAATACACTTTTAGATTTGATGTAGATTCGCTAACCTTTTTTTCTATAGTGTACACACACACACACATACACACAAACATTGAGTTGTATACATATAGATAGATAGATACACACACACATATATATATATAAATATATATATATATATAAATAAATAAATATTAAATTATTAATACCTACAGACGCTAGAGTTTCAAGCTTATTGCTTTCATCGGTGCAAGAAAGTAACAATTTCAGACGGTCGGGAGGCGCGAACCTGGTTCACAGAGTCAGGCTAGAATCTGCAAGCAGTCGCCATATACACTCGGCCAACGGAAACTGTCACGTAATTAAGGGAAATTAAGATCCATATGTACCTAGAAGCGGGCACAGATAGAAGACTAGTGTTCGACGAACGTAGTCGGAACTTTGCATTAGAGCTTTTTGACAGTCTATTTTTAACATCCCCGAGAGTGCTCAACTTTAATTTCTTAAAGGGGCTTAGTATAATATTTATAAATAAATATTAAATTATTAATACCTACAGACGCTAGCGTTACAAGCTTATTGCTCTCATTAATATATATATATATATTATATATATATATATATATATATATATATATATATATATATATATATATATATATATATATATATATATATAAATATATATATATATATATATATATATAATGTATATATATATATATTATATGTATATATACATTATATGTATACAACCCAATGGATGAGAACCACTACTGCTATTTATTTTCTACGTTTTCTTATAATATTGGGTCACCACTTATCAATGCAAAGAGCCACTCGGGGATAAAAGTGAATGAGCTGGAATGGCTATCAGTTGAAAGATGAGGAACACTAAGGGGTCAGTTTATTGGATTTCCGGCTGTTTTCACTTCTCTTGGGCTCATGTGATGTTTTTTCTATATGTTTTGTTCTTTTTCTATTTAAAATTATCTTTGACAGGTTAGCGTTCATTGGTTATATTGGTTGGTTTCTGCATACAAGGATTTTCCTGGAGATTTTGGCCGTTTTCATCATTGCCATTCGTTGTATTGTCTCAATCTTACCTTTTTAATATTATTATTATTATTATTATTATTATTATTATTATTATTATTATTATAATGATAATAATAATAATATTAAAAAGGGAAGATTGAGGCAATACAACGAACAGCAATGATGAAAACGGTCAAAATCCCCAATTACTATTATTATTATTATTATTATTATTATTATTATTATTATTATTATTATTATGTAGAATGAAAATTTGCATAGCTAAGAGAGAGATGGGTGATTTGTTCAGTTAATTCTAAATTACGGCTAATTAGAACATTTATAACAAATCTTTTCCAACATAACTCAATCCCAGAACCAAGGTATATTTTAGCATGTATTTAGTGTTATTAAAGTATATAGGAAGAAAGTCTTAGGGAAATCAACGTTGATTAACTCACATGAATTATATTAAGAGATACAATAATAAGAAATCTTGAAGAATGAGGACACACTTGGTTGTATATTTTATTTTGCTGTTTTATTTAACTTAATAGACTAGTTTCGGCCACCGTGGTCATCGTCAGGAGAGAAAAATCATCAGTTGTGTTGTTAGTAGACTTGGGACTGTCACTAGGGCAAACAAATCGGATTTTGTAGTCTTCGTTTTTATTTTTAATTCTTTTTTTTTAATCTATTACTAATGTAGATTTGGTTCCTGTCTGTCTGAAGCCGAACTATACTATCACTTCTATTAATTGTACTATCTTTTAATGCTCAATTCAGTTTAATATAGTATCTCAGACTAATGTACTGTCTTTCAATTCTCAATTCAAGAGGTAGTGTAGTATCTGTTCTGCTGTCAAGAGACCATCTTCTCAAGCATTACCTCCTTCTTGGGGGAGGGGGTAACGTTCGTCATGATACCATACTCCTATGTATTATCTCCTCCTTTTTGCGGAAGGGAAGTGTAATGTAATATCTGCTCTGTGGTTATTATACCATCCCCAGGGATTTACCTTCTCCCTTTTTGGAGAGAGGGGTTAGTGTAGAATCTGTCTTGTTGTCATGAGACTATCCTCCAAGGCATTACCTCCGCCTGGGGGAGGGGGTAGCATACGTCAACAAGAAATTGTCACAATCGGTTGTTTATTAGCAAACTCAATGCTTACATTATATAGACTAGTAAAAATATGCGACTGGAGTGAGCATATTATTGCATGTAGCATAAATAAAGTGCATTTTTGGTCAGTTTAAAGAGACGTTTTAAGTTTCCGATTTTAATTAGAGATTTTATTTGTGAATTTTAGACAGATGATCGCAGATTAATATTTAGCCGCTTGCTGGTTTGTGTACAAGTGCTACACTTTATCTGAGGTATATAAACAGGGATCAATATTTGATCTTAGATAGAAGTACTGATCAAATACATAACGGTGGGAGGAAGGATTCAGCAACAATTATGTTCGTCTATTCTGTTTTGTTCCTGAACTTTTAAAACTTGTAATGCCCTTAAATGTAAAAACGAAAATGTATGACGTCTCCTTATGAAGAAAAAATTGTTATTTTGAGGATATGAAATCCATATTGAACTAGAAAAATACCCATCCCAAAACAGGTCCAATGAATTCCGCAAACAGAACAGTTTTGCACCACTTTTATGTCCCTTTACAAAGATTAAAATCAGGATATAACGATAGTAAATCTTATATCTGGAAACCTTATTCTAATTTTGATTAAAATCCATTAACTGTTTTTGATTCTTAAAAAAATGTATAAAATTTAAGGGCTAAGCTTAAAGGGTCTTAACATGAAAATGAAATTCAGTGAATCTTGCTTAATTGGAGTCTGATGTCTCTGAATTAAATTCAATGAAAATCTGAAATATTAAATTTTCAAATGGGAGGTTGTGTTCACATTATGGACACCCCCTAAAAACCCTTTAAAATACTCCAATTAACTGAAATTTGGGGAATATTGATTAATTGTTAAAATGTTACAAAAATTAGAATTTTGATGAAGAGCTTCTACCCCCTTTTTACCTCCTTTGCATGAAACTAAATTCAACAAAATATAGCCCATATTTAAACCCCTACGCCTAACAGCTGTGTTCCAAGGTCATAATGATCGATTAATTAGTTAAGAAATGAATCCTGTAATTCCAATATATAAACAAATATTTTATAATGATAGAGATATATAAAAGATATATCAAATGTGTTCTCTTCTTGCATAACAAAATGAATTGTTCTTTTAAAGATATAAAAAAGTCTTCTTTTGTGTAAATAAAAAAATGTTCTTTTGAAGATGTCAAATAGACAAGTAATGCCCATCTTATTGACTGTATATAATAATAAAACTCTGATAATCATTCTTGCTTGTTTTCATATTGAATGTATTGGATGGTGGGAGGGAAGACGAGTGCAATGATAAGTGATTGAGGTGGGGGACGTGGTGGGAGGAAGGAATAGAAGGAGAAGGATTAGTTGTAGCAACAGCGTCAAACAATGAGAGTAAGAAGATGACATAAATAAATAAACCTCTTGGCCTTTTGGCGAGTAGCAAAGTGTAGTATCTGTTCTTATACTAGACTTCATCTTTTCTGTATGTCAGTGAAGGAGAAATTCTTCTAGACTGAATCAGTTTTTATCTTTGTCCCAATTCAGAGTGACTCTTTTGTGGGGAGCTGGATTTTAATCACTTTAAAAACCGGCCGTGTGTGTAATCCTGCCCTCGTGGGGAGGTAAGTAAATAGGGACATAAATGAAGAAAAGGAAAAAAGGGAGAGTAGAAGTGGGAGGTGAAATAAAATAAAATTATGACGTAAATAAATCACTGTACTTTTAAAATATCGATGTATTTACCTCCACAATCGGTTAAGGGCATAGATGTATAAACTAATGTACGATGTACCAACGTTGACTCAACGAATCACTGATCGTTTCGTTTAATACACAATGTTCACTTCTTTCTATATATGCTGTTAAAACTTTAGGGTGCTTCTACTCCTATCTTATTTCATGAAACATGTTTAAATCAACAAATGATGGATCAGTATTTGTTATATATATTATTAAATATTTATTATAACAACTTTGATACTATTTTTATCTTATTTACTTGTCATCGTGCGCACTTTTCATCTGTGCATGAATGTTTTAACGGTGGGAGGAAGGATGAATGACAAGAGAAGTGGTGAGAGAGATGGAATGAAGTAAAAAAGATAGGAAAAGAAGAGAGAAAGAGGGAGAGAGGAGAAGAGGTGAAAGAGAAGGGAGAAATAGATAGAGAGAGAGGGCGAGAGGGTTTATTATGACATTGTAAGGGTTTCATAAATATTTAGAATTTTCCAATCTTTGAAAAATTTTCCAATTTCTTTTTAAAATTTAATTTTATCAAAACCATTTGATCTTTGAAAATATCAAATATCAAATTTGTTTTCCAGGTTCTCTTTTCCGTCTTTATTGGTGTTGACACAGTCACAGGCGGCCTTCCTCCCAAGCAGCACCTCCTCCACTTGTTATAGAATGCCAAATATCTTATATAGTTTCAAGAACGAATCTAAAAAATGAATAATTAGAAAAACTTGATATCTTTAATTCTATTTTAGTTTGTTTATAAAAATAAAAACTTTTCCAGAATTCTTTTACATTAAAAAAAAATTACCTTGTCTACCTACCCGACTTAGTTTAACTTCATATTATTATTTTACCTTGAAAAATCTTAAGCTTCACAATCGACGAAAATGCTATTTCAAAGTATAGCATAATATGGCAGCGAAAAATCCTTTTCAAATTGAAGACCGACATAGTAGACAGACAGACAGACAGACAGACAGACAGACATAACTTCTTTAGAAAATAATCGTCTTATTTTCTCATATCCTTACTCTGTTAATTTGATTTAAGGAAAAAATTAACTTACCTTGAAAAAAAAATGATCCTTTTATCTCTCTCTCTCTCTCTCGCGCTCTCTCTCATATATATATATATATATATATATATATATATATATATATATATATATATATATATATATAATTGTGCTGGTTAGCCATCCGTACCGGCGGTTTCTGGGGTAATAGGTGTTTGGATACCATCCCTTTATCAGCAGCTTAACTAGTCACCTCTTGTCCCAGAAATCGCCGGTACGAATGGCTAATCAGCACATAATTGTATGATATTATAAATATATTATGCTATTTCTAACATTATTTCTTCATATAAATTATACATATCGAATATTACCAAATTTGGTTGTTAGTCATAAGCTTTGTAAATAAGATGCATTGGATCCAATATTTACATTTTGATAGGAGAATATTTAAATAATTAAGTTTATTTTATTGGGTTATGTTATTTGGCTCTGAATATTCCATCATGGTGATATCTTGGCTATGTCGATGTAAGCCACTTACAGTATTTATATATATATATATATATATATATATATATATATATATATATATATATATATGTATATATATACATACATACATACATACATACATACATACATATATATAAATATATATATATATATATACACATATATATATATATATATATAAAACTCAATGTCTGTGTGTGTGATGTTTGCATGTTCCCTATAGAAATAAAGGTTAGAGAATCTACATAAAATCTAAAAGTGTATTCTTATGTAAAATTTACCGGGGAAGAAAATGGAAGTATTCCCAAATCTTTAAGTGCATCCCTAAGGGTGCTATGACAGCATACGTCTCTTAACACTTCAAATATATCCTATTTTGATTAAATGTATATCACATGTATAAAATTCTTCGGGGTAGACAATGGAAGTGGTCTCGAATCTTTACAGTATGCTCTATGTGCCGAATATCTTCATGCCCCACCTCTACGACTGAAACCCTTAAAAATTTTAAATGCATATATCTGATTTTTATGAAATTTATAAAATATATATACAACACTAAGTCAAAGAATTTTCCAACATTTCAGCTTATTTCAACTATATTAGGGGGGAAACGGGAGGAGGGGGACAGTAGAAACAGAGAAAGTAATATGGTGTTATGAGCATATGTACATAGTAGTGATCATCATTCAATCCAGAGCAACGTCGAGTCTTTCTGCATGTATATATATATATATATATATATATATATATATATATATATATATATATATATATAAAGTCAGTGTGTGTATGTGTATATGTGTGTTCCCTATAAGTAGAAAGGTTAGAGAATCTACATAAAAACTAAAAGTGTATTAATACATAAAATTTTTCGGGGGAAACAATGGAAGTGGTCCTAAATCTCTATGTGCCCCCTTTAAGTGAGCCATCGGGACAGAAAACTCTTAAAACTTAAAATACCTATATCTAATTTTAATGAAATTTAAACCATATGTATAAGACACTAATTCTAAGGGTTTTCCAAAATTTCAGTTTAATCTGACTATATTAAGGAGCTAAACCGGAGGGCTAGTAAAAAAAAAAAGGTTTATGGAATAGTGAAAAAAGACAGTCTCCCTCATGAAATGTATCGAGCAACGTTGGGTCTTCCTTATAGGATATATATATATATATATATATATATATATATATGAATGAAAATCTACTTTTAGCAAACTAACCAGGCACATAGAAACGTTTATTTTTCGCTCCAGGGAGGAGCTCATCAGGATAACTGCCTTTATATATAATTAATATTTGATTATGTTATAAACATCTATTTAACTATAAGTAAAAGTAAATTTGTATGAATCAGAATGGTACAACTTTGTTGACCGGTTTGATTCTGTTGTCGGCATTCTTGCAGGAGAGACCACGTAATTGTTGCCAACATCCCAAAGCGAAAGTGGTATTATGGAATCGACTGGATTCGAACTTGGCACACTCAGGTTGTCAGTTCGTGTCGTTAACAACTTAACCACCGTCACCTCCCTATTTATCTATAATGTTGTAGTTCCTGATCCAAACCCTTAACTTCTGATCCAAATCCTTAACCTCTGTTCATGAACTTCTAGTGTTTTGGAGATAGATCCTCATATTCTGAAACTATATGACACAGGATACTTGGGTAAGTATATTTCATTTTGATCCAATTTCATTTTGTGGGGTTTTCGTTCACACTTTACATCAATAAAAAAATATAATGTTCTACTTTATTTTATTTTTTTTAATTATAGAAATTACAAAAAGATAAGAATATAAATATTAATTAGGGGTTAAGGGTTTGGATCAGAAGAACACATGGGTCCCGTGTGTGCCGCGTGGTGTACTCAAATTGATTTCAATTAATGCCACTCTACTTACACCCCTACCACCAATCAATGCTTTGTGTGTCCTTGTGCCTCACCCACAAAATTGAATATTATAAAATATTAAAATTAAAATAAATAAGGTCATTTATTCATATGATTCTATTATTGGTATTGGTTTCACAATATTTTTCTAGAAAGACATTGTGTACTCACAGTAGGGACCACGTGAAGATTGCCAACATCCTAAGTGAAAGTGTTTCTGTGGAACGAATTGGATTCGAACTTGGCGTACCCAGGTTGTCAGTTCGTGTCATTAACCACTTAGCCACCGTCACCTCCCAATAAATAAGGTAATATAATGTTATGGACTGGGGACAGGATGACATGGGATTTCTCATTCAATCCCGGGCAACGGTATAAAACAGTCCTATATTTCTGTAAGATATATTAATTAATATTTGCAAAATCTCCTGTTCTTAAAAAGTCTTCTCTTTCTACTTTTCTCTTAGTTAAAATGTATTTTGTGAAAATTAAAAAAATAATAAAAGAAATGAGTTTGTTCTTTTAAACAATTTAAACAAATAGTTCGATCATCCCTTGTCCAGTAGAAAAGAAGAGAAACGAAAAACACGCCCCCCCCCTCTCTCACTTTCTCTCTCTTTCTTGTTTCACTTTCACTTTCGATCGTGAGTGCAGTGCAGTGCAGTGCATCTCTGCTACCAACTAACTGTGCATGCGCTTACACACCAAAAAAAAACCCTTCTCTATCTCTGTCTCTGTGTACGTGTGTATGCCTGTGTGTGAGAGAGAGAGCCAGTGTTGCGAAGAATATCTCATACCAGCCAGTAGGCCAGCCAACCAACTACACTTTGCATTCTCTCTCTCTCTCTCCCTCTCTCTACTGCTTTTGGCTTTCTCCATATGCTGGAGCACATTTGTTTAATTGTTGTGGTCATGTGATACATTTATTGATCCCATTCTGTCGCACGCTCTATCATTCTGGAAGGTGGGTGCCTCATCGTACGCACGACAGCTGAGGCTCTGCCTGTACCTCATACAAATCTACCTCTGAACCAACACACGCCAAACCAGGACTTTGCATAACATAGCCAAAATAATAATACTAACAATAACAATACTGGCGACAAGACAGAATGATAACCATTCCCCTCCCTGTAAAAACTCAATCCAAAGATGACACTTTTTGGGGGGTGCAGGTAACTTATTGCCGATGATCTAAACTTCATCTTTTCTTGCTAAACAATTTTTCTTTTGTCTTTTTAGATCCACGTAGTGTTTTCTTAAACTCTAAAAACAAAATTCATAGTTTCCTAAGTTTTTGCTTACTTTAAACAGAAGGAATTTGGTTATTCTATGAATAGTTTACAGACATTGTAAGAATTTCATTGAATGTATAATGTTTGATGTTCAATTCCACTGAAATTGGAACATTACTGCTTTGATGATTTTAATTTGAAAGACGATTACTTATTTTTACTTACTCGTTCGATCTACACTTACTTGAATACTTCAGTTTGTTCTTATTAATTTCGAAAATTTAAGATATATACAAAAAACAAAAAACAAAAAACAAAAGCTTATCTACATACATATAGACTCACAGAATGACAATTTTTTCATACAAATTAAAAGGTTTTGGTGAAATATAATTTAACCCCAAAATTAAAATAACATTATTAAAATTATGCAAATATACAAAAACTAGAAATAATCTTTTATTTTTAATTTTAAACTAATTTTTTTTTAATTCCTATAGTTTAATATGTTAACTTCTGTCTCCATCTTTTTTGTTTTGCTACATAAAAGATGTAAGAAATAGAATTAAATAAAACAAAAAAAAACAAGAAAACAACAGAATATCAAATGTGACTATCATGAGATGAGCTAAAAGACGATGACATTTAGCGCTTGACCGATTCCAGCATCAGAAAAAGACAACGCAAAAAAAAATAAAAATATTGGCAACTAAAATAATTAATTGTTGCTCAGTTATTAGAAATAACGTGAAACAATTTTACCCCAAGTCTCCATGCCAGCGCTTCACATTCTGATACAGACTAATTCAGTGATGTCATTTCTTTGATAAACTCTTTTATATACCCGAACAACGGCAAATGCACACCTGATCACGATTACCTACATCTCGAAACTCACAGATACGAACACTGTTGCACATGTCAATAAATCTCAGTGAAGAATAAGAAGACCAGCAACTCCCCTCCTTCCCCCCTAAAAAAGAGAACATTTAACAAGAAAAAAGAACTTGTCTCCTGCATAGATACAACCATATGCACACACATATATCTATGTATATATGTATATGTATATGCACGTAAGTACTTTTGAGTTGTAACCATGGAAAATACAACAACGGTTGTGAATAGTGAAAAAAATATAACGACCACAACGATAGTGACTGTGAAAAATGGATCTATAGCTGAAAGCGAGGTAACTCAAGAAATAGATCCAAACCTTACTTATATAGAGAAGCTGCAACTCAAGTACAAGTGTTGTCTGTTAGACTGGATTATTGTGTTATTTTGTAAAAAAGGTAAGCTTCTCTTTTTAGTAGTACTTCGATGACGTACAACACACGTTACACACATCTTCTAAACATTAGGTTTATCCATTTTTTTTATAAATATTCTCATTATTATCGATTAAGCATCAAATTTTCAAATCATAAAATCATTACTGTTCAATTTTTAGCACTGAGTTCAGTTTTCTCTGCATATATATATGAATAATTACCATTTTTATTTATGAATAACGGCAGAATTAATTGACAGCAGACCCTTCTCTAAAAATGTTATTATTCAATTTAGTGGAATTTTATTATTATTATTATTATTATTATTATTATTATTATTATTATTATTATTATAAAGACAAAATTATTAGATTGTAAAAAAAAATGGAAAAAAATGACTTGTTCAATTTTTAGCAGTGGGAAATTCATTTTTTGTATATAAGTTTAATTTTTCGACCAGTATTTAATTAAAATAATCTTGCCTTTTACAAACGTCTCTTCGGAATTTCGAGCAGGAAGATCAGTTTTTAACTTTAAACTTACACAGAAAACTGCCGCCCTCCCCTAAAAATTGAACAGTAAGTTTTTCTCAAAAAAACAAACAAACTTTGGTGCTCAATTAATATGGTAACCTGAAAAGTTTTTCTCTCCAGAAAATGAAATAAGAATTTTTTTAAAGGGAGGTGAACTAGTTCTCAAGAAATATCAACTATAGGGAGATCATTTATGTTAATAATAGCAAACTTAACCCCCACCCTAAAAATTGAACAAGTTTTAAAAAATATATAAATCATGATCTGGAAAGTTGGTGCTTAATAGATATCAATCTGGAGATTTAAAAGAAATAAATAAATTATAAAGATGAAATAACAAAACTATTTTGAGATGCAAGGGATGTGTAGTAGATGTGTGTCCACCTTTTATATTCCTTAGTTGAGTGGTTCCGCTTTTGTAGAAGGTGTCGTTGCTTATTGATACTAACAATTATTTGCTTAAGTTTTTTTTATTGTTTGCAATATTGTTGGCTATTTTATTTTTGTATCCATAGTTTTTTTTTAATCATGTACCATCTTTCCAAAAGTTTGTACTAAACTTCTTCCAACAAGTTGCTCACCTTTCCGCATCACCCCTTTTCAAATTCCACTTATCTCAACCATTTCTACCTTTTTTATTTCTTTTATTCTGCCTACCTTATTTCCCAACCCAACTAGTTAAACTGTCTACATTATGTCCTAACTTAAACTGTTTAGTTTATTTCTCAACTTAAACTGTCTACTTTAGTTTCCAACTATTTAAACTGTCTACTTTAATTCCTAACTATTTAAACTGTCTACATTATTTCCTAACTTAAACTGTTTAGTTTATTTCTCAACTTAAACTGTCTACTTTAGTTTCCAACTATTTAAACTGTCTACTTTAATTCCTAACTATTTAAACTGTCTACATTATTTCCAAACTTAGACTGTCTAGTTTATTTCTGAAATAAAACTGTCTACTTTATTTCTCAGCTTAAACTGTCTACTTTAGTTCCCAACTATTTAAACTGTCTGCTTGATTTCTCAACTATTTAAATTGTCTACTTTATTTCTGAACTATTGAAACTGTCTATGCTATGTCTCAACTATTTAAACTGTCTGTCACAAATTGATCTTGATTTTAACCTTAAACTATATCCGATGATGAGGCACCTATTTGAGAGCTTTAGCAAGTGTAGAGAGGAGTAAGGGGGGAAGGGTAGCAGGTAATGACTCTGGGCATCCATTGGAGGAATGAATTAGAGAACGAAATATGATGGGAATTTTAAAGTTTCAGCATTGATGAATAAAGTTGGAGAGAATAACTGCACTGTTAAAAACTACACTAAACCCTTAATTACTTATATATACAAAAATATATATGCTTGTAAACCAAATAATCTGTACGTATTTGAACACTTATTAAGCTTGGTTAGTACTAAATAGGTGACCATCTGGGAATAACAAGTGTTGTATGGGGGAGGCCTCTCTGCTTATTCCAGCATTGTTTCTAGTCGACTTGGACTTCTCCTTGCCACTAGACTCAAACAATGCCGGTTTAGAAGAAGTGAAGTTGGAGATTGCACAACTCTTTGCTTCCCAATAGTGCAGGCAACCTTGGAGAGGTTATCCATTGTCTCTCGAGTGAACAGAAGTTCATTTAAAGATATAAGGACTTTAAACATGAAATATATTTCTGATTTGATATTGCTGTAAAAGGAAATCACTTAATGAAAGCTAAGCAAAAGTTTGTGCTTTTCAACCTGTTAGATTTTCCCTTACCAAAAAGAGGCCGAAAGTTCGTAGACAAAACAGAAGGTTCATCTTTGTAATTTAATTCATCCTTCTTTTTGTTTCGGCTTTCTTTCTATTCTCTGTTGATGCTTTACTTAATTGAATATTTAACAAGGACGCCCGTTCTTACTATGCGTCCGCTCAAACTGTGTGTCAAGCGATGGACATTTTATTTCGAAATGAAGCGTGACGACCAACAAGCAAATGTCACCACCTCTAATTATATGAATGCACCTAAATACTATTCAAAACTTAAGTGACCAAAGAAAATTTATGTTTTGCAATTTTTGAGAGGAGGATTAATAATTTGTACGATTTGGATTATTAAAACTATTATTCTAATCTTGAATGTTATTCTAACAACGTTTTAGCCGATGTAACCTCCGACCTTCTTCAAGTGCATTTTTTTTCTCAAAATCGTGAATATGTTATTCTTAGTGAGGTTTGAACCTTCAATCTCCAGAAGTTTATAACTTAGGACTGATTGGTACTCAATAACACTTTCATTTGTTCCACCAAAGGTCCATGTGGACAATTCTAGTATGAATTTTAAAGTTTTAAACTTAATCCTGTTTTAGATGAGTCGTATATATCTTAATGGCGTTCTAATCTACTATTTATGAAGGTTTCAGTTCGAAATTCCGTATAGTTTCCCGAGTTCGACATAAAGATTCTTGATTTTGAAAAGATTCACCTGGCTATGTAGACCGAAATGTTGTGAAAATACCCACTAAGATGAGAATGCGAATCCGAATAATCCAAATAATCTAAATAAAATGGTATTTCAAACTGGAACATAACAGTTTTGGCCTTTTAACTCGGAGTAAAGTGTAATATCTGTTCTGATGCTACACTTCATATTTACTGTTCTCGGTCAGTGAAGGAGAAATCCTTCCTAGATTGAGGCACTTTTTATTTTTGTCCCAATCCAGAGTGACCCTTTTAGGGGAGCTTGAATTTACTCACATTAAAAACCGACCGTGTGTCTAACTCTGCCCTCGTGGGAATGCAAGTAAATAAGGACGCATCCAAAATAAGATGTGTCCATTCATTTTGCACGTTAAGCGATTAAAATTTAATTTCCAACTGAAGCCTGATCGATCGACAGACTGACACACGTAGATTCTCATAGAAGCTGTTCTCTGTCGATGGTTGATTTTATCTTTTCCTTAATATCTATCAAACAAGAACGGCTATCCTGAAGATGTGTCATTTTCGTTCGGTGCACCTAGCGATGAAAATGTCATTTCAGAGTACAGTACGAACTGGCCTTTTTAAGTGGGAGCAAACTTCTGTTCTGGTGCTGCCCTTGATCTTTTCTGTCCTCAGTCAATGAAGGAGACATCCTTGTAAACTGAGGCACTTTTTGTTTTTGTCCCAATCCAGAGTGCCCTGTTTTGGGGAGTTAGATTTTCAACACATAAAAAGTCGACGTTGTGTCTAACTCTACCTTTGTGGAGAGGCAAGTAAATAGGTACAGTACAAAGGAGCAACACCTTAAAAGAGGAAAGAGATACAAATGAATGGGTAATTAAATAATCACGAACATCCAAGCAAAAAAAGGAATTTGATAGAAAATATTTTTGCAACACAACAAATATTTGACAAAACTATTAAAACATAGTTTTTATTGACTTACATTGGATTTCTAATATACATATTTGATTTTTTGATATGATAGGGGCATGTGTGAAAATTATTTCTTCATTTTATTTAGGAACACAAACAAACAGTAATACTTGACTTTTGCATTTAAGTTTTAATTTAAACCAGAAATTACCTTCTAATAGTCAGTGTAACAGCTTCAAACAGACGTACGCATGTTAACAAGTCAGCCATTAAAAATATTATTAATAGATTAAAAATGGGTGACATGTGCTTGCTTCGTGACATTTCGAAAGTGATTTTGAAACCTTAAAACTGTCTACTAGAAAATAATTGCAAGTTTAAATTTTAGTTTAAAGGTAAAAGTCAAGTATTATAGTTCATATGTGCTCCTAAATAAGAGAAAAATATTAATGTTCACACTTTTAACCTATGTTTAAAAAAAAGAAAAAAAAACCTACGTTTAAAAAGAAAAAAAAAGAATTATCTCCGTCTTGTTCAGTACAAAAAATTGTGCCCCTCATCGAAAATACTTCCGATCCTTCAGACTAGCAGCAAAATCACACCCCTTCTCATGTAGAGATCCCCAGATGCCGGAATATTTTCTATTCTCATAACTTATTTCTTCGGACCGCTTGCCTTTGGAATTCCGTCCCTGCTCCCTGTTTCTCGACCGTACCAACATGCACAAATTTAAATGTAATGTGAAGAAACAACTTACTGCCATAATCCCCACCAAGTTGCCCCCCCTTATGCAGTAGCCCCTTATGCTTCAGTGGCAATATGCCTTGTTTAGGGCGAACAAAAGTAAAAAAGGAAAAAAATTAATTTACATTGTTTGTCTTTGGACTATTGTTTTCATCAATATTGATATTTCTATTTCTACGTTTTGGCCGATGTGTCCTCCGGCCTTCATCAGCTGGTTAGTTTATGTACTGTGATATTTTTCCGTATTTACATATGATTATCTATTGAGTTGGCAACTGAGTTTCCAACGTTCATTTAAATGTAAAAGGTTTAAGAAAAATAACAACTAATTAATCAATGTATATTCACAACTTCTTCCAAACGTTCAATGAGATTTTCAATAGATTTTCATTGGTAGAAATCAAAAAGTCCCCTTCCCCCCTAACAAAAGCAATTAAAAAAAGCTGTCAAAATGTTCATTTTTCTCAACTTGACATTCTATTTTTATGATCTGAAAATACTCCCCCCCCCCCAAAAAAAAAAGTCACAAATATGATTTAAAAACAATAGATTCCAAAATTAAAAAAAAAAAATAAAGTCACAAATATGATTTAAAAACAATAGATTCCAAAATTAAAAAAAAAAAATAAAGTCACAAATATGATTTAAAAACAATAGATTCCAAAATTAAAAAAAAAAAATAAAGTCACAAATATGATTTAAAAACAATAGATTCCAAAATTAAAAAAAAAAAATAAAGTCACAAATATGATTTAAAAACAATAGATTCCAAAATTAAAAAAAAAAAATAAAGTCACAAATATGATTTAAAAACAATAGATTCCAAAATTAAAAAAAAAAAAACAATCGGTGAGAAGTTAGTTGCCAACCCAATACATAGAACCTATCAAGTGGATTTGTTGTAAACTTTTCATTTAACACATAGTTGTGGAAGAGTGTTTAGACCTTACCCAATGGTATTATAGTATAAGTGAATACAACAGAACTGACTGGATTTGAACTCGGCTTATCGGATTCCACTCCTCCTCCCAATGATTATGAGATGGTAAGTTTTTGGAGACTTACATATAAAATAACAATTAATAATAACCTTAACTATACGTTATCAAATCAAATTCTATCTGTGATGAAAAATCATCATCATTGGAAGTAGTTTGATTATCTTTGGAAATGATGATTTTTATGTTTTTCGGAATTTTTGAGATGAGGATAGATAATTTTGATTATTTGGACTACTATTCACATCTTGGTTGTTATTTTCACAACGTTTCGACTGATGTAACCTTCGACCTTTTCAGATGCAGCTTTTCAAACTCGGAAAGCTATATGAAATTCTGACCTGAACTTTTTATTTAATCAACTGGGTGGATTGTTCTCGTGCGAATCGCAGAATAATTGATTAACACTTCTACCCAAGCACGGTTGATAGAACGAGAACAAACTACTCCCGTGGGTTAAATACAAGGTTTCACATTGGTTTTCGAGTTGATATAAAGATTCCCATGTTTGAAAAGATGCATCTGAAAAACGTTGGGGGTTACATCAGCCAAAACGTTGCAAAAATAACAACCAAAATAAAACTAATAGTCTGAATAATAAAAATTTGTTTTTATTCTCCTGCAAATAATTTGCAAAACGTCATCCAATGGTTGGTCAAGCGCAAGCAATTTTTGCAGACATCAATAAACATGTTTTTTCTAAATCAGAGGAATTTTTTTTTGGGGGGGGGGAGGAGGAACAGTACATAATCTTATTTACAATTTACTCGTGTTACTTTCCAGTTGCTTTCCAGTTGCTTTCCAGTTGCTTTCTGCAAGATTATTTAACCCATAGTTTTTATTTCAGATATTTCCTTCTCCTAGATTAGTTCCCCTACAAAGCTTGAGAGATTGTTTTACTCGATAATTTCATCCAGGAAGTAAATTGAGATTCCTACTTTTCGAAGAGTATTAGTTAAAACGGTGCAATAGTTCCGAGAGAACGCTAACAGGTTGAGGACATGTGTTGCATGGAGAGAAATGATATGAGAATGATACAATGCATGTGTAATGTAAGTCTTAAAGACAGGCTTAGTTCTGATGGCATCAGAGAAAGATTAAACCTGGACAGTATAGAGAGATGTGTGCAGAACAGGAGACTTTGATTGTATGGCCACGTTAAAGGAATGGATGAGAGTTCTTGGGTTAGTAGTTGTAGAACAGTTGAGGCAGCGGGTTCGGTTCACAGGAGAAAGCCAAGGAAAACATGTGAGGAAGTGATAAAAATGGACCTGGGAGAAAGAGGGATAAATAAAGACCTGGCTAGAGATAGATTACTTTGGAAGTCAATTTCTTAAAGCCGTCCAACACGTGTCAGCATATAAAATGGATGTTAAATCGAATATGATGATGATGATGATAACAACACAGTTTGAACCATTAACCATTCTTACAGTGGAGGTTTCCATTCAGTCACTGTAAGGGTGCCTGCACGGGAACTATTGTGAAGCAAGGGTGGCGCAATCGTTAACCACACCCTTCTAATCAAGCATTGCTTGAGTCCAGTGACCGACTGGAAACGAGCCCTCACACGTACAGCATCAGGTATTCCCAAATGGTCACCCATTTGTACTGACCAGGTTCAACGTCACTTAACTTTGCTGATCTAACAGGAACTGGGGTGTCAACGTGATTATGCCTTATTTCCTACGTTACCGCTTCCATTAATATGTCAAGCATAACAGTGTAGCGGTAAAATGCCCCACTGCTGAACGCAGTTTGCTGATCAAGCAGTTGGGTTTCAAAACTGATCATGAAAAATACTTGCCATGTCGAGCCACATGGAAGAGCCGTGATACGACGAAACAGTTTTCTGTGGATGACTATATATATATATATATATATATATATATATATATATATATATATATATATATATATATGAATGTGCTTGTGTGTAAGAATCATGGATGCTAAAAGGTTATCACAATTTCCAACATAGGTAAAAAATAGTTAGAAAAACCTTACAACTCAGTATACAAAGGTTTTTCTAACTTAAAAAACAAATGTCTTTATTATATTGGAAAAATTTAAAACACAAGTGATTATTTTTGTGATTACGTATTACCTTTCCACAGGGGATTCATAAATAAAAAAAAATATTCAGTAAAATAATGGAAGATATACACGTGGGTGGTGAGGATTGACAAAAATCACTTCATTGAACAAGGCTTCTTCTCTATATAAAACATCTGTACATAAAATGAGAATACAAATGATTTTTTAACATGTACATCTACAGATATGCAATATGAATGCATGTATATGATATATATATATATATATATTTATATATCATATACATGCATTCATATTGCATATCTGTAGATGTACATGTTAAAAAAATCGTCTCTCTCTCCATTTATATATATATATATATATATATATATATATATATATATATATATATATATATATATATATATATATATATATATAAATGTATTGGTATATATACATATATATATATATAAATATGTTGGTATATATATATATATATTTGAAATGTCATATGAGAGTCCACAAAGATACATATCTCAATCAACAACTTGAATATTTGCAGTTACTGTACTAGAGACTGTAAAAGTCTGGCGAGCTTGAAAAGCCATATTTGATATGCTCACGTGTGAGTTAGATAAACAAGCCATGGCAATATATATACACACATATATATATATATATATATATATATATATATATATATATATATGTATGTATGTGTATATATGTATATTTATACGTATACGTATGTGTGTATGTATGTGTGTATATAAATATATATCTTATTTTTGTATATACATGTGCGTATGTATGAGTACACATTTATATATCTATGTATACGTCTTCATATACATAGACGGCAGCACCGGGGGGCAGGGGGGGGGCTTAATCCCCCCCACTTTTTGAATAGGCCCCCCCCCCACTTTACGGTCATCAATAAAGAAGTTATATATGCATGTGTTTAATACTTTTTAGAAGAGCCCCCCCCACCCCACTTTTATAACTGTCCCGCCGGTCCTGATATACATGTGTAAGGATTTCTTCTCCTCTTCTACAGCCTTTTTCACACAGAGGAGATGTTTCTAGTTTCTCTCTACTGTATTGCTACGTTCATGGTAGGTGTTCGACAGAGCTCAAATCCCTGTCCCCCCTCCCCCCGTGTAAAACATTCACAGCTAGAACTGC
>OY744533.1:32565357-32567857 GCA_963556195.1 Sepiola atlantica
TATATATATATATATATATATATATATATATATATATATATACTGTGTGTCACGGTTTATTGCAGGTCATATTTTTGTTGATATTTTGAATATTAAACATTGTACACAAACCTGCTACACTGCAAGAGTCTAAGTAGGTAAGTATGAATGACAATTTCATTATATATGTGTATATGTACATATTGTATCTACATGTATGTGGGTTTATATACATATGTGTGCGTATATACGCATATATATTTGCGTCTGAGTATATATATGTATGTGTGTATGCCTATATATGTGTGCATATGTAAATTGTGTATCACGCTTTATTGCAGACTTTTGTTCATATTTTAAATATTAAACATTTACTGTTTATTAGCATTTATTGTAAAAATGAAACTAGTGACTAAAGAATGAAAGGAAAATATCTATAAACAAGCTGCGCATGCGTGGTCCCCCTCTGTATGTGACTCTATGTGGTGAGTGTAAAATGCAATAAATTTGGGCAATTTGGGGCATTTTTGACTCCCCTTTTACCCCCTGGGGGCGCGAACCAGAATTTTTCTGAGGTCAAGGATGCTCATTTTTATCCAGAACAATTGCCTCTACATTTTGGCCAAGTTTCAGAAAGATTGAATGGATGGATCAAACGTTATGGGAGAAAAGGGTCATTTTTTTCCATTTTGGGGGCTTTTGACCCCCTGGGGGAGCGAACCAGATTTTTTCCACGGTCAGCGATACTTATTTTCTATTAGGAACAATTGCCTCCATATTTTGGCCAAGTTTCAGAGAAATAGAATGGATGGATGAAAAGTTATGGGGCAAAAAATGTCACATTTTGCTATTTTGGGGCCTTTTGACCCCCTGGGGGGGGGGGGAGGCTAACCAGATTTTTTTTCAAAAATCGGAGAATGTCACTTTCTAACCGGACAAAAGTTACAACTTCATGCAAAATTTCAGAGAAATTGAATGGATGGTTGCGGATAAAAATCCGGACGGACGAACGGACAGACGGATGGACAGACGGACGGACGGAGGGAAATGCCTCAAAACATAGGTCTCCCGATTTTATAAATCGGGGGACCAAAAACATGATTAGATTTTTGGTGAAACTCTTTTTTTTCTCTATGTAACTTCCACTTTTAGAAATGATATTCAAGAATCTTGTGTGTCCAGAAACTGTCAGTGAGAAAACAGTTTTGATCTTTTCCCACGGGACATCCTTCATTAAAAACTGCACACCTTCATAAACTTTCCTCTTCAAGATTGACCAGAGCTGCTCGTTAGTGTTATGGTTAGGAGAACAAGGAGGTCAAGTCATATGGGTTTGTCTTTCGAATCTCAAAGTTGCAAGGGACAGAATTGTAGTCTTAGCTAAATATCAATCAGGTTGAGAATTTTCTTAGATACTCCTGCTTCGTTCTCTCCAGCCATCTCTGTCAGACATCGCTGATGGCAGCCCCCCCCCCCCATGTGGCATCGAGTGTCTTCTACAAGTTGCTTGATGTAGATGGGATGAGATCTTCCAACCTATCTTTTGTCACATAATGGATTTAGATTGTTGTATAATTGTTGTGAATGAGATGCATAACAATCAACCTCCATGGATGTGAGGATAGCAAAGCATCCAGACAGGCTCTAGAATTCCCCTCCAAAAATACAGTGTATGAATTGCAAGTTCAATTCCTAGGATGCCAGCAAACAATAGAACACTTGTAAAACTTCACAACAAGAACTTGTCTCTGAATGTTCCTTTCTTTCTCTGAATGCCTAACATCAAACGGAATTTCCACAAAGAAAGTTTCTTTCCAAAAACTTCCCATCTGTGGAACAAGTTACCACAAGTTACTTCCCTGAGGACTACAGCATTGTAATCTTCAAATAAAATGTCAATGAACACTTGTCATCAATCGTCCTTAAATTTTATTTATTCCATTCTTTATTTTCAATCCTCTCATAATATTCATCATCATTCAACTGACAATCTATTTCATTAATTCTTATCCTCGAGTTTCTTTTAGCCTTGATCAGTGACTCGTTAGTAAATTAAAATTTAAAAAAAAATCACCTTCGTTTACTTCATATGCAATGCGGACGAGGGACTGTAAAAATAGTAACCAAATTTGGCCCACAACTCAGGACCATCCAGTGTAGTTCTGACCCACATATATGTATTAATCAGGTATATTATTGCTAACACAAACTAAATCAATTTACATTGATATTTTTGCAAAATGTGAGCTACTCAACGTTTGTTTACCTAAGACTAACTAACTTTTTCCTATATACTTTAATAACATAAAATATATGCTAAAATATACTGAGATTGAGTTATGTCTGAAAATTCGGTTTTAATTGTGATAATTAGCCATAATTTAAAATTAACTGAACAAGTCACCCATCTCTCTCTTAACTATCTATGTATTTCTCTTGCCTCGCTCCCTTTCACTCTATGTTGATTCAACCACTCTCCAGTATTTTTTCATGTCTGTGAGCATTTAGAGAAAGAGTGACG
>OY744533.1:32572857-32595357 GCA_963556195.1 Sepiola atlantica
GTTAGTAAATGATATCTACAATGTTTTTATATAAACCTTGACCATCACTTGACAGTGCTCTATTTGTTTATTTACAAATAACATTGCATTACACTAAAGTAGTAGCAGGCGACATCATTAACGACAGTGCTCAACTTGAGTAAGGGGCAGTATATAGGCATCCACAGACAGACTGAGTAGGGTTGAACTTGCTGTCTGCTTTCTTCCTTCCCCATAACACTTAAAATGGTTTTGTCCGGCAGGTTTTTACTCGCTAACGTTTGTGTGATGGGAGGAGATATATATATATATATATATATATATAGAGAGAGAGAGATAGAAGAAAAAAGAGTGATAAATATGCGACGATTGTCCAAATTTATTTCAAATTTCAATTGTTCAATGCAAGGTTGTCAGTAATAAACTAGTGTTTATTTTCCTTTCCTTAAGCCAAGGCTTTTCAAAGATCGAAATCTTATCATCAGAGGAGAAATACAGATGGATAAGTTGGCTTTCGAAAAAACCAAAGTTCAAATATTTGAAAAATATGAGAATTATTTTTAAAGATTATTAAAATAATTTTTGTCAAAAAACGTACTGAATGAAAAGAAAATTTCGTGAAAAGCCTTGGCTTAAGGAAAGGAAAATAAACACTAGTTTATTACTGACAACCTTGCATTGAACAATTGAAATTTAAAATAAATTTGGACAATCGTCGCATATTTATCACTCTTTTTTCTTCTATCTCTACTATTGCTCTATCTCGTATATTGAGCTTATCCTTTTCACAATAGGTTCCATCTACTAAAAGTTTTCACTTTGGTTTATTTTGATCCTATATATATATATATATATATATATATATATTAAAAATAACCGACAGCTCATGTCTGGATATTTTTGTATAGATCCCTTCCATTTTCCGGATTAAAGTCCTAATCTCGGATGAGAATTAGCTGATGAATCTGCCGTAATTTTCTTTTAGGTCCAAATTACTTTCTGACCCATCTGGGTCCATCTTCAGTGGAATAATGTCAATCAGGTAAAGACCTGGAGTGAGTTTATAGTTAATTTGGGCGGGAAAATTTAAATACGAAACTATATTTAAATACGAAACTATATTTATTTAGTATTATAAACATTTAAGGAAAATTACGGCAGATTCATCAGCCAATTCTCATCCGAGATTATGACTTTAATCCGGAAAATGGAAGGGATCTATACAAAAATATCCAGACATGAGTTGTCGGTTATTTTTAATAATACGTGCCTTAGAGAAAAAATGTTGCCTCGATACACACATATATATATATATATATATATATATATATATATATATATATATATATATATATGTATATATATATATACAAATCAATAGACATTGGTCTTTATTATAGAGTAGCGAATTCATTCATGAATACAGATTATATTAAAGATTAACTTTTGTTTTGTATGATTGCGATTTTAATTGAATTAAACATATTTACATTTGTTAAATATGATTGTATATTATATTGTTTAATATAACGAGTACATTTGTGAATACACGTACATGTGTGTATATGCATAGTAATATATATGTTTTATATTTTGTTTCATTTTACTTCAGTCGAAGTTCTCAGCAATCAAGGAGCCTCTTTCTGGGACTAACACTTAATCTCCCTCTCTCTCTCTCTTTCTCTCTCTCTCTCTCTCTCTCTCTCTCTCTCTCTCTCTCTCTATATATATATATATATATATATATATATATATATTGTTTTTAAATTCCCGAAACAGTTTTTCATGGTAAACAACTGATGATCCCTTAAAATAGTGTTAGAAACTAACTAATATAATAACTGTAAAAAATAAATTGACTTACATGAGTGATTTTCCACTGGAAGACTTGAGACTATAAGTTTTTTTTTTTTTGTTTTTTTTTTATATAGTTTTAATGGTTGAGAAACTTCCGAGACTATATATATATATATTTGAATATTCAATAAAAGTTCTCCTTTTTTTCTCAAACGTTGAGTTAGTAGAGAAGTTAAGAACATTAATTACGAACATTAATTTTTCTCTCCCTAATTGACCAGTTAACTATGTTATAGTATATCGTTCTTGTGATCTCTTGGTCTTACCGGATTCCAGAACAAGAATTCATCTAGTCTGGTGGAGTATCCAGTGTTGTTAATTGAGGTAACATCACCAGGAGAAGGTGCACTATTCCTCGTATGAGCAAGTGTATAGCCGTGCTGAAGGGATCTTATTTGTGCTGCGAATACTCTGTTATTTTGAATATTTTGTCAGGGTTTACTTGTAGGGTGAAGTATCCTCATGTCAGGTTGTCCTGACAAACCCTTGTACAGAGAGACCGAAAACACTCGAGGATAGTGTCTAGTAGATAATTAAAACTCCCCATTTATATATATGTATTTATATGCATAGTAATATATATGCATATATAGATATATGAGTATGCATATATGCATATCAATATGTATGTATACGTGTCAATATATATGTATATACATACGTATAAGTATAGATATGTGTGAATATATTTGTTTGTGTATGTATACATATGAACATATGTTATGTATTAAGCTGCTTTTTTATTAATGCTATTGTTGCAGGGGTTATATTGCTAAACAAGCGATATATTTATAAATAAAAACAAAGAATACCACAAAGTAAATATGAGACTCCTACTGGATTCGAACTCCTGACTCACAAGAGAGACCGCATAACATGAGTGTTGTTTTGGACCACTTGACTAACGAACCATATGTCCAGAGAAAGACGAAATTGTACAAATTGTGTCTGAATGAATTCAAAATATTAAAAAAAAAAAGAAGATGAATTTATATACGTCTTTATTTATATATATATATATATATATATATATATATATATTATATATACACATATACATAAACAAATGGGTATGTGAAGATGAAAATCCAACAGAATGTACTAGCAAATATAAAAGGAAAAAAAGTAATAAATGTCGACATAAATATATGGAACACAAAAATCACAAATACGGAAACATGCATGGAGTTTCGATATTTCGCCTTATAACTTATAAGGCTTCCTCAGGAAAACAAGCGCAGACTATTTTGTGCAGAAAATATGTAAGTGGTAGGAGAGAAAGACCGAAATGGCGAAGAAAAAGATGGGAAACGTTTTGCAAGGGAAGGCGGAAACATAGTAACGGATAAGTTAAAGTGGGAGATGGGACAGCGGGGAAGGGGGCGTCGGAAAGGATGAGCAGAATAATGTCGGAGATATATATATATATATATATATATATATATATATATATATAAATGCGTAAATGGAGTGGGTACGGACGAGTACTGTGGGCTCGTCATGCTGGATTTAAGTTTTGTCAGGAATACTACATCACTTTCATTAATATCGTTGGGAAAGGTATGAATCCATATATGCCTGCTCCTAGTTATGGATTAAATATTAGGGTAGATTATACTCTCAAGCGTTGGTTATTAAACTAGTCTAGGGGAAGGATAAAACCAGTTTTTCTCTCCTTATTTTAGCATTGTTTTCAGTCGTCCTAGACTCATCCGTGCTGTTGGACTGAAGCAATACTGGTTCAAGAGAGATGCAATCGGGACTGCGCAAACCTTTCTTTTTTAGACTCCCCAATCTATTGTCTATTGAGACTGAAAGGAGGCTTATCTATATCTATGGTGGATGCGTGTATATGTCTCTCTATATATGTAAGTATTTGTATTCCTGCTCCCAGTCCTGCATACTATACTGACATGTTTATAATTTTCTGCAATTTTCCAATTATGAATAAAATACAATATCCGTTCCATCAAAAATGACGAAGCAAAATATCACATGTTTAAAAAAATATCAATCGAGCAATGAAAAAATAGATAACATTTTATTAAAACAAAGAACTATTTAAATCACCACTTTTTTACATTTTCCATACCAGAGTTCGAATCTCACGTATTTTTACATAAATATTTTTTAAATAACTTATTTTGTGATAATCCGCAGAAAAGTAGACACAAAGGGTATTTGACATTAGTTCAAAGCGAATTATTTTTTTCTTAAAACAATAATTTATAAAGCGGTAAAAGCTAAATAAAGATAAAAATTGACATACCCAGGTACTGTACCAACACCGGTATGAACTAATGTTTTATTATTAATGTTTGATAACTGCTTGGGCCAAGATCAAAGTGTAGTATCTGTTCCGATACTGCACCCCATAAACCGGTATCGTCTTGGCTTTAGGGTCTTGATTCCGCAGGTCTGTGGGTTTGTCCTGTGCAGTTCTAGGAGGTCCACCCTCCCAGGCTTTGCCTCCCCTCTTTGGGGTGGAGTAAGTTTATCGCTTACTGCCTGAGGCGCCCCTACCGAGGAATGCCGACGGGGCTGCCCAGGCATTTTTTGTAGGCCAGAGTGCTCACCTTCTCGGGCGCTGGCTTTTCAAATCCCACTTTCCCGACCTTGTGTCACATCTTACCTTGTGGGAGGAAGATAAATAAAACTGTGTTTTAAAGCACCTTCATTCTTCATAACTTAACATAGTTCATTTTTAGTAATCTTATCCCTAACCTTTGATCCATTGAAATGGACATGTGTACTTGCAATTACAGTACTGTAGAATAACATAAAAAGCCTCCCACGATCTTAGATTTATTTAATTCTGTTTATTTGATGTCAATTAACAAAAGAATTACGGGTATGACGTGAAAAAGAAAAGGTTTTCTCTAAATATAAAATTTGAATATTTTTTTTTACAAATTCTGATTGAGGTAAGTTTTTCTTTCTTTTTTTAAACGCTTTATAACCTGGGTAGCAATCGTCCCTATACCCGACCCCCTAACTACCTAAGAAGTGTGTTTCTTATAAAAAGTAAGTCTAACATTTTTGTTCATAAACACCACATCAAAAAAAAGAAAAAATTTTTTAATGCCATAGTCCTGTCAATCATAAAACATGTTCCGTATTTTTTGATGTGACAAGATAGTTTCTCTTAAAGGACATTTTCATATTAAATTTGTAGGGTGCAAAAAGAAATACTCTTCCAGTGACCCACCCCAACAATGTCTGGTAATAATAAGTAACGGGCAGTGGACGGATTTCTCTGCTGGAACAAGATCCAACATTTGGTCTCTACTGAGACAAAGAACACCTCCCACCATCCTCCCACCCATTCCTATCTTTGCTCTTGTGGATCATATCCCCCCCCCCCCCTGCCCGAAGGCTGAACCCACAATCAGCAAGTACCTCTCCACCTCACCTTTCTTTCCACGTATGCAAATAGAAACATGTGATTGCTTGTGAAAAATGGAATAGGTAGAGAAGTTTTTACGATGTCAATACCCGAGTTCAAATCTCATAAGTCTAAATATTTTTTTAAAACTTGATGCGTGTTTTATAAATTTAAAGATTTGAAACATATTTTCGAATTTTACTTTTTAACTGTTTTTTTTTACTAGATTCAAAAGATTTCAGTTGTTCTACATGGTTATTGGAAAATAACTTATTATATAAGTGTTGATGAGATGGATGAGTTGACAGGTGGATGATTACAGACTATATATTTACAAAATGTATGCCTACAAAATGAATAAATCTACAACACTTGAAGCATAAAATATTTTACCAAAGTGATTGAATGCAGCATTAAAAACCTGAAGAGGTTTGATATGCTCTAAAACCAAAGCAATTTTAATGAAATTTTCAATAAATTATATATTTTATAAGAATACAAGTTTTCTAGTTAAATATTATGGCGTTTTTTAAAAAGAGTGAAAGTTTGATTGAATTTAAGTTTAGATGTACGGTCAACCTTTTTGGTTTTTGATATGAATAATGATAGACAGATAAAGATTAAACGTGTTTGCATTAGTCCTTCCTTGAGAGAGAGAGAGAGAGAGAGAGAGAGAGAGAGAGCACCATGCTGACATCTTTCTTTTGTTGCTGAAGGGTTTTTTGAGGACAGGATAATCTCTGTCTTGTTAGACAATCTCTTAAGATGAGAAACAATAGTTTAACAGTGTCATCTATGGTAAATTGATGGCAAGAAAAAAAATAAACGCTGAGCTTTTTATTGACTTTGTCTTGAGTTTTCGGAGACGATTGGGTAAGCCATTATATCACTTAGAGCCCTTAACACATCCGTGAAAGATAACGAATTTGGTAACATTGCAACGAAGGGTAAATAATTTATGAATGATTGTCTCAAAGGAAAGGAACAGTGTTTTAAATATTTTGTTATTTGTTAAGTCTTTTTCTTCATGTCAACATTACAGTCACTTTTTTTCTTATTAAAACCAAGAGTTAGTGCCTGTCTGCAACCGAAACTATCTCACAGACACCACGTGTATTCTGAAAAGTCTTTATGTGAATGTTAAGAATGATTAAATACTAGCTAGAATACAGGTTTATAATAATGAGAGACGCTAGGATGTTTTAAGAAGTGTAGGAGATCAGACCCCCAAATAATTTAAAACCAATTAGAATCTATTGTAGCAAAAACTACATTACAACATGGAAAAAATGACTGAAGTGGTAAGCTTAAAAAATTATTAACTTTGTAGAGTTGTTCAGCTCCCGCTATCACTACTTTTCTTCCATTCACCTTCAATCGTCACAAGTTACAAACGGACACATATACATCTCATCATTATGGTTATATATATATATATATACAGGGTGGGCAAAAATAAGGGTCCTATTTTTAAAAATTCATAACTTTTTTATTTATTGATTTTTTTTTTTTTTTAGAATAAGTAAAAGACCCCTTCCGAAGCAAGCATGAGCCGTATTAGCCCTAAGGAACGTACCCTCATTTAGAAAACGTTATTTTTGCTTAAAAAACTCAAAACAGTGTAAAAAACAATATTTTAGTTTTTGTAAGTTTTAAGAAGTGTTTTTCGGCTAAAATTTGTTTTGTTTATTTCAAAAACTCTCGGAAGGGTCAGTCTACACACACATAAAGTTTGGTGAGTTTAACTTTTATTTTGTGGAAGTTATTCAAATTCAAGTTATTCAAATTTAAAGATAGGACCCTTATTTTGGCCCACCCTGTATATATATATATAGTAAAGTATGAAAATATATTTATGGCAATTAAGCAACACAGAGGTCTACGCATTTCATCTCCTGCGGGGATGAAACGCGGACGCCCCTGTGTAGCTTATATGCCAGAAATATATCTCATACTCTCCTGCGGGGATTAAACGCGGACACCTCTGTGTAGCTTAATTGCCATAAATATATTTTCATACTTTACTACTAAGCTCTACTCACGTATTGAACACTGTTGAAGTAAATACTGAAAGTCTATACACTATATATTATCTCACGTTATAATATTATGTGTGCATACATGAAATAATAATAATAATAATAATATATATATATATATATATATATATAAGACTACTTATACTGTTGTTATAATGTAGATTTGGTGCATGTATGTAACAAAGCTGTCACATTTTGCGAAGATATTACATCATATTCTCAAAATCTGAAAAATTAAATATTAATGGCGTATTTTATAAATAATGAAATTGCTGTTATTATCTGCTTGGCATCTGAGATAAACTTCATTGAAAATAGACTTTGTCATAAATACAAATTGCTATTTTCCTGTTGCCACAAAGGAGAGATATGATACAGGGTTGCGTTTTATATGTAAGACTCAACGCCTTGCAGAAGCTCAGTACCAGGGTTATAAGGGGTCCATTATTTCACCCTGACCAAGCCTTTGATGGTGTATAATCGAGGAAGACCTCTAGTTTGAACCTGAATGCACAAGATAAACAACTACAAATTAAAGTTTTTAATCATCAAACATATTACAGAATCAAAATAATTATAAATAAATAACATTTATTGTTAATTAACGTTTTTGTTTCATTCAAAATTTAAGACACAAATATTCTTTCTATTTGTATTACAGACAAAAACACATTTCGGTAACAGGTGTGCTATTTGTGTACTTGTTAAGTTTTTAGCTTTTATTTTACTGAGACGTTTTCGTTATCAAATTAGATTGTAAAGTAAATTATGAAAAATCAAATAATTGCCAAATAAAAAAAGAAAAGAAACTATTTCTTGTGTAGAGTTTTAAAAAAGATAATTATCTCCCTTTGTATTGATTGATCTTAAAATCATGATCTAATATTTAAATTGAAAATCGATCTATGTCACAACACACACACACGTTGGATATAAAACTTTAAAAAACACTTTAATAAAAGTCTAAGCTGGAAAATTGCCTCTGCGGTACCAGTCTTCAAGAATTCTGGTGATAGAACTGATTCTCAGAACTACTGCCCAATCAGTCTACTCCCAATCTTTGCTAAAATCTTTGACTCCTTAATCAATCTAGCGATAGTCCGGCACCTAGTTAATGCTAAACTTCTTTCTAACCATCAGATTGGATTTAGACAAGCACGATCTACTGCGGATATTCTAACGGTCATCTTTGGACAAGGCAGGGGAAGCTAGATATATTCAAGGCCTTTGACAAGGTATGGCACAAAGGGCTTCTCTAAAAATTCACTCATATGGTATTACTGGACAAATATTTAATATAATTAGATCCTTCCTAACCAAAAGATAGATCCAGGTTGTCCTCGATTGCCGTTCATCTAAGCAACATGGCATAAATGCTGGTGTACCCCAGGGATCCTTTATTGTTCCTGCTTTTCATAAATGACCTCCCTGATGACATTGAGTCTTAGATAAGTATATTTGCTGAGAACACCATGCTCTACTCTTGCACATATTCGAGACAATTCCTGAATCCTTAGAAAATGACCCCCAGTGTAGTGGAATGGGGTCATAAATTGATTGTAGCTTCAACCACTGATTGCCATGGCAAATAACACCCTACCTGAGAGTTCAACATGCAAACTCCTCGGCCTAACATTCACAGGTAACATGAATTGGAACAAATACATTGCCAAGGCTGCTGCAAAAAAGGTGGGCTCCATCTACTGTGCTATTAAACTTCTCACACCTGATATTATTCTATATCTCTACAAAGCCACCATCCACCCATGCATGGAATATTGTTGCCACATACTGGCTGGTGCATCATCCACTAGTTTCTCCCTCTTACACAAGGTCCAAAAAAGAGTCACCAACTTAATAGATCCCTCAGGATCCAGCAAGCTCCAGCCCCTGTCCCATCGCTGCAATGTTGCATCCTTTTACAAGTACTTCAATGGATTGTGCTCCGGTGTACTTGCTGCTCCAGTGCCCCCTCGACGTAAATACACTAGACCAACTCGACAATCAGCTAAAGCCCATCCATTCACTATGGAGTTCCCCAGATGCCGGAGAGCCTTCTACTCCAATAGCTTCTTTCTTCATGTGTCCGGCCTTTGGACCTCCCTCCCTGCTTCCTGTTTCTCCGACTGTACCGACATGCCAAAATTTAAAACTAATGTCAACAAACATCTAGCTAAACAGCTCCCAATTTAGGATGACCCCCTAAACTTCCACCCTAATTCTCAGTAGCCCTTTACGTCCACAGTGGCGACCTGCCTTGTTTGGGGTGAAATATGTTAAAAAAATTTATATATATATATATATATATATATATATAAGTAATCCAACAAAAGATATAAGCGTCAACTAATATCTTATAATTAGTGAAACATCCGGATAAAAACTGAAGCTCAATATACTGGATAGAGCATTAATATTATAATATTTGAATATTTGAATATTTGAATTCTAATAAAATTTGATTGACACCTTATTTTATTACCTCATTTTATATTATAATATATATATATATATATATATATATATATATATAATTATGAAACAATTTCACGTGCTTTTAACATGTGTACGTTTTAGAATTATATTGATCATGAAATAAACCTGTGGACAGAACCGGTAAAATTAATTTCCCGAACAGAACAGTTTTGTAACACCTTTATGTTCCCTTACTAAGATATAATGATACTAAACCTTATGTCTAGAATCCTTATTCCAATTTTGATGAAAATCCATTAAATCATTTTGATTCTAGAAAATGTCTCAAATTTAAGGCTTCAGCTTAATGGGTCTTAAGAAGAAATTGAAATTCAAGGAATGTTGCTTAATTTGTGTCAATGCAAATTTGATATATTTGAATATTCAAATGGGAAATTCTGTCCATATTTTGCCCCATTTAAAATACCCAAAAGAAACTAAAATTTAGGGAATATTTATTAATTGATGTCTGATACGTATTGATAAAATTTCACAAAAATCGTAGGCATCTAAATTTTCACGAAGGTCTTCTACTCCCATTTTACTTTTTCATATACAACTCAATTAAATTAAATACAGCCTAGCAGCTGTGTTCCAAAATTCATAATGATCGGTTAATTAGTTTAGGAGTGAATTCTGTACATACAAATATAGAAACATATAAACATATCTAACTTAATGAAGATATATATATATATATATATATATATATATATATATATATATATGTATATATATATATATGTATATATATATATATATATATATATATATATATATATATATATATATATGAGTTACATAACGTTTTAATAAAGGATTAATGTTTATATGTATGTAAATTTATTAAACAATTTCATGTGTTTTTCATGTGTATACTTTTATAATTATATAGAATTATTATTTTTTATTTAATATTAATTAATATTTATTGAAATCATATATACAATATCGTCATAAATGAAATAGAAAAAAATCCTATTTAAAAAAACTTGCAACAAGAATACATTTCCTAAGATCTTCTTCACAACCCGTCTCAAAGGTATTTTTTTTTGTTTTCAGTTAATTTAAATAAAAATGCCTTAGATCAAAATTAATCTGCATTTTTTTTTATATCTACATTTTTTTCAGAGGTGACGGTTGAGATGATTTCGTTGAGTGGGGGATACGTTTTGATAACCTTAAAATAAAATGAGGTTCAGTGCTGGATGCAAGAGAATACTGAGTTTCTCGTTCATTCCAGGTCAATGCCGGGTTTTTTCGTGCTAGTTCATAATGAAACTAGTATACATCCTCCGTCAAAAATGACGGTAAAAAATTATGCTTCGCCAGTGTTCACCCTAATATTCATATAAAATCATAGAATTACGTCACTAATTTCATTTTTCATATATAAATTGTTATCATTTCTGATGAAAAAACACCAACTGTTGACTTTTTATTTAAATGGATTTCTTTCCGAATTCATTTCAGACGGAGGGGTTGTCTGACTTGCTATTTGCTTTCTCCCCCCCCCCCTTACTACTTATCTGGAGGGCTAAAAGAAAACACGTGTTTTTTACTCACTAACTTTTGTGTGACAAGACGAATTTATATACAAATAAATACACATTGGTCTTTATAATGGGAAATGAAGTCCACCAATAGAAGCAAGTATTGAAGAAAAACAAAATATATGAAGAACTAAGAACAGCTGACTGCTTCTCACTCATCAATGCTACAATAACGTCAGAAACAACTTCTCAACATAGGAACCGAGTTTAATCTTGCACATATAAAGGGTGAGATATTCTTTCAGATGAAGCTTTATAACACTCCACTCAAGTCTATAAATGGATACGAGCCTTGGCAGGAACGTATGATCGGTGACAGACTAGCATCCTGTCACAGGGTTGATTCAAGCCATCCATTCGACATAACTCTATAAAACCGAGGATAAGCACCAAAACTATGAGACTTTCAGGTTGAGAAAGGAACTACTACTACTACTACTACTACTACTACTACTACTTTAAACAAAAAAGCGTAAGGGGCTACTGTGATAGGAGTAAGATTTATAGGGGGGGGGGGGTAATCTGGGTGAAGAGCTGGGCAGCAAGATTTTTGTTCAAATTACATTTAAATTTCTGCATGTTGGTATGGTCGGGAGAGCAGAGAGGAAATTATTTTCTTATTTTCTCATGGCTTTTGATGATTTTGCAATAAACCGGTCATAATATTAAACAACAAATTCAATAAATGCTTTCTGATTTTTCAAATAGTCGTGTTGTGGACGTGGATACTCAAAATAGTCATAAGCCATTAAAATATCTGTGAATTTTGAAAATAAGAAAGTAGCTTATATTCTCAACTAGTTTACCTACCAGCAGTGGCGTGCAGAGGTTAGGCGATGCCCTGGTGATGCCTGGGGCCAACTCCTTGATTGTGTACACCAAGACTTGAGTATAAGTCCTAGTACTGAGAAATATTATAAGAAACGGAAATAGTTTGAACATGATTGGATCCCCCTTCCCCAGTTTGGATGCTCAAGGGGGCCACTTCACCGTCCCATACCCCTCTACACATCACTGCCTACCAGGCGTTGACCAGGAGTAAATAATTTCCCATTTTTTTCTGTAATGAGATATTAAATACATTAACTTTTAATAACTTGCCCGCCAGTGATTACAAGAAAAAAAAGAAATTTTGCTAAACAAAAAAGAAATGATTTAATACCGGGCAATGCCGAGTAGGTATAGCTAATAATTAATAAATGTGACTTATCTTAACACTTTCCTACAGTTTCATGGGTGATTCACTCATCAGAACTGCATCAATAAACTTCTGAATGTATTTTTTTTTAGTTTGAAAATTATTTTCCTCGCTAAATGCTCAGATTGAATGAAAACCTTTTACGAATGGATCTGTTCTTGTTTTTGTATTTTTTTTTTCCCCGGCTTAATTTTGTTTTCATTTCTTTTCAATGAGTATCTATTGACCTGGAGGGCCACAACTGATTACAATTGCTATACTTGTCAATAACAGACAGCATCGATCAAAAACAGCTGACAATTCAAAAGGATTTCGGTTACTCTTTCAGACCCTATTCCTAAAACGGTCAACTAACTTTACCTATACCAGGACCTGGCATTGCCCAGACATTTTTCTGTCTCTAGAGACAATAGACATCCACTATAAGGGTTTCATGTGTGTAAAGTCTATAATGAAACAACCGCACATCTGAATATTGCAAAATCCAATTTCAAGGAAAGTCTAGGATTACCAGAAACAATGTCATGATAAGCAGAGAGAGACTGGTATTATTCTAAAGTTTTCTTTCTCCTCGACTAGTTGCAGAAGTAAGGCTTGAGAGTCAAATCCCTATTTACTTGCCTTCCCATGAGGGCAAAGTTAGATAGAAGGTCGGTTTTTAATGTGGGGAACAGTCAGCTCCCCCCCCCAAAAAAAAATGGCACTCTCGATTAGGACAAAAATGTCAATTGCCTCAGTCACTAGACTTGTTTCTGGTCATCCTGGACTTTCTCTTTCACTGACCGAGGATAGAAAAGAAAATGTGTGGTATCAGAACAGATACTACACCTTGCTCGTATCCAAAGAGTCAATCCCATCTTATTATTTAATCCATATCTGGAGGGAGAATATATAATGTTGATTCCTACGTCTGTATTGAGATTACCCCAGGGTGATTGAAAAAAGAAAGGCTGGATAGTCAATAAGAATTATACCCTAGATGGTAACAAGATGTAGGTTAGGGGGGGGCGGTAGACGTCGCATTTCGAATGCTACTGCGATTGTTTTCATAATTTCAAGGTTGAGACTAAAATTGAAAGTATAAACATTGTATTGTTTTTATTTTGAAGTACGTCGATTGGGGAATGTATCAGAAACAATTGCAGACGTACGTCACCGATCGAGAGAAGACCGGGAAAAAAGTCAGAGAAGACTTGGTGATTTAAGTGTGCGGACGTTCCGCTTTCTGTTCCCCAACTTGGGGTTGGGGAGTTGGTTGTAACTATAAAGGGGACTGTGCTGAAAGGAATATCGACATTCTATTTACAATAAATTGTAAGCTATATAAAAAACTTTCTTGTTTTCGATTTTTCATTTCTACTGAAACACCTTTTCGATTTGAGGACCAGTAACGAACACGGGTATTATGTTACACCTTTCCTAAGGATATTAAGTGAATGTGATGCAGTAACCCCGACAGAAATCAACCACATCCTTATAACCATTACACCACGCCAGTTCTAGCCATAAGGAATAATATTACACATAGTAAGAAATGTTCTCTGTAATATAGTTTTTCAAGATTAATATGTGTATGTGATGTATTTATGTGGTGTGTGTGTGTGTGTATGTGTGTGTGTGTTTGCGCGCCCTAATATGTCAGTGCAGCTTGAAGTTCCATCAGCTACCATGCTAGTTTTTATATTATAGAAACGTCACAATTAAATAAACAATTATCCTGACCAATTCATAGCCATCAATCCAAAAGTCGCTGTTAACGGGTTGTTGACTAATTGAACACATTATTTAGATTTGTTTAAAATCTGAGAATTTAGCTTCTAATTTTAAGAGAAATTCATAGGAAACAAGTTTTTTGTTTTTTAAGAAAAACTCAGCCAAAAGTTTGTTAATTGGCAATATGAAAATGGCAGCACAAAGCTGCTATTGCTGCTGCTGTTGCTGCTGCTGTTGCTGCTATATGGTTACTCTTTTTTCTTTTCATCCTGCTTCGATTGGGAACTGTGGCAACTGACCTAAGAAAAATAAAACAAAAAGGTATACACCCTTTTTTGTCAAACCTCTGTGTGTTTTCTGGATTACAAAATGTATCCTCCATTTTAATATACACACACGCAGATTACTAGTACAACAATATACACACACACACACATATATATATATATATATATATATATATATATATATATATATACCAATATTAATTTTAAGTAAATAATATCAAATTATTTTTCCGTGCATACGCCAGCGTTTCAAGCTTTCACTCTCATCAGTGTAGAGAATGATAATCCCAGACGGTCACAAAGTTCGAACCCCTGCTACAGAATCAACCTAACCTCCGCAAGCAAGCACTATAACCAATCGGCCATGAGGCATTACCACGTCAAGAAGGGAATTTAAGTTCTATTTTTGCGAAAGGAGCCACATATAGAAAGACTGACTAGAGATTCAACGAACGTTGTCAAAATATGCTTTATAGCTACATGTCAGTCTATTTTTAACTTCCCCGAACAGGGCTCACTTCAATCTTTTAAAGGGGCTTATAACAATATTAATCTTAAGTACATAATATTAAATTATTTTTACCTACATACGCCAGCATATATATATATATATATATATATATATATATATGCACTTATGAGGCCGCAAGTCTGAAACGATATCGTCTGTAGATACTTAACATTTTAATATTTAATAATATATATATATATATATATATATATATATATATATAAGCAGATAACTTGTACAACAAAATTGTAGGATAAACTTCAGAGAAAAAATTATTTATTTTTTATCAAAATGAAAAAGAGAAGGGGGGATGAAAAAGAATTTCCTTACGGCCTTTTCGTCTGACCCTCTTTGAGAAATGTCAGAATGATAAATTAAAAACTAAGAAATCGGATGAGAAATGAGTAAAACAAATATTTTAAGTTGGAGAAATCAGTTGCAGGAAAAAATAACTTTACGAATGGTAGAACAATAAAATATGGATTTGAACACTACTAGGGTGAGTGTTTTTCTGTCTTACACAAGACTCGGCTTAAGTTTCATCTTACTATCTTTAAAGGCACTTGAAGAAAGTATAACAGTCACAATGAAGATATTTGTTAAATGATATTTGTATATTAATATGCATGTACCTTCGTTTGTTCGTACGTTATCATCTTTCACACCCATGCTAAAATATGAGATCGTTCATTCACCAAAAATGAAATGCAAAAAAGTAATTGATCATTTTCTGGTGTCGCTGTGTGCCAAAAATGAAGTTTTTATCGATTTCAAAATGAATTGCTCCAAAATTGAATAAAACGTCATAATAGGGTTAAAAGTGTCAGTCATTGTATTTATTTAAAGCATACAGGGTGACCCCCCAAAAACGGGCCCCAAATCTAATTAGGCCCCGTTTCTTAGTGTTTCGTCCGAATGAAATAAATGTTGGGGCATAACTAGTTTATTATATTCACAACATCATATCGAAACACTAGGGTCTTTGGCCTTTTTTTCTCTGTTCTACAGCACGTGTTCTAGATGGACTCCTTTTAGCTCCGTGCATTTCTTAAGGCGCAGAACGAAGTTGTCCATGACGTTCTTACAGACTGAATTGGGAATGGCTCTCATCTCCTCCCTGATGGCTTCCTTGAGTTCCGTGATGGTTCTGGGTTTCCCTGCATACATTCTGTCCTTAAGATAGCCCCAAAGGAAATAATCTGGGGGGCTTAAGTCCGGGCTATGGGGTGGCCACTCAAAATAAGTCTTGAGACTTATCACTCGGCCTCCGAAGTTCTCTTTCAGCCAATCTCAGGACAGGTTTGAGGTATGAGAACTTGCTTCGTCTTGCTGGAACCAGAACTTGCTCATGAGCAACAGGTAGAGGGTCTGGAGCTCACTCTTGAAGGTTTTGAGGACCTCCACATACCGCTCCTTGGTGACTGTCACTGCTGCGCCAGATTCTTCGATGAAGATTGGTCTGATGATGCCTCTGACCGAGATTGCAGCCTACACCTTGCAATTAGGAGAGTGCAGGGGCTTGGTGGCTACTTCATTGGGTCTGGAGGACCCCCAGAAGACATTTGTCTTGGAGTTTGCCTTTCCGTTAAGATGGAAGTGGGCTTCATCTGAGGTCCAAAGGAGGTTAAGGAAACCTGGTGTCTCCTCGATCTTATCGAGCATCTTGACTGCCATAGCGCTCCTCTGCTTCTTGTCTGAGGCTGTAAGGGTCTGCAGCGTCTGTATTCTGTATGGGTAAGCCCTGATATCGTTAACCAGTACTCTCCTGCAAGTCTCATGGGAGATACCGAGGGACTGACTTCGCTTACGCACAGAGCGTTTCGGACTCTCCTGGAGAGACTCTCTCACACTTTCGACCAGCTCGGCTGTCCGCTTCTTGGGACGTGCCGAGTGGCTTGGACGGTTCTCACTGGCAGCGTTGAAGTTCTCCAGGGTCCCATACTTCTCGAAGTGGTCCACCCAGTTCTGAATTCTGCTTTTGGGTGAAGCCTTTTCACATCCGAACTGATGCATGAAACTGTCCTGGGTTTTCTTAAACGAGCCTGTCTTGTAGTAAAATTTAACACAGTGTATTCTTTGTCCCAGCTCCCACTGAGGTCTTGGTGTACTCACGGTCGTTGATTCTGCCATGTCCTGTAAAATAAGGGCAATCGGTGAATAAATAAAGGAGATATCACATAAAGTGTACATGGGGCCCGTTTTTTTTGAGTCACCCTGTATTTAGAAAAATAGAAGGAAAAGACTATTTATTTTTTTAGATATTTAAATCATTGCAATAAATAAATTAATTCAATCGTTAAAAGAATTAGTTTTATTTATGTATTATTAGACTGGGCTCGTGTTCAGGAGAGATGGAGGAAGATGATAGTTGGATTAGTGTCCAAGAGAGATCAGCAAACACATTTTCTTATTTGAACTATTTGGGTCATCTGTAAGTGTAAAAGTCTGATTGTATTAAATAAATGCTTGTTGGTGTATTGATAGATTGTCTAGTGTCCAAGAGAAATGGGCAAACAAAATATTATTTGAGCCATTTGGACTATCTGTAAGTATAAAAGTTTGATTTTATTAAATACTCATCTGATACATAGTTGGTGACAGTCAGAAGATGTTAATCACACTTCCATATTCAAACAAATCTATAAACCAAACATTTTTGTTGCCTTTGTTCATTTTTTCTCATATTTCAATGCTAATTTTTTTCGTTGTACTTTGTCTTTGATTTATGTTTCACCTTTTTCTGAGACTGGCATTATCTATTTTTTACTATCTTCATTTTTTACTTGGTCTTTTTTGCTTTATTGACTCTCGAGTTTACCAATCATATTTTATTGATTGGTTGTAATAATTGTCTGCAAAGGAGAATTGAACTCTTTAGCCTTTGCTTCGTACCAGATGTTCCATAATAAACCTTGCAGAGAAATAAGAGAGGAAAAATGGGGAATTCTTCTTAGATTAATCATGGACATTATTTCGTTTTTACAGCTTTAGAAATCTTTTTGTTTTTAAGAGAGAGAAGTCTAAATTAAGAAATACTGTTATACACAATGCCATTTCGCGAGGTAAGTATAACGACACTGTCATATCGTGTGCAAATCAGCATACCTTTATAAAAGCAAAACCCAACTTTGGACCAGGACATGTCTGTCATGAGACAGATCTACTGAACACTTCTTTACAATATGGCATCGCCGATAGGATCCCTAAACATGTTGGACGAACCGAAGCATATAGTAACATTTCTTCTTGTTATTTTTCTTTTATTCCTTTAACATCATTTTCCCTTGTTCAGGGGTCAGACGTTTTCTGATATTATGCAAGCTCACTCTCCAGTTTTCACGGTTCAGCAGGTCAGCGTTCTCCAAATTCCACTTTGTGCGGTCTTGTCCAATCACTTGCTTTCAAGTTTTCTTTGACCAGCCACACTTCCTGCGATTTAAGACATCCATGTTTCTGCAACGGTTTATCTAGGAGTATAAACGTTCCACATGACAATAGCATTGATCAGATATTTGGAAGCATTGACAAAGGTTAAAGAATTAAAACATTAAAAGCTACAAGAGGAGAGGACAAAATGACAGATCTATTTCTTGCGATGATAGACTGTGAAACTGTAGAGAACATATTGATAATGACACACCCAAGAGAACTAGAAGAATTGTCTTACAAAGAGATTGTTAAATTCATTACGAAAAATATGCAAACAAGAAAAAGACTAGTCATATACGAAGGAACCAAATTTATTAAGACTAAACAGGACACATCTTGAAAGATTACATAAATAACATGAATTAAAAAGGGAGCTTATAATTTTTTACAACAGCTTGAAAAGATTATAATGGGATGATGATGATGATGATGATGATGATGATGATGATGATGATGATGATGATGATGATTTTCTCTCTTGCTTTGATTTTTTATTTCAAAATTATGAACTAAACATGAACTTTTGCCCACAACTACTTGCTTTCATCACTATAAGTTTCAAATTATCTGAAATTATCTGCCTAATAGTCCAGGGACACGAACCTTGGAGTAATCTCCAAGGAGGCTGTCCATTCAACAGGTGTAAAATACCGGGGCTGTTTTATTGCCATTTGGTGAATGGAGTCTGGAACATGCAGTAGTTTACGGTACGGTCTTTCGATGCCATATTTGTGGGAACTGTTACAGCTTTTTTTTCTTCAATGGTTTACTAAGAAATCTTTTTTATCCATTCACTCTGCGTTCTGCTCTAAACTCTTTTACTGACCCCTTCCACAAATCTTCCAATCCCAAAATAAGTTGCAAATCAGAACATAAGCATAAACCGAGAACCCCAACTTCTTACTAAGATCCATATTATCAGGTCCTCTTTTCTAACATCAGGGGTCTACGTTCCAACGTTCAAATCCATATACAGGAGACCAAACTGGACCTGTGTTTCAGTTTCTATAGATGACTTTATGATCACCGGTTATTCAAATATGACCTTAAAAAACCCGACCCTCAACATCTATGGTCACGGAATCTGTGTCTACATCAGAAGCGGCTTTCCATTTGGTAGGGACACTTCCTATGACAAACCTAATTTGCCCTATATGTGTTTCTGTGTTGCACTTGGGTACATCATTGCTTTCATCTTTGCTCTCTATCGTCCCCTCACCGATGGGATTACTGTCATTGAGCAAATCTCTAACAAAATAGACAAGATCCTGTCTACTCAATCTTTTCCTCGCATTCATGTCTGTGGTGACTTTAATGTTCACAATGTTGAATGGTTAGTCAACTCAAACAAAACTTGCTATGAAGGAACGTTTTATCCTGATTTTTTCCTTGTTTATGATCTAAAACAAATTGTTGACAAACCTACTTACGTATTCGATACTGATGAACAGGATGAAAAAAAAAATATAATCTAATAGGTCCCACACTGTCTACCAAGATCCAGCCACTGTCCCATTCCTGTTGCATCCCTGTGCTTGTTTTACAAGTTCTTACATACAATGTGCTCCAACGAATTTGCTGCACTTGCGCCTCCTCAACGCAAATATACCTGACCCCTTCACTGTAGTTGAGGTCCGCAGATGCTGGAAATCTTTCTACTCTAATAGTTTGTTTCCTTGAACTGCTTGCCTTTGGAATTCTCTCCCTGTTTCCCTGACTGTACCAACATGCAGAAATTTAAATGTAATGTGAACAAACATCTCGCTGCACAACTTTCCAATTAGTGTGCCCATATAAATCTGTTCCCTAATTCACAGTAGCCCCTTACATCTCAGTATCAATGTGCCTTGTTTGGAGTGGACATAAGTAAAAAAAAAATAAAGAATCAAAAATAAATACTGAACCTCGGATAAGATATGTTCAAATGGTAAAAATGAGAGATCAATCTCAAGCTGAATGTGTTCACAGAAGAAGAATGGAAACTTTACATAACTTTCAAATGCTCAAGTATGTTCATAAGTTCGAACCCTAACCCATCAAGAAGAGAGATAAAAATAAATTGGTATGAAATATTCTTTCCCATGGAAGTCCACACAGAGAGTGATGTCACTTTAATATCGAAAAACTTCTGACAGGCTGCAGTTTGACCATAACTGCTCTAATAAAGCAAAAATACTCTAAAACGATCAAAGTGATGGAAATTGTGTCAAAAACAAAAACTATGTTACGCGGCCTGAGTTATAGGTTTGGGATACGTTTTCTGATTTTTGGACGGGAAAATTTCTAAGCCTCAGACAGAAGGAAGAACCAGAGCAAAATATTTTTGCTGTCGCAACGATATTACCATCTAAGATATAGAGTAAAATTGGTATTTTATTGTTTCTTTGTCATGGATAGCTTTCTTCGTACAACATCCATATTTGATTCTGGTTAGTCAGTTTGTCTTGTGAAACACTGCAGCATGTTGCTAAAAAAATTATATGTAATTCGATTTAATTCCTTCAATAGTTTGTCAAGATAGGAATAATTTTCAGATGCCAACTATCTTTAAAAAAGAAACGCATCTCTGTATTTCTCCATACAGAGTTACTTCCCATTTGATTGGAGCAAAAAATACTCTGGAAAAAGAAACCAATATAGTTTTTAAAAATGCAAAGCAAAACAAATTGCAAGTAAATTCATGAGTGCAAGTAGTTTCTTATAAAACTAGAAAAACACAACCGGTATAAAATGGGAGAGGTGTGCGTCAAATTAAAAAAATAAACAATTAATAAGTCGAAGCAGTCATAGAAAATCTAAAAAAAAAAGGAGGTATGACACTAAAAGAAATCCATGAGCATATGGTGCAGGTACTTGCTCAGGACGCCCCTTCCTATGTAACAGTGAATAATTGATCTGTGGAATTAAAGTCGGGCAAGGACAGGCTAAAATGTGACCATCGGTCAGGCGACTTAAAAGCACCAACCACTGGTGACGCCATTCACCGTATAGTTTTGGATGAAAGACGTCTTACTGTCTAGCAGATAGCTAAGTCTATAAGCATTTGTTCTGGTCTGTTTTAAACTCTTTTAATTTAGAGATGAGCAAGTTATTTGCAAGATAATCTCTAGAATTCTGCTGCCAGAGCAGAAGCTGAAAAGAGTTGACATTTCCAAGAAACTTCTGCAGAAAGTAAAGGTTAAACGTATGTTCACGACTCTAAATCTGAATCGAAGATTTTAGGCAACAACTCTGCTTCTCCACTCATGAAGAATTTAGAGCATGCAGCATCTGTTTGCAAATTGATGACTTTTGTTTTGCGTGGATTTTAAAGGCATAATCATGATAGACAAACTGGAAAAAGGGAAAAATATTGATGGATAATAGTTCCCATCCTCGGTTTGTGGTAAGGGAGTTGAGTAAAACTCAATTTCTGTGGTACATGCAGACATTGGATATACAAGAAGTGCCATGGAATTACTGGTAGGTTGAGAGAGGACAAACAGTTTGTGTGCAAGAAGTGTCAGACGACAGAGACTGCTGCAAACTCAGGATGGCAAAGTTATTGTGGTTGTTCAGATATTTTATTACTTTGCTGATACTATTGGAGCACAGGGTAGAACAGATGCTAGTGTGGTGACAAGAATTAGGAGTAGATGGAGTAAGTTCAGGGAATGTTTGCCATTACTAACCAGCAGAGCATTACCACTGTCGACCAAGGGAAGAGTATATCAGGCATGTGTACATCGTGTGATAATGTATGGAAGTGAAATCTGGACAGTGAGGGTTGAGGGCATGCATTGCATAGAGAGAAATTATACAGGAATGATACGATGGATGTGTAACGCAAGTCTTAGACAGACTCAGACCTGATGATCTCAGAGGCAGATTAAATCTGGACAGTATATGGAGATGTGTGCAGAACTGTAGCTTTCGAGTTTCTGGGTTAGTAGATGTAGAACAATTGAGGTAGCAGGGTTAGGCAACAGGGAAGCTTATGGAAAACATAGGAGGAAGTGATAAGAATGAACTTTATAGAAAGAGGGATAAATGAAGACCTGTCCAGAGATAGGTTAGTTTGAAAGTCAATTTCTA
>OY744533.1:32600357-32827857 GCA_963556195.1 Sepiola atlantica
AGACTCCCAGGCACCCAGGTATCTATGTAAACATTGTATCGTATTTACATAATCAATATATGCATATATACATAAATTATATAAATACTGTACAATCTATGTATGTATTGTAATATATAGTATTTAAATAAAATAATGAATATTCGGTCTTGTAAGACCTCAAGCATTTTGATTGTTTTTTCTGCAAACTTGCGATACATTCAATATGTTTTCATAAATATATATTTTATGTTAATTGTTTTATAAATAAACTGGATAAATCAAAAAATAATGGTGAAAAAATGAATTTACACAGATATTTTTCTTGTCTATTTGATGAAATATTTAGAAAGAATTAATCTCTTTATGAATATATATTTTGTGAGATTTTATTTTTCAAGTTTACATAGGATTATTGATTAAAACAAAAAATCCTCAAAAAAGTTAAATAAATAAAGCTACCTTTAACAATGCATTGTCATCGTTACGCCTGCTGCAAATATGTCTATTCTGTGCTTACATCTGGGCTTTCTTGCTGGGCAAACATTGAAGTCTATTCATGTAAGAAATAAGAAAGCACAATTTTGAATAGTCTGTTTTGGTAGCTGTACATTTCACATTAACAGCTCCGTCTTTGTTGCGTAATTGGATTATTATTGACAAGTCAAAGTTTACTATGTCTCCATTTTTAAAAAGCGCAAACCAAAGCAAACGTTAGCCGTGTTTAACATTTTGAATTAAACGAACGAGCTTGTCTCCATGGAGATAATGAGATGACGTTGAATTTACATCAAGTTCACATTTTGTATAAAAATCCTTTTCTTTTGTGGAGTCGAGAATTCTTTGTATGAGTTAACCATTGTGATTATTTCAATATGGTTTGATGAACGATGAAACTAGGCAAGAAACTACAAATTACTACGCGCTGTTGACCACATGTCTACAAAGTTGTATATATATATATATATATATATATATATATATATATATATATATATATATATATATATGTATATCTAATATATATATATATATATGTATATCTAATATATATATGTATATCTAATATATATATATATATATATGTATATCTAATATATATGTATATCTAATATATATATATATATATATATATATATATATATATATATATATGGTTAGTATAAGGAGTTAGTCTATTAGTGTAAGAATAATCTAGTTAAAAATATTGACACAGAAATATATTAACAAAATTCATGAGCTCCGATATTTCAATCTGTATTAAAGGTATATATATATATATATATATATATATATATATATATATATATATATATATATATATATATAAATTGTTCCTCAGTGTACAAGCGTGAAAAGAAAATGTTATTATTCCTGAAGAAAGCGTGCATCGTTGATTTAAATAAATATTTATTTAAAAAAAGAAAAATATTCTGCATTGCTTCTCTTCTAAACCTATATATATATTCCATGAAAAATGCCAGTATACTGAAATCATGTTCCCTTAATAGGATTAAGATGAAAATTCATATACACTAAATGTAAAAAAGCAAAGAAATTCCTAAACTTTTACACTTTTATTGTCATTAAGGGTATGCGAGCACAACAGGGCTATGTATTTTACTGGTAGGAATTTTTCTTCAGCGCACCTCACGCACTTCATCCACTCATGCATAGAGATTTATACTGTAGTGATGTGATAATGAAATGGCTTGGTTGATATGTAGTCATACCCTTAATGACAATAAAAGTGTAAAAATTTGGGAATTTCATTGCTTTTGTACATTTAGTGTATATGAATTTTCATCTTAACCCTATTAAGGGCACATGATTTCAGTATACTGGCATTTATCATGGAATGTCACTACTTTTGTAAAGGCTATGCCTCAAGACAATGGTGATTTTTAAGTTCTTTTAAAATTTTCTGGAAAACTAAGGTATATGGTAAACTGAAATTAAAATGCCATCAACTAGACCCTAGAACCTCTATCTCTGCCAAAAATCAGCTGAATCCATCAAATAGTTGATGAGATACAGGGTGGCACACACGTACGTACACACGGATAACACAAAATCACTCCTGCCCTTTCTGGATCTCTGAGTTGCCTTGACTAATGATGCTGAAATTCTACACACTTATAGAACCTATCAAATGAAAATTTTGTGCAAAGTTTTAAATAATTTGGTTTATTGGTTTTTGAGTTATGACTGATCAAAGAAATGAGATTTCTAGCATAGGTCGTTTTTGAAGTCTATTAAGGGATAGAGCGCTCTCGCACCTCCCTTGATATATATATATATATATATATATATATATATATATATATATATATATATATATATATTAGAGAGAGAGACAATAAGTTAAGACAAATAAATGTATAGCATTATAGTTCCAAGAGTTGTTAAATAAAAACGCCGAGGTATTGTCTAGTTGCAGGCATAAAATCTGGTACAAATATAACCACTTTAAAGTACTTTAATATTGAACTGGTCGCCGTAAACCCACTCCTCCATTTCCAAACATATTTTAAGTTAAGTTTTCTACACTGTAGATAGATTGAGTTCTTGGAATATTGTATTTATTATCTCTTATTGAATAAACATATTTCTCTACCATGTCTACGTCGTGTAACTTGACTTACTGGATATATGTTTTTCCTGGCCATTATTTATTCTATCTATTTATTCATTTATTTTTTAATGAATTATTTATTAATTCATTAATTTATTTATATTTATTATATTTTGTTATGTATTTAATTTATCTTAATATTTTTTATAGATATTTTACATGTATTCTATGTATATTTATATAATTAGATTAGAATCGGCTTTAACTAATATTATGATAACCTTCCACTATCGAAATCTCTTTCATTTAACCCCATATATTAACTCTTTCCTTTTCAGCGTTATCTGAAAATTTGGGCTTTGCAATTTACTATGTGATTTATTAATACTTAGATTTTAAAGTTGTAAATCTACAGTTTTACCTTTACCCAATTAGATATCCTCCACATATAAGAAATATTAATATATTTCATATACCCCTTTTATACTTTCCTATTACAATTTTAATTTCTTCCCACTCCCTATATAATAGCTCTATTAAAATCTTAATTTTTTTTCCTCAGATTCATTTACTCACTTATTTTTCGACCCCTTCAATCCATTTAATTATGAGTAACTTATTAATTTAGTTATTTTCTGATAATCTGTTGTTATTATTATTTATTGTATATTATTGATAATTATTCTTTATCATTATTATATCTTGGTTTCATTTATTTATTTACGGGTAATGTTTCTTAAATTTTAATTCTAAAAAAAATTCTCCATTGAAAAAAAAAAAATTTTCTGATAGAAATAGAATACATTTTAATAACTTTAATTTTATGTTGATTTTATAATATAGGGTTATATACTTTTACGGTGTAGATTGTAAATTTAGATTTAAGTTCAAATATTTTCAATGTTCTTTTTAAATTTTTAATTTTATTTTTATTCATTTTATGTTCTCAATCTTATGTAATTAAATTATAACATAAGCTTATATTGAAATATTTTTAGACTAATACTATTAGCTTACAAAGGTTTATTCATACTTTTCGGATATTCTTGGTTCTATTCTGTAAATTCCAATTAAAACAAGTAATGTTCCTTTTAACTAATCTCTATAGTGTTTAACTACTCTGGATATATATATATATATATATATATATATATATATATATATATATATATATTTAATATACACTTTGTTTATCTACTGTAATCGTAAAATCGATGAATTCCTTCTAAAAGTAAAAGATGAGAAAATAAAAAAAAATTGTAATCGTCTTAGAAACGATCGTATACCTAATCATTGTTGATCTTGAATTCTTAGAACTGAAATAAAAAATGCATTTGTCTCAACATACTCTACTTGATCTGAAGGTTCAATCATTTAACTGATTTTAATACTTGCAGTATTTGAGTATTTAAAATGTCATCATTTCATTCCAGCTCCTCTTACATTAGAAACTGTTTTTTATCTATTGGTCGTTTGTTCAGAGATCAATTGTGAAACCGAACAGAATTCACTTTTGCACAAATAAACGCCTCAATATCTTTTTAGATAAGCATATATATATATATATATATATATATATATATATATATATATATATAAATGTGTACATGAATATATAATATATATAGATGTATATCTAATATATTTATATATATATACATCTCCATAATAAAATTATAAGACTAAATATTGTCTGCCTGTGTGGGTTCATGCACAAACGCAACTGTTTAAATTAAGTTTTAATATTAAACAATTTCATTCAAGTAATTTAATGGTCAGAAGATAACTTAATAGAATTAATTTAAGTTTAAAAAAAATATTCTTCATTCAAAAAAATAATGATCTGCTAAAAATCGACTCTTTTCATTTCTTATTATTTATCAATAGATAAAACTTAACTAGTCAATAGTTTACGATAGGTATTTTGGTTTCTGGTCAGAAAAGCAAGAAATGTGGCATAAACAGTCACTAGAATGCAAAATATAATAGAATTAAGACTGATAATTATGCTGCTGGAATAATGCTTTAACAAAAGGACAATTCTTAAGCAGCCGTTTCACTTGGAGATATAAAATAAACTAGACGTACCCGTCATACGTTGGGTCACGACCATTGCCACTATTTATTTTACTTTCATTTCATTCGAAATTTCATAAACTGTTACATATCATTTATGACATTCTTCTTGCATAACTAATAAATCTCTTTACTTCTATGTTATTATTATTATTATTATTATTATTATTATTATTATTATTATTATTATTATTATTATTATTATTATTATTATTATAATTTAGAAGTGTTATTATATAGTTTTCTTATATAGAAGTAAAGAGATTTATTATTTTGCTATCTAATTTACCTACGCGTTTGTGGTGTGTACAGACACATGTATGTAAATTAGATTAGAGTCACTCTTTCTTTAAATGCTTACAGAGACATTACACAATATTAGAGAGTGGTTGAATCAACATTGTCAAAAGGGACAGAAAAATACATAGATAGTTAACAGAGAGATGGCTGACTTTTTCAGTTATAAATAATGGCTAAGTAGAACAATTAAAACAGATTTATTTTCAAACATAATTCAGTCCCAGAACTAATGTATATTTTAGACTGTATTTTAAGGAAAAAAGCCTTCGGGATACACACGTTAATCAACTCACACTTAGTATAATAATAAACAGTATTGTGCAGAAAAAAACTGAATGGAAACTCTTGAACTGATTTCAAAGATGTCAGTTTTGATTTCAGTTTTGCATTGTTAATTTCTACCATTTGATCCCAAGTCGAGAACATGGCAGGCATTTTGTCTTCCTATTATTAATGGTCCACATTATTGATCTTTACTCCGCAGTGGAATCCCTAATTCACTGAAAAGGTGGAGAGTAGATAGAGAAACTACCATATTTATGAAGCAGCACTTAATTCTAATGCTATAAATATAGAAATTATGCCAAGATTCAATTTTACATGAATCAGCATAATTATTTTAATCAAAATTTCAAATTAGAAATGAGATTTCAAGTGATTATCCAATAACCTCACAGTGTCCTTCAAAGGAATTTTGAAAAAATTAAAATTGAAAAAAAATGAAATTTTAATCCGGTTTTTCTGTTTTTGAACCAGGAACAATGTTGCTATCAATGAAACACAAAGAGATATATAAAAACTACAACAAAAAACAAGAATGGATACATTTTTAAGATGAGTCCATTCACTCTGCATGTTTAGCAATTAGAAAGCTATTTTAAACTTAAGCATGACAGACCAACATAAATACTAAGATTTTTGGACACATCTTGCTTCATATACATCCATTTAATCTTCACATTTAGAAATAAACATACTATTTGAGTGTTTAGCCTGACAGATTGACAGACATGTTATTTAAAACCGAAACATGACAGACTGACGATAATGCTATTTCAAACACGACAGACATTATGATGTATCTTATTTTAAAAGTTTGAATTCAATTTGTATGTTTAGTGATGAAAATGCTATTTCAAACACGACAGACATTATGATGTATCTTATTTTAAAAGTTTGAATTCAATTTGCATGTTTAGTGATGAAAATGCTATTTCAAACACGACAGACATTATGATGTATCTTATTTTAAAAGTTTGAATTCAATTTGTATGTTTAGTGATGAAAATGCTATTTCAAACACGACAGACATTATGATGTATCTTATTTTAAAAGTTTGAATTCAATTTGCATGTTTAATGATGAAAATGCTATTTCAACTTTAAGCATGACAGACTGACAGAAATGCAATTTCAATCATGACAGACTGACGGAAATGCAATTGCAATCATGACAGACTGACGGAAATGCAATTGCAATCATGACAGACCGAGCGATGGATCTTATTTTAGATGCGTTAATTTAATCTGCGCTTTGAGCGATGACAATGCTATTTTCGAAATGAAACATGACAAACCGACCAATAAAACCATTCCTAGATATGTGAAGAAACTTAAAAAAAAATTTTTTTTTTAATTATAATTATTAATTTTTTGAGAAATAGCACAAAAACTTGATAGTCTCAGTGCAAATAGTTTTTACACTGCCGATTGCAAATGCCATTTTCTAAAATCGTTTTTAACAAAAGTTTTAACAAAATATCTGGGGGGAGGGGGTTCTTTTCTTTATTCTAGATGGACACATTTTATGTAGTATTTGGATTATTTAAACTACTATTCCCATCTTGGTTGATATTTTTACGAAGTCTCGGACCTTTTTCGTGAGCACTTTTTTAATTCGGGATTCATTATGTCGAACTTAGTAATCTATACAACATTTCAAACTGAAACTTTTATTTAATCTATACACCATTTCAAACTGAAACTTTTATTTAATCTATACAACATTTCAAACTGAAACTTTTATTTAATCTATACACCATTTCAAACTGAAACTTTTATTTAATCTATACAACATTTCAAACTGAAACTTTTATTTAATCTATACAACATTTCAAACTGAAACTTTTATTTAATCTATACAACATTTCAAACTGAAACTTTTATTTAATCTATACAACATTTCAAACTGAAACTTTTATTTAATCTATACAACATTTCAAACTGAAACTTTTATTTAATCTATACAACATTTCAAACTGAAACTTTTATTTAATCTATACAACATTTCAAACTGAAACTTTTATTTAATCTATACAACATTTCAAACTGAAACTTTTATTTAATCTATACAACATTTCAAACTGAAACTTTTATTTAATCTATACAACATTTCAAACTGAAACTTTTATTTAATCTATACAACATTTCAAACTGAAACTTTTATTTAATCTATACAACATTTCAAACTGAAACTTTTATTTAATCGAAATTCCGTATAGACTCCAAAGTTTGAAACGATGCACCTGAAGAATGTATCGGCCGAAACGTTGTGAGAATAATATCAAAGATGAGAATAGTAGTCTGAATAATTCAAATGATAAACTATCAGTCATCATGTAAAAAATTATGAAACATAAAGACCCATTTTAGTTAGCATTCAAAAATATGGAGATTTACGTATTTAGCATATTAGTGGGCCACTCCAAGGATAGCAAATCTGACTAATCTCTTAAATGAGAATTGACTGTTTGCTTGACTACGGTTAGGCCATTAGACCTACGAAATTAAAATTAGTTAAATGCATTCATGAAAAGATGACAGAAAATGCTATTTCAAACCGAAATGTGACAGACAGACATACAGAAAGATCTGCATAAAGATACGAGTGGACACATCTAAAAAATAAAAATAAAATAAAATCCTTAAGATATAAAAGGAAATGAAATTTAAGTTAATTATGAAATATTTCCTTTTCGTCAATAAAACTAAATAATTATTGATCTGTTAGCAATTTTCTTTTACAGCTCGAAAAATCGTTGTTGCTAATTCCTATGTCACTGACCTTCACGTTTACACTGATTTATTTTGTATTTAATCTGAACAATTTGAAGATTAAACAGCTGTCGAGAAAATTATCAATATAAGGTCTTTCAGATTTTATTAGTTGAAATTTCACAGCCAAAACAATTAAAATAATATTATGAACCAGCATGTTGTCCTGGAGCAATCGTTTCAAAATTGAATGTATCAGTCAATTTTTATCATAGGTTTCTTATTTTTTGCTTTCATATTTTGGTTTTAGATTTTTTAACTTTATATATTTGCTTAGTTTTTTGTTTCAGGGTCTTGTTATTATTTTCTTTTTTATTTCTAACTATAAATTTCCTATAACGTATAAATATACAACTTATATATATATATATATATATATATATATATATATATATATATATATATATATATATATATATTAGTATTTCATGTATCCACATAAAATTTTATAAGGAGATATAATTTTTTATGTATCAATTTTCAGTATTTACTTCAACAGTGCTCGATACGTAAGTAGAGCTAGATAGTAAGCTATGAAAATATATTCATGGCAATTAAGCTACACGGCCTGAAGATTCCCCCGGGGATGAAACGCGGGAGCCTCTGTGTAACTTAATTGTCATAAATATATTTTCATAGCTTACTATATATATATATATATATATATATATATATATATATATATATATATATATATATATATATATATATATAAAGAGGGAGAGAGAGAGAGAGAGAGAGAGAGAGAGAATGTATCACAAGTTAGTAGAAACACATCAAAGAGCTCGGTCGTAGGTTTTACAAGAGCTAATATTAATTTATTTAAATACTATATATTACTGTGTCCAGTGGGGATACCCGGGTTTCAGCCATCTGGTCATCCAGGAATTAGTTCATCAGTCCCGTTTAAAATGAAATGTCTAAAACCGGAAGTCAACTGGCTAACGGTAAATATTGTTGAATTTCCCATTAAAAATGTTTCTGGGTGGTTTTACAAGCTGCTTGCTGTTTGATAAAGTGTAGAATTGTATTGAATGTTTTTCTTTTTTCTCTAACTTTGGTAAGCAGTTTACTGAACGAAAGCATGTAAGAATATTTACATATTTTTATCATAATGATTAGAGTGTTCACTACAGACAGGGAGACTCGGTGTAAGACAATGGAGACAGATGAGAACTCAGACGTGGAGAAAGTATATCTGGATGGCGAAGCTATTGTAATACGTAAGAAGTTTTGTTACCTTGGTGATACCATTGGAACACAGGATAGATTAGGTGCTAGTGTGATTTCAAGAGTTAGGAGTGGATAAAGTAAGTTCAGGGTACCTCTGCCATTACTAACCAGCAGAGCATTACCACTGTCGACCAAGAGAAGAGTCTTTCAGGCTTGTGTACGCAGTGTGATGATGTGTGGAAGTGAAACCTGGCCATTGAAGGTTGAGGAGATGCATTACATAGAGAGAAATGATATGAGAATGGATGTGTAATGTGAGTCTTAATGACAGGCTTAGATCTGATGATTTCAGAGGAAGATTCAATCTGGACAGTATAGGGAGATGTGTGCAAAACAGGACACTTCAATGGTATGGCCACATTGAAAAATTGATTAGAGTTATTGGGTTATTAGATGTATAACAGCTGAGGTAGCAGGTTCAGTTCACAGACGAAGCCCAAGGAAAACAGGGAAAGAAGTGATAAGAATTGATTTGAGAGAAAGGGGGTAAATAAAGACCTTTTCAGAGACAGGTTAATTTCGAAGTCAATTTCTAATAGCCGTCCTACATATGCCAGCATGTAAAACAGATGTTAAACTGATGATGATGATGATGATGATGATAATGATGATGATGACGACGACGACGACGACTATTATTATTATTATTATTATTAATAATAATAATAATAATAATAATAATAATAATAATAATAATAATAATAATAATAATAATAATAACGAATAACATAGCACATCTGCTTTTGGCAAACTGCTTTACCATTTTCAATTTTATATATTGTCACTTTGTTTCTTGTATTGTTTTATTAGGATTCAGAATGTAGAAATTGTGAAGATCAGCACATATCAGGATCCTGAAGCAATCTCTGGATGATCCAAGTTTTATATAACCTTTTTAGAAAATGGTTAAAATACTGCTTTAAATATGTTATCTTTCACATGGAAGCCTTTTCTTAACATTGAATTCTTTAAGTTTTAATTCAACAACTTTTCATTTACCATAGAACTATCATCGTTTATTCTTCATTAGAAACGAGTTTACAGTTAGATGTTCATTGAAAAGATTTTCAAGATGGCTTCGTTTATGAAACTTTTGTCTGCTCAAATGTGGGTGTCTCGTTTCTCGTTTGATTCTCATTTAAATAAAAGAGTTTTTAATTGAACTCATTATTTAGTCACAATTATTTTCCCATGATTACTTTCTTATTCATACAAAATATAAGTCTCACATGTGCGTTTTTTCTCATTGGTGAGTTTCTCTTTGCTTATATTGTTAGAATTTCACAAGACCAATACAGCCTCGCAATAATTGATCTGCAAGGTAGTATTTAAATGAATAGCAATTATCTTTTTTACTTCTGTCATGTACATTTAGTATCAAGATGTGTGTATGTTTATGTTTTTTCTCCTGTCATCCATCAGATCACTAGCAAATATGATGTAACAGGTGATAATGAAAGGCTCATGGGATAATGAGTGGTAGTAGGAGGAAAATAGAAGGGATGTTAGTTCAATAACTGCAAAAGGCCGACCATTTTTATTTCCTCTTCGATCACAACAAGAGATAAATTTGACTAAAAAATTATCCGAGGAGAATCTGGTGATGTAAATAATTTGTTGTTTAAATGTATATAAATTTTATTGCGATGTAAAAATGTTGCAACTTTTTTAATACATTATTTATTTTTCGAAAAATCAAACCTTTCTCTCCATTTTTTGGTAAAACGAGTACTCTAGTATTTTAGCCTATTCAATCAATAAAATTCAAATATGGTAGGGGTCATATTTATTTAGTTTCTTATGAAGTCGTTCCAGATCAAGCACACATCCCCTAAACACAGTAGACAATTATTTACGTCATCATTTTTTTTAGGAAATTTCCATCATTTAATATTGGGCTTAATTCCACAAAATGAAAACTGTTCATTTTGATAGTTCTTTAGACCCTGACCCACAAAATTAATACTTTTCTAATTTTAAAACTTGAATGTTCAAAAGCTCTATTTTAACATAATTTTCAATATTGCAGTTTTTGCTTGATTCGAAGTATAGGTACAACACGGATTTTCCAGCATCCGTGGTTCTAGAGTCTTTTTTCCGGTTTAACAGACCATCCGATTTCACCTTAATGATAATTCATCTTTAATAATAATTCACCAATGCAAGCTTTCATGACTGGAAAGAAATTAATAAAATTTCTATCTCTCTTACATATATATATATATATATATATATATATATATATATATATATATATATATATATATATATATATATATATATATATATTAAGCATGCAGAAAAGATCCTAATTGGTTGATGAATATTTTTTATATGCATTCAACTTTTAAATGTGTCCTCCCATCTTGATGAAAGGTTTTTCCTTTGTTCGTCTGTTACACATAAGTTTGTTTTCCAATACCTTAATACTTAAAAAAACTTAAATCGAGCTTTTGAAGGTTAATGGCAATAACTATTAATGTATGTTGCATAGCTATGTAATTTTTATTTGTCACCATGCACTTCATAAGTTGAAAACATCTTTAAAAAACAACACAATATTAACGGTTCGATTATTTATATATCTCTGGCCAGACAAACATATCATGAATTGTAGTACCGCTTCGCCATTACTATGTGCTGTAAATCCCCTCTCTTTCCAGGCAGTGCCACACAGAGTCTTGGAGACTTCTGATCTCTCTTTAGTCAGAGAAAAGAGTCAGAACGACCTCTTACTTCTTGCTCGTGATGTCAACACCACATGTGACTTACTCTCCCCTCCATTTCTCAAGATACACGTGACTAAAATATTAGGTTGGATTAACTCAAGAGTTGAAGTTATTTAAAACTGTAATTGTCATCAAGCTTTGCACAGATTGCATGGATGCATCTTAAGGATAAGCGTTCTTATTGTTTTAAACAGGAAGTGTGTGTCGTTCTTATTGTTTTAAACAGGAAGTGTGTGTCGTTCTTATTGTTTTAAACAGGAAGTGTGTGTCGTTCTTATTGTTTTAAACAGGAAGTGTGTGTCGTTCTTATTGTTTTAAACAGGAAGTGTGTGTCGTTCTTATTGTTTTAAACAGGAAGTGTGTGTCGTTCTTATTGTTTTAAACAGGAAGTGGGTGTCGTTCTTATTGTTTTAAACAGGAAGTGTGTGTCGTTCTTATTGTTTTAAACAGGAAGTGGGTGTCGTTCTTATTGTTTTAAACAGGAAGTGTGTGTCGTTCTTATTGTTTTAAACAGGAAGTGGGTGTCGTTCTTATTGTTTTAAACAGGAAGTGTCTGTCGTTCTTATTGTTTTAAACAGGAAGTGTGTGTCGTTCTTATTGTTTTAAACAGGAAGTATGTGTCGGTCTTATTGTTTTAAGCAGGAAGTGTGTGTCGTTCTTATTGTTTTAAACAGGAAGTGTGTGTCGTTCTTATTGTTTTAAACAGGAAGTGTGTGTCGTTCTTATTGTTTTAAACAGGAAGTGTGTGTCGTTCTTATTGTTTTAAACAGGAAGTGTGTGTCGTTCTTATTGTTTTAAACAGGAAGTGTGTGTCGTTCTTATTGTTTTAAACAGGAAGTGTGTGTCGTTCTTATTGTTTTAAACAGGAAGTGGGTGTCGTTCTTATTGTTTTAAACAGGAAGTGTGTGTCGTTCTTATTGTTTTAAACAGGAAGTGTGTGTCGTTCTTATTGTTTTAAACAGGAAGTGTGTGTCGTTCTTATTGTTTTAAACAGGAAGTGTGTGTCGTTCTTATTGTTTTAAACAGGAAGTGTGTGTCGTTCTTATTGTTTTAAACAGGAAGTGGGTGTCGTTCTTATTGTTTTAAACAGGAAGTGTGTGTCGTTCTTATTGTTTTAAACAGGAAGTGGGTGTCGTTCTTATTGTTTTAAACAGGAAGTGTGTGTCGTTCTTATTGTTTTAAACAGGAAGTGGGTGTCGTTCTTATTGTTTTAAACAGGAAGTGTCTGTCGTTCTTATTGTTTTAAACAGGAAGTGTGTGTCGTTCTTATTGTTTTAAACAGGAAGTATGTGTCGGTCTTATTGTTTTAAGCAGGAAGTGTGTGTCGTTCTTATTGTTTTAAACAGGAAGTGTGTGTCGTTCTTATTGTTTTAAGCAGGAAGTGTGTGTCGTTCTTATTGTTTTAAACAGGAAGTGTGTGTCGTTCTTATTGTTTTAAACAGGAAGTGTGTGTCGTTCTTATTGTTTTAAACAGGAAGTGGGTGTCGTTCTTATTGTTTTAAACAGGAAGTGGGTGTCGTTCTTATTGTTTTAAACAGGAAGTGTGTGTCGTTCTTATTGTTTTAAACAGGAAGTGTGTGTCGTTCTTATTGTTTTAAACAGGAAGTGTGTGTCGTTCTTATTGTTTTAAACAGGAAGTGGGTGTCGTTCTTATTGTTTTAAACAGGAAGTGTGTGTCGTTCTTATTGTTTTAAACAGGAAGTGGGTGTCGTTCTTATTTTTTTAAACAGGAAGTGTGTGTCGTTCTTATTGTTTTAAACAGGAAGTGTGTGTCGTTCTTATTGTTTTAAACAGGAAGTGTGTGTCGTTCTTATTGTTTTAAACAGGAAGTGTGTGTCGTTCTTATTGTTTTAAACAGGAAGTGTGTGTCGTTCTTATTGTTTTAAACAGGAAGTGGGTGTCGTTCTTATTGTTTTAAACAGGAAGTGTGTGTCGTTCTTATTGTTTTAAACAGGAAGTGGGTGTCGTTCTTATTGTTTTAAACAGGAAGTGTGTGTCGTTCTTATTGTTTTAAACAAGAAGTGGGTGTCGTTCTTATTGTTTTAAACAGGAAGTGTGTGTCGTTCTTATTGTTTTAAACAGGAAGTGTGTGTCGTTCTTATTGTTTTAAACAGAAAGTATGTGTCGGTCTTATTGTTTTAAGCAGGAAGTGTGTGTCGTTCTTATTGTTTTAAACAGGAAGTGTGTGTCGTTCTTATTGTTTTAAACAGGAAGTGTGTGTCGTTCTTATTGTTTTAAACAGGAAGTGTGTGTCGTTCTTATTGTTTTAAACAGGAAGTGTGTGTCGTTCTTATTGTTTTAAACGGGAAGTGTGTGTCGTTCTTATTGTTTTAAACAGGAAGTGTGTGTCGTTCTTATTGTTTTAAACAGGAAGTGGGTGTCGTTCTTATTGTTTTAAACAGGAAGTGGGTGTCGTTCTTATTGTTTTAAACAGGAAGTGTGTGTCGTTCTTATTGTTTTAAACAGGAAGTGTGTGTCGTTCTTATTGTTTTAAACAGGAAGTGGGTGTCGTTCTTATTGTTTTAAACAGGAAGTGTGTGTCGTTCTTATTGTTTTAAACAGGAAGTGTGTGTCGTTCTTATTGTTTTAAACAGGAAGTGTGTGTCGTTCTTATTGTTTTAAACAGGAAGTGTGTGTCGTTCTTATTGTTTTAAACAGGAAGTGGGTGTCGTTCTTATTGTTTTAAACAGGAAGTGTGTGTCGTTCTTATTGTTTTAAACAGGAAGTGGGTGTCGTTCTTATTGTTTTAAACAGGAAGTGGGTGTCGTTCTTATTGTTTTAAACAGGAAGTGTGTGTCGTTCTTATTGTTTTAAACAGGAAGTGTGTGTCGTTCTTATTGTTTTAAACAGGAAGTGTGTGTCGTTCTTATTGTTTTAAACAGGAAGTGTGTGTCGTTCTTATTGTTTTAAACAGGAAGTGGGTGTCGTTCTTATTGTTTTAAACAGGAAGTGGGTGTCGTTCTTATTGTTTTAAACAGGAAGTGTGTGTCGTTTTTATTCTTTTAAACAGGAAGTGTGTGTCGTTCTTATTGTTTTAAACAGGAAGTGTGTGTCGTTCTTATTGTTTTAAACAGGAAGTGGGTGTCGTTCTTATTGTTTTAAACAGGAAGTGTGTGTCGTTCTTATTGTTTTAAACAGGAAGTGGGTGTCGTTCTTATTTTTTTAAACAGGAAGTGTGTGTCGTTCTTATTGTTTTAAACAGGAAGTGTGTGTCGTTCTTATTGTTTTAAACAGGAAGTGTGTGTCGTTCTTATTGTTTTAAACAGGAAGTGTGTGTCGTTCTTATTGTTTTAAACAGGAAGTGTGTGTCGTTCTTATTGTTTTAAACAGGAAGTGGGTGTCGTTCTTATTGTTTTAAACAGGAAGTGTGTGTCGTTCTTATTGTTTTAAACAGGAAGTGGGTGTCGTTCTTATTGTTTTAAACAGGAAGTGTGTGTCGTTCTTATTGTTTTAAACAAGAAGTGGGTGTCGTTCTTATTGTTTTAAACAGGAAGTGTGTGTCGTTCTTATTGTTTTAAACAGGAAGTGTGTGTCGTTCTTATTGTTTTAAACAGAAAGTATGTGTCGGTCTTATTGTTTTAAGCAGGAAGTGTGTGTCGTTCTTATTGTTTTAAACAGGAAGTGTGTGTCGTTCTTATTGTTTTAAACAGGAAGTGTGTGTCGTTCTTATTGTTTTAAACAGGAAGTGTGTGTCGTTCTTATTGTTTTAAACAGGAAGTGTGTGTCGTTCTTATTGTTTTAAACGGGAAGTGTGTGTCGTTCTTATTGTTTTAAACAGGAAGTGTGTGTCGTTCTTATTGTTTTAAACAGGAAGTGGGTGTCGTTCTTATTGTTTTAAACAGGAAGTGGGTGTCGTTCTTATTGTTTTAAACAGGAAGTGTGTGTCGTTCTTATTGTTTTAAACAGGAAGTGTGTGTCGTTCTTATTGTTTTAAACAGGAAGTGGGTGTCGTTCTTATTGTTTTAAACAGGAAGTGTGTGTCGTTCTTATTGTTTTAAACAGGAAGTGTGTGTCGTTCTTATTGTTTTAAACAGGAAGTGTGTGTCGTTCTTATTGTTTTAAACAGGAAGTGTGTGTCGTTCTTATTGTTTTAAACAGGAAGTGGGTGTCGTTCTTATTGTTTTAAACAGGAAGTGTGTGTCGTTCTTATTGTTTTAAACAGGAAGTGGGTGTCGTTCTTATTGTTTTAAACAGGAAGTGTGTGTCGTTCTTATTGTTTTAAACAGGAAGTGTGTGTCGTTCTTATTGTTTTAAACAGGAAGTATGTGTCGGTCTTATTGTTTTAAGCAGGAAGTGTGTGTCGTTCTTATTGTTTTAAACAGGAAGTGTGTGTCGTTCTTATTGTTTTAAACAGGAAGTGGGTGTCGTTCTTATTGTTTTAAACAGGAAGTGGGTGTCGTTCTTATTGTTTTAAACAGGAAGTGGGTGTCGTTCTTATTGTTTTAAACAGGAAGTGTGTGTCGTTCTTATTGTTTTAAACAGGAAGTGTGTGTCGTTCTTATTGTTTTAAACAGGAAGTGGGTGTCGTTCTTATTGTTTTAAACAGGAAGTGTGTGTCGTTCTTATTGTTTTAAACAGGAAGTGTGTGTCGGTCTTATTGTTTTAAACAGGAAGTGTGTGTCGTTCTTATTGTTTTAAACAGGAAGTGTGTGTCGTTCTTATTGTTTTAAACAGGAAGTGTGTGTCGTTCTTATTGTTTTAAACAGGAAGTATGTGTCGGTCTTATTGTTTTAAGCAGGAAGTGTGTGTCGTTCTTATTGTTTTAAACAGGAAGTGTGTGTCGTTCTTATTGTTTTAAACAGGAAGTGTGTGTCGTTCTTATTGTTTTAAACAGGAATGTGTGTCGTTCTTATTGTTTTAAACAGGAAGTGTGTGTCGTTCTTATTGTTTTAAGCAGGAAGTGTGTGTCGTTCTTATTGTTTTAAACAGGAAGTGTGTGTCGTTCTTATTGTTTTAAACAGGAAGTGTGTGTCGTTCTTATTGTTTTAAACAGGAAGTGGGTGTCGTTCTTATTGTTTTAAACAGGAAGTGGGTGTCGTTCTTATTGTTTTAAACAGGAAGTGTGTGTCGTTCTTATTGTTTTAAACAGGAAGTGGGTGTCGTTCTTATTGTTTTAAACAGGAAGTGGGTGTCGTTCTTATTGTTTTAAACAGGAAGTGTGTGTCGTTCTTATTGTTTTAAACAGGAAGTGTGTGTCGGTCTTATTGTTTTAAACAGGAAGTGTGTGTCGTTCTTATTGTTTTAAACAGGAAGTGTGTGTCGTTCTTATTGTTTTAAACAGGAAGTGTGTGTGTCGTTCTTATTGTTTTGAACAGGAAGTATGTGTCGGTCTTATTGTTTTAAGCAGGAAGTGTGTGTCGTTCTTATTGTTTTAAACAGGAAGTGTGTGTCGTTCTTATTGTTTTAAACAGGAAGTGTGTGTCGTTCTTATTGTTTTAAACAGGAAGTGTGTGTCGTTCTTATTGTTTTAAACAGGAAGTGTGTGTCGTTCTTATTGTTTTAAGCAGGAAGTGTGTGTCGTTCTTATTGTTTTAAACAGGAAGTGTGTGTCGTTCTTATTGTTTTAAACAGGAAGTGTGTGTCGTTCTTATTGTTTTAAGCAGGAAGTGTGTGTCGTTCTTATTGTTTTAAACAGGAAGTGTGTGTCGTTCTTATTGTTTTAAACAGGAAGTGTGTGTCGGTCTTATTGTTTTAAACAGGAAGTGTGTGTCGTTCTTATTGTTTTAAACAGGAAGTGGGTGTCGTTCTTATTGTTTTAAACAGGAAGTGTGTGTCGTTCTTATTGTTTTAAACAGGAAGTGTGTGTCGTTCTTATTGTTTTAAGCAGGAAGTGTGTGTCGTTCTTATTGTTTTAAACAGGAAGTGTGTGTCGTTCTTATTGTTTTAAACAGGAAGTGTGTGTCGGTCTTATTGTTTTAAACAGGAAGTGTGTGTCGTTCTTATTGTTTTAAACAGGAAGTGTGTGTCGTTCTTATTGTTTTAAACAGGAAGTGTGTGTCGTTCTTATTGTTTTAAACAGGTAGTGTGTGTCGTTCTTATTGTTTTAAACAGGAAGTGTGTGTCGTTCTTATTGTTTTAAACAGGAAGTGTGTGTCGTTCTTATTGTTTTAAACAGGAAGTATGTGTCGGTCTTATTGTTTTAAACAGGAAGTGTGTGTCGTTCTTATTGTTTTAAACAGGAAGTGTGTGTCGTTCTTATTGTTTTAAACAGGAAGTGTGTGTCGTTCTTATTGTTTTAAACAGGAAGTGTGTGTCGTTCTTATTGTTTTAAACAGGAAGTGTGTGTCGGTCTTATTGTTTTAAACAGGAAGTGTGTGTCGTTCTTATTGTTTTAAACAGAAAGTGTGTGTCGGTCTTATTGTTTTAAGCAGGAAGTGTGTGTCGTTCTTATTGTTTTAAACAGGAAGTGTGTGTCGGTCTTATTGTTTTAAACAGGAAGTGTGTGTCGTTCTTATTGTTTTAAACAGGAAGTGTGTGTCGGTCTTATTGTTTTAAACAGGAAGTGTGTGTCGTTCTTATTGTTTTAAACAGGAAGTGTGTGTCGGTCTTATTGTTTTAAGCAGGAAGTGTGTGTCGTTCTTATTGTTTTAAACAGGAAGTGTGTGTCGATCTTATTGTTTTAAGCAGGAAGTGTGTGTCGTTCTTATTGTTTTAAACAGGAAGTGTGTGTCGGTCTTATTGTTTTAAACAGGAAGTGTGTGTCGTTCTTATTGTTTTAAACACGAAGTGTGTGTCGGTCTTATTGTTTTAAACAGGAAGTGGGTGTCGTTCTTATTGTTTTAAACAGGAAATGTGTGTCGGTCTTATTGTTTTAAACAAGAAGTGTGTGTCGTTCTTATTGTTTTAAACAGGAAGTGTGTGTCGGTCTTATTGTTTTAAACAGGAAGTGTGTGTCGTTCTTATTGTTTTAAACAGGAAGTGTGTGTCGGTCTTATTGTTTTAAACAGGAAGTGTGTGTCGTTCTTATAGTTTTAAACAGGAAGTGTGTGTCGGTCTTATTGTTTTAAACAGGAAGTGTGTGTCGTTCTTATTGTTTTAAACAGGAAGTGTGTGTCGATCTTATTGTTTTAAACAGGAAGTGTGTGTCGTTCTTATTGTTTTAAACACGAAGTGTGTGTCGGTCTTATTGTTTTAAGCAGGAAGTGTGTGTCGTTCTTATTGTTTTAAACAGGAAGTGTGTGTCGGTCTTATTGTTTTAAACAGGAAGTGTGTGTCGTTCTTATTGTTTTAAACAGGAAGTGTGTGTCGTTCTTATTGTTTTAAACAGGAAGTGTGTGTCGGTCTTATTGTTTTAAGCAGGAAGTGTGTGTCGTTCTTATTGTTTTAAACAGGAAGTGTGTGTCGGTCTTATTGTTTTAAACAGGAAGTGTGTGTCGTTCTTATTGTTTTAAACAGGAAGTGTGTGTCGGTCTTATTGTTTTAAACAGGAAGTGTGTGTCGTTCTTATTGTTTTAAACAGGAAGTGTGTGTCGGTCTTATTGTTTTAAGCAGGAAGTGTGTGTCGTTCTTATTGTTTTAAACAGGAAGTGTGTGTCGGTCTTATTGTTTTAAACAGGAAGTGTGTGTCGTTCTTATTGTTTTAAACAGGAAGTGTGTGTCGGTCTTATTGTTTTAAACAGGAAGTGTGTGTCGTTCTTATTGTTTTAAACAGGAAGTGTGTGTCGTTCTTATTGTTTTAAACACGAAGTGTGTGTCGGTCTTATTGTTTTAAGCAGGAAGTGTGTGTCGTTCTTATTGTTTTAAACAGGAAGTGTGTGTCGGTCTTATTGTTTTAAACAGGAAGTGTGTGTCGTTCTTATTGTTTTAAACAGGAAGTGTGTGTCGTTCTTATTGTTTTAAACAGGAAGTGTGTGTCGGTCTTATTGTTTTAAGCAGGAAGTGTGTGTCGTTCTTATTGTTTTAAACAGGAAGTGTGTGTCGGTCTTATTGTTTTAAACAGGAAGTGTGTGTCGTTCTTATTGTTTTAAACAGGAAGTGTGTGTCGGTCTTATTGTTTTAAACAGGAAGTGTGTGTCGTTCTTATTGTTTTAAACAGGAAGTGTGTGTCGTTCTTATTGTTTTAAACAGGAAGTGTGTGCCGGTCTTATTGTTTTAAGCAGGAAGTGTGTGTCGTTCCTCTTGTTTTAAACAGGAAGTGTGTGTCGTTCTTATTGTTTTAAACAGGAAGTGTGTGTCGGTCTTATTGTTTTAAACAGGAAGTGTGTGTCCACGGAAATGTTATCTATTCTAGATTTAACCATAAAAGAGAAAAATTCCGTTTTTGGATAGAAAATGAATCCAGTACAAAAGTCTCCTCCTTAATTACAGAGTCAGGCAAATATATTAAGAATCGGATTAGTAATAGTGAAAATAATAATAGTCACTTTTTCTTCCCCAGGAGGATTTTTGTTGTTTTGAGTGGATTATTTTTGGTATTTGAAATGTCCACAAAATGTTATATTTGTCATCATCTTGTTGGGATTAATGTCTATCTCCGAGATCTGATTATATTCCTGTAGTTTGGTATAATTCTTCTCTCTATATATATATCTTCTCCATTACACTGTCAGTCTGTCTACCTACTAATTTTTATTAACATTTTCTTTTCTACCCCACAAACTTTAAAAAATGATTCAAAATCAAAATTGTGATCATTAATCATTGACAGTTATTTTTAATTAAACCATGGAATTTCCATAGATGTTTAAATCTATGAAGCTAACAGTAAATTAAATCTGCTATATCAAAAGATTACTTTCATAAAAAAAATCGTAGACGACCCGTGTCCAGTTGAGTCAACTTTGGTATAATTTACATGACTGTATATATTTAGTCATTTTTGTCAAGTCTATTCTTTATTTAGGTCATTTATTTATTTATTGATTTATGTTATCCTATTTGTCTTCTTCACTATGCTGCTGCTGTTACTACTACTAATAATAAAAATACTACTACTATTTTCTCTATGGTACACTTCTCTCTTTTTCATCCACTCACCACTTCTCATCTAAAAAAAATCAATTAGCAAAGAAAGAAAAAAATATCCGAGTTTCGGAATTGTATAGATTTTAGTCCCCCTCCCACAAATGATAATTATTTGTGTGCTAGAGTGTCTATGTCCACAAAATGATGGCATACTTTGTCACTGCTTTTCAAATGACTTGGAACTTTTATAATTCGAGTAACTTGGAAAAGAATACTTATACTTCAAGCTAGCAGCTGCTAGTATGATGTCGCTTGATGAACACATGGATACCCATAACAACATAAATATAATTTTCTCGGACAAAACTATTTTGCACCACTTTTATGTCCGCTTACAAAGATTAAAGTCAACCTTTAATACAACTAAAATTTAAGGCTTAAGAGGGAAGAAATTGAAATTCAGAGAATCTTGCTTAATTGGTGTCAATAGAAATCTGATATATTTGAATTTTCAAATGGGAGGTTGCACCCGTATTATGCCCCTTAGCAATCCTTTAAAATATACTGAAATTTGAGGAATATTAATTGATGTCAAATACTTATCATTAAAATATCACAAAAATCGGAAATATCTGAATTTTCATGATGAGACTCCACCCCTCTTTACTCTCATTGCAGAAACTAAATTAAACTAATATAGCCCACATTACCCAGCCTTATACCTAGCAGCTGAGTTCTAAAATTCATAACGATCGTTTAAATAGTTTAGGAGTGGATCATATACATAGAAATATATCAACATATACACACACCGAACTTTTTTTGTAAACATTGGGAAACAAGAGCACACTTCCGTTTCCGGTGCAAGTTTGAGTTCCCAACTTATCTACAACTTTTAGAATCAGACCCGATAAGGTCTGAACTCTGTATAGCTTGTTTTTGAAACAGAAAACTGTTGTCAGATTGTTTACATTAAAAATTATCTCCCTTAGTTTTAGATGCAAACGAAGAGCTATTTTACATGTAAATAGTGAAGCAGAGACACAATGCATAGTATTTTATTAGAAATTGACTAAAATAATATGTCATGAAATAAAATTAAACCATATATATTTTATGTACTACACACAATGCTTCAAGCAAACTACATCAACTTCTTATAGTTTTTAATTTACTGTAGAATTTCCATGGACGAAGAAATTGTGCGTTTAAAACAATTAAGATGATATGTGTCTGAATATTTTAATGTTGAACACCCTCTGACGATGTAAGGTGAAAGGATCACTTGAACTTAGTATTACAAAAATATATTGATATCTTTTTATTGCATTCTTTGAGTCTATCTGACGAGGGGATACCAATATATCCAAAAAGATAGGTGCTTACTTAATCTCGTGCCTGGAGAAATCGGGAGCGATCCTAATTTTTACTTTTGTGTTTCCTCCATGTATGCATTCTTATGCTGTCGCTTGACATAAGTCTCTTAACTATTTCAACACATTCTTGGCTTTTTGGCTAGAGGCAAAGTGAAGAGTAGGAGAGACAAAGTAGGATCGAAAGAGTGTGATCAATGACCCTCCCCCCATTCCCCACAGTTTTGATGGCCTTGTGCCTAATTCATTTTAAAAGTTTAAATCGTATTTTTATATTTTCTGCAAATGAATAATGCATAGTGTAGTATCTGTTCAGATATTACACTTTATCTTTTCTGTCCTCAGTCGGTGAAGGAGAAATCCTTCTAGACTGAGACAATTTTTATTTTTGTCCCAAATCAGAGTGCTCCTTTTAAGGCAGCTGTATTTTCCCTTCATTAAAAACCGATCTCCGTGGGGAGGCAAGTAAATAGGGACATAATCTCTATACACGTTTGCTCCCGCACTCCATGAATTCATGTTCGCATCCTGTCTAAAAGTCAATCTCTTACTGTTTTCTATGTTTGCTTGCCCCTTGCCCTGGTCTGACAGTCGCTACCAATGGAATCGGCTATTCCGTTATCTTCTCGGAATTATTGTAATTATCTACACACAAATATCATCCATTAATGTATGAACCTACAATTTCGCCCCAGCCGAATAGCATCTTGTGTTCAATAAATCGTATAAAATGAAGTATTGTGTTTTGGCATTAAACAACTAAAAAAAAGACTTGGAACAAAGTGTAGTATCAGTTCTGATACTAAACTTCATCTTTTCTGTCCTCAATCAGTGAAGGAGAAATCCTTCAAGACTAAGGCAATTTTTATATTTGCCCGTCCCAATCCCAAGTGCCTCTTTTTAGGGAGCTGCAATTTCCCCACATTAAAAACCGACCTTGTGTCTAACTCTGCACCCGTGGAGGAGGCAAGTAAATAGGTACTCGAAATACATTTATCTACCCTTAACAGACAATTTTACCCTAGTCTGACACAAGGCTGCTAGCCTTGAGCATCACCACACTACATGCATTACATAATATCAGTTGCGATGAAAAACAATTTTCCTTAGAATTTTAGACCTCAAAAAACATATCTATGAAATTGAAATGGTATTTCTGTAACTACTCGTTAATATCCCATCATGGCCCACCAATACAAGAGCATATTTTTATACAACAATCGCTGAAATTCTCATGTAATATCCAAACCATAATTGCTGGTTTGAGCGATTCTTCTATCAGTATTCTTACCATGGCTTCTTTTAGCTTGCAGTAAAAATATCTGACTTTGAAAGGTGGCATGAAGCACAAGATTATTACTGAAACAACCAGCCGTATGAAGGTGGCATGAAGCACAAGATTATTACTGAAACAACCAGCCGAATGAAGGTGCGTGGATGCTAAAATTATCTATTTATTATCTGTTCTGATGATCAATACATTTATATCCAAACAATTCATTGTCCAATATATTTTCTTGTTGATAATAACTGCTCTTTTCAAACGCAACATTAGAGCTTTCTCATTGGTCATGGTTTTAAAAAACAAAACACACAAGTTAAATTTTCTTTGAATGCTGGTATTAATTACGGTCACCAAAAGCTTGTCACAGAAAGTGAACAAAAATTTCTGAATATATAGGGTGACTCCCCCACCAACACACAAAATGCAGCCCATGAAACCGTTAATAAAATTAACAATCCTTTCTGCAATTCAACCATATTTATTACAAATAAACTTCAGTCTATGTCTGCTGACCTGTCCATCAATTTTAAGTTATGAATCTCCAACAGTCTTTGTTTTATTACCGTTCAGTGGTAATAAACACACCTGAATATGACGTGCAAAATTTTCAATAACTCTGGCACACTCCTCTTTTGCCACTGCTCGGATTTTGACTATAATGACTCTCTTCAATTCAGGAAACCTTGGAGATTGTTTTGATAGATATTATCTTTGAGATAATCCCATAGATAAAAATGTTGAGGGTTAAGGCTTGCTGAGAGTAAAGCCCATTCAGGATCACACTTTCTACTGATGAAACGACCACCAAAATGTCCCTGCATATCATTGAACAGCGATAAGATAACGACTATTAGGCATTCATAACTGGAACTTGGTAGACAAGTCAGACATATATTAAAGTTTATTTGTACCAAATGGACTTGGATTTCAGAAGAATTGTGAAATTTATTAACGATTCTATGGGTGGCATTTTTTGGAGTCACCTGATAGAGGAGGTACAGTGATTATTGAAGACATGGGAAAAATTGAGTAATGAATAGAGATTGGAAATTTTTCGGTCGTTGTAATCTCCAGCCTTCTTAATGGCCCTTATATACAGTGACCTTCCGGGCTTGCAAGCTAAACACTTTATTTAATTCACTGTGTTGAACTGTTTTCACTCTGGTTTCCATGCCTTTTAGATATTTCATGTCAGTCAATTTTATTGGTACCCACCTCCCACCACTTCTTTTCTCATTCTCCCTTTATTGTCACCTCTTATATCATGTACAGTAGTGATCAGATGGATGGACACACACATACATCTCGTCATTAGAGTTTTTGATAGAATCCACTATCTTATTAAATTGCATCATTTTAATTCTGTTGTTCCTCCAGTCCTCATGAGGTGGTCGTTTAATGAAGGAATTCTACTTTTTATTTTTATTTCTTTGGCTCGTCCAGATTTGACACTCTTTAGGTTTTACAATGGAGAACATTAATACATCAAATTTGAAAGTATATGTCATGACGACATATGCAGGGATCCCATCGTAGGTGAGAGTGGTAGCGTACAACCCACATGTCCGACCTGTACTCTTGTAGGATAGCGAAATATAGTCAACATTGAAACATCAAAATGACACTATACTGGCTGCAGTGCATCGGATGGAGAAAATTGTTGGTCTCAATCTACCGGCTTCCATGAGAAATTACGTCACACAACAACGTTGCAACTGGTATGACCACGTCACCTACCATCAGGCATCCAAATGCTATAAAGTGTGTTCCACATCGATGTCAATGGCACACAGTCATGCGGTAGGCCATTTAAGACATGAAGGGGATCGATTTATGACGACCTGATCTTGGTGGGCAACACAAGCGAACTGGCAACAGACAGGCGAAGTTGGAAGGCATTCTCGAAACGTCTAACCTCAGTATGAGACAAGAAGATGAAAAATAAACAATAAAAATAATAAAATGATAACATAATACAAGAGATCTGAGTTCCAGAATTTGAAAATTGAAAAACCGTGTTTGATTTATAAGTGGATTTCTTGGATTGTGTTCCATTGTAAAAACCTGATGGAGAGAAGAAACAAATTAAGAAAGAAGGAAAGAAATGTACATGAAAACAAATCTTTCTTTATAATCTACCATTTTATGAAACATGGCTTTACATAATCCACAAAAGGGTTGATATGCCGTAAAACAAATCATTTCAATTATGGCTAAAATATCAGTTAATCTTCAATGAATCGTTTAAAATAGGTATCATGCTTTGGCATTACATAAACCACAAAAGGGCTGCTATGTCGGAAAAAGAAAAACTAATCCTTACAGTGAAGGTTACAATAGGTTTTTATTTTAGGATTAAATAACACGCACAGGCGTTGATATGCCGTAAAAAAAAACTGATCCTTCCAGCTATGGCTAAAATAGCAGTTAATCTTCAAGGAATCGTTTATAATACATTATTCTGTTTTGGCCTTAAAATACCCACTAAAGGGTTGATATGCCGTAAAACAGACTAAATAATCCTCCCACCTATGTTTGTTTTACACCATGTCAATACTTTTGTGAGATATTTAATTTAAAAAATACAATACGTGAACATAAGTTGCTACTTTACTCCTTCCGTTACGCAACAATGTTAGTGTTTAATTGAACACATGCAAGCATATAAACTGAACATTAAACTGGATACGATGACGACGACGACGACGAGGGTGAAGTGGATACAGGCTCAAACTGACAACTAGGCATGCCATGTTCAAATCCTGTCGAATCCATAGCACTGCTTTCACTTTAGATGTTGACAACATCCACGTGGTCTCTCTTGTGAATAAGAAAAAGGTAAAGTGGTCGAACATAGTCGAGGGCGACCCAAAAGCTCACGTTTCATTAGCTACTACAGCGAGATGTAGGGGAGGCCGCCACTCTTTTCCCAGGATTACTACACTTATCCTTGGTCTCCACCGTATAATGTTGAGTGTTTAGCAAGGGGCATCAAGTACTATTTTTTTTTTTAGTTTTTGGTATGTCTCGACCGAAGATTAAACCCTGGTTCCCCGGTCAATTAGCGAACACTCTAACTAACATGCCGAATGGAGTATCTGATCGTAAAAAAGGAGTCAAGGAGACCAATATCAACGACAGAATCAAGTAGGTTAAAAAAAAATAAACGTATTGATTCATATGAAAAGAATATTGAATATACTTGATTTTCGCTAGGCATAGCCAATTCCATAGTCTGTAATAATATCCATTAGGTCAATCCCACCCCTTCTACTCCCCTACAAAAGGGTTGTAATGCTGCAAAACAAGCAAAGCCAAACCAATCCCCTGTCCAACCTCCTAGTCCATAACGCATTGATAAGGTCAATCATTTCATGCAGCAGAAGAAAAAAAATCAACGAGAAAATTGTTTTGCTTTTGATTTTTAATGTTTCTTGGGAATTCTTCTTCTTTTCTTTCCTATAAGACGTGATGATTTTCCATGTGTGTCAGGGTTTTCTGTTCTCTTGAAGAAAACACAAAGCAGGTGACATTTTATCCCCATTTCGAAGAGGGGCAGCAGACAAACACTAAAATATCAGAAACTGCTGTGTTCAGAGATAAAAATCTTGCTGAAGTGAGAAAGCTTTAGCAAACATCTAATTTTAGAATGACACAACAATTATCTGTTTTATTTATTTCAGTGTGCACCTCTATGGGTATATGAATGCCCTGCACATATATACCATTTCTATCTATCACTCTATTGTGATGTTGTGCTTTTTAGTAGAGGAGAAATGACCAGAGTGCTCAATTACGTGTGAAAGAGCATATACTTTTTATTTAAAAAACATTATATATTAGTTTGATTGTTCATCGATACCTCGGCCTTATGAAGGCGTCACTTCTGATGATCGGGTAATACTGAGAAACTGCAGTAAGGTATTAAAATTAAGTGCATTTTATTACTTACTATTGATTATATATATATAATATTTATAAATAAATATGAAATTATTTATACATACAGATGCTAGTATTTCCAGCTTATTGCTCTCATCAGTGCCGGAACTTGAATAATATTTTTTTTTTTTTTTTTCAACTATTATTATGCTCGCTCTGTAATATTGAGAATCCCCCATCGTATTAGGAGTTACTTCGGTATATAAGAAATTAATTTTTTCTCATACCCTTATAATTATTTATGCATATATAATAAACTTCATACAAACATTAAAACAGCTAATGGCAGTTGGCGATATCATTGCAAATAAGCTCTACCCAAGAAAGAGAGCTTTATATAGTCATCCACATACAGAACGTTTCGCTATATCACAGCTCTTCAGTGCGGCTAGACCAGCCGGGATTGAACCTCAACCATCGAGCTGAGAGTCGGCACCTCTACCCCTGCGCTATCATACGACATTGACAGAATGTAAGTGATATCTCAATCTAAAGTAGCCATGTAAACATTGTCAAGTGCCGGGAGCTCGAATTAAAGATTACGTTTTAAAAATCAATAAAATTTTGTTTTTTATTTTAACATTAATTTATAGATTATCCAATGTATACAATATATAAAAGAGCTAATATATATTTTTAATTACAACTCACTCACAGATCTCAACATTACACCTGGTTTTATGCCCCCTAAGTACAAAAGTCAGATGTAGCATCTGTTGTAGTTATTATTTTACTTATTTTAATGTAAGAATTCAGAATGCTTCAAAAATCTCTAGAAATTATATATTCCTGTTTTCTTCTCATGATAAATAGTACCTTTTTTAATTATTAAATTAAAAAAGGGATTATTTTATCTACTTATTTTCTTATATTCCATCTTTATATATATATATATATATATATATATATATATATATATATATATATATATGTGTGTGTGTTGTTCAATAATCTCTTCGAAAGCAGACGGTAATAGAATAAAGAGACTCTGGTTCTTTCGTTCACTCATATTTCATTGCTATTTACTGAATGTAACTTTTTCACTAAAGAAAATAGATAATAAAAAATAATATTTAGTTTACCTATTGAAATATAGAGGTATGCAAGTTATGCCTAGAAGAAAAACTTGCCATATTGAAATATTCTGATATCAATAATTTAAAAATGAATAAATTATTGATATCAGTGTATTTCAATATGGCAAGTTTTTCTTCTAGGCATAACTTGCATACCTCTATATTTCAATAGGTAAACTTAATGAAATTACTTATGGTAGAGTCAAATCTAGGTTTATTCACATTTTACACGAGAATAAAATATATTCAGCTTTATTTCGAGATAATTTCCAAACTATTTCACTGTGAATCATTTCGTTTGGAAACCATTTTGTTGTAAAACTTCTCCTCTGGAACTCCTGAAGAGATCGGTTGTCTTTTATTGCAATGAATCCATAAAATTGCCTCCATCCTCTTCATAAAACGATAAATAAATAGATTAGCTTAAATGTCTTATGGCTTCGAATTCGTCTCTCTTTAGGGGCCAAACTCAATAAAAATCACTCAAGAAATAATTTAAATGTTACTTGATTCTTGAATTATCTAAGAGCTTGACTGATAGAAACGAATCATAGAACTATGATCTGTTTCTATGAATCAAGCTCCAAATTGACATTCGTAAAATGTGTTCATTCAATTTGCTTTCTTATCAAAAGATATGCCATTTCAAACTCAAGCATTATAGACCAAATAAAATAAAATTTAATGAAGTTAAGTAAACATGACAGACTGATGAAAATGCTATTTCAAATTTAAGGGTGACAGATGGAAGAAAATCTTATTTAAGCATGCCACTGACGAAAATGTTATTTCAAAGTTAAGCGTGACAGGCTGACGAAAATGCTATTTCAAATTTAAGGGTGACAGATGGAAGAAAATCTTATTTAAGCATGCCACTGACGAAAATGTTATTTTAAAGAAGATCTCATTTTTAAAGTAATTTTATTACACTTCAGTTTAATCCAACCCCAATGTTCCATGCTTCTTTTTACTATCAGGGTCGCCACTTATCAAGGCCAAGAGCCACTTGAGGATAAAGGTTAATGAGACGGGAATGGATGCGAACTTAAGTATAGGGGAACACTGTGTTTGATTACTTATGGGGTGGTCCATAATGTTACAATAGACACACTAGCTAGGAGCAAAGTGTAGTACTGTTCTGATACTACACTTAATCTTTTCTGTCCTCAGTCAGTGAAGGGGAAATCCTTCTAGACTGAGGCGATGTTTACTTTTGTCCCAATCCAGAGTCTCTCTTTTTGGGGAGTTTTTTTCCCCACATTAAAAACCGACCTTGTGTCTAACTTTTCTCTCGTTTGTGATGGTGGGCAAGTAAATAGGGGCACACTAATTTTAAAAAAAAAGTCTCACAGTGTAGTTCTTAAAATATTAAGATTAATTGAAAAGTAAACTTAAAGTCTGACAGACAGACAGACTGACTAACGGTGGGAGGCAAGAGAAGTCTCTCAAAGAGATGTAAGGATGTAAATATATTTTTTTTAAATAAAGAAAATATTTAGACAGAATGAAACAGCCTTCTTCTTCTTCTTCTTCTTCTTCTTCTTTTGTGTTCGTCCAATAACAATGAATTTTCTGAAACGGTCCCTATCTTTTGTGTTCTTTGACAAAAACGATTGAATTGACTTGCTTAGAAAATGTCAGGTTTTCATTGAAAAACAAACATGGCAATGTCTGTGTTTCCTTCCATAGATTTATTTTTTATTGTCCGAAAAATACTAATAAAGGAAATAAGTAAGAAGTGAGCGGGGGTGGGGGGTGGGGTAGTTATACATAGAGACAATACCCTCTCTACCCCTACACTCTTAATTCACAGTTATGCCTTATTTCTCTAAGGGTCATAGCAAGATTTATAAAGATGTAAACAGTATCAGTTTATTATCATTATCTGATTAATCTCTCTCTCTCTCTCTCTCTCTCTCTCTATATATATATATATATATATATATATATATATATATATATATATATATATATATATATATATAGGCTCCCTTATAGGTGGATCACTCTGGTGAAGGAAGGAAATAACGATTTCGACTTAGCATTGAGGCAATGCTTTTCCTTAAAAATAATTGTATACTTTCAATTATGAGTATCATAAATAAAAAATATAAATAAATAACATCATTTATAATGCGATACAGTTTCTTCCACTATCACTAAGAGGTTCTTGACTCTTTTGATAGAGTGCCGAACGATGGCCACTGGGGTTCTGGTATCGAATTTATCTAGTTCAGGCCACACTGATGAATCATGCAGACGATGCCGAAACACGTGTCTATGGAAATATGGAAAACTATATATATATATATATATATATATATATATATATATATATATATATATATATATATATATAACTAGGTGTGTGTACATGTTTATATATTTTTATGAACAGGATTTTACCCCTAAATTAATTAACCGATCATCATGAATTTTGAAACACAGCTACTAGGCGTAAGAGATGGTAATGTGGGCTATATTTACGTCAATTTATTTTTAGTCAAAGGAAGTAAAAAGGGGTGAAAACTTTTTGTGAAAATTCAGATACCTAACAATAGGTATTAGATATCAATTAATAAATATTCCTCAAATTTGAGTGTCTTTGAAGTATTTTAATGGGTTTTTAGAGGCATAATGTGGGCACAACCTCACATTTTTACATTCAAATATTTCAGATTTGCATTGAATCTGATCCAATCAAGATTTGTTGAATTTTTATTTCTTCTTAAGATCCTTTAAGCTTAAGCCTTAAATTTTAGACAGACCAACTGATGAAGAAAGTCTCTCATTCAGATGCAATGACGCAGCTAAAATGTAAAATAAATTTAACAAAAAGTAAGAAGCTGACTCGCCTCATTTCGCTTGGCTAATACAAACCATTGTATCAAGCAGGACCGGCGGGACAGTTATAAAAGTGGGTGGGGGGGGCCGATTAAACACATGCATATATAACTTCATTATTGATGACTGTAAAGTGGGGGGGCCAAATCAAAAAGTGGGGGGGGGGGCTTGCGCCCTCCTCTCCCCCCCTCCCCCCGGTGCCGCCATCCATGTCGAGTGTGTTTTTTTTTTTTAACCAGAGTTTAAGAAACACATCGAACATAGAATACAACATTTGCCGGTGACAAGTTTATGGCATGAGTTTTGCTTTGTGTTTCCATTTTCATTTCTTATCTTCTTTTTTTGTTGCTTTTTACTTCTTCTGCATTTAAAGAAGAATTGTCTTGACAGGCCCGAGATGATAACACACGTCGCTGCTGCACGGCTTCATTTCTTAACACTCATTAATGCTACACCAGCAAAAGCCGTAAGTGTCACACAGCAAAACCGTCTTTAAAGTCTTTTCTTCGTCTTCTTAGCAATAAAGATTGTTTCAATTTTATTATTCTTTTGTTTTCACACTCTTGAATGATCATTTCAAATAAACACTGAAAGGTAGACCATCGGTAATCGATGACAACATACTTTTTACCTTAGGTATTTGTGTGCGTGGTTGGGGGGGGGGGGGACTCCGGGATACATTCTCTTTGATAAAAAAATGTTAGTTTCTTTAGGGTAAGTAAGGGTAAGGAATATATGAGAAGAAACGAAAAAACGTGAAAATTTATTTACTACGAATGCGTAAACAAAAAGTGAACATATTTATGCTTATATATATAAATAAATGTATATATATAAATTTATTTATGGTGGTAAAATATTAAAAGTAGTACAAATTATCTTCATCATAATATTACTAATGAAGATTCTGTATATGTCTGTCCGACGCCCAAACTATACTATTACTGTCTTTTTATGCTCAGTTCAGAGGGTACTGTAGTATCTGTTCTGTTGTTATCAGACTATCTACCCAGGCTTTACCCCCTTCTTTGGGTGCAGTGTAATGACATTAGCTTTTCCATTTCGGGGGAAGGAGGTAGTATAATATATGTACTGTGGTAATTGTATCATACTCCGAGGGTTGCCTTCTTCTTTTTGGGAAGGTAGGGATAGTCTAGTATCGGTTCTGTTGTCATAATACCATGCTCCTAGTCATAACCTTATTCTTTATTTTGGAGAGGGTAGTGTAGTGTCTGTTCTGTTGTCATGTGACAATCTTCCCAGGCATTATCTTCTTCTTTGGGTCTGGTAGTGTAGTATATGTTCGTTCGTCATGATACCATCCTTCCAGGCATTACCTCTTTCTTTTTTTTGGGGGGGGGGGTAGGGATAGTGCAGTATCTGTTCTGTTGTCATACTACCATCCTCCCAGGCATTACCTCCTCTTGTAATGCAGTGTAGTATATATTTGTTTGTCAAAAACACTTTTGCTAGTAAATATAAATATATTTTCATAAGAAGTAAATAACAATTGATTTTAATTTTTAATATTAAAATATAATTCTGATATCAAGATGCGTTGGCAGGCTAAACCCGTTTTTTTCCAACTGCCAACATAATAAAGGCGTCCGATTTTATACTTGGTCGTTAAAGAACAATTCCAGACATAGTGTTCCACCTGGGAACAAATCTGTAATACTTTTATTTGTTAGGAACATCTTTTGATAGATCACATGACAACATTCAATACTTGCACATTGCAAGATAGATTTCGAAGTGACTTTTAATAGAGAAAACACTATGCTCTGCTTAGTTCAAATTTAATGAAACAGTTCAACCCTTTTCTTGCTTTGGAATCGTCTGGCTACAGAACTTCCCTTTCACTATCTCTGTACCAAAAAACAAACGAAACTTCCATGAACAAAGTTTCTTTCCTAGAACATCCCATCTGTGGAACAAGATACCACGAGTCTTCTTCCCAATCGACTACAACATGGTCGTCTTTAAGTCTAATGTAAACAAATAGTTGTGGAGCCGTCTTCTTGGAAAATCAAGCCCTCTTAAGTAATCTTCTGCCATTCCACCTATTGTTTCCAATCCTCTCGTGACGGCGATCATTGTCTAACCAACAACGATTGTCCTCAAGTGGCCCTGGGTCTTGATAAGTGGTGACCTATCAGAACAAAAAAAAATGAGAAACAATTCTGTAAAGATAACTTTTTCAAAAAAAGCAGATGAATTTTTTATCATTTCAAAAATATTTTCTTTGAGAATTTCAATCTTTATTTATATAAAGTTAGGTGTGTGTATATGTTTATGTATTTGTATGTACAGGATTCACTCTTAAACAGATTCTAGGCGTAAGTGGTACAAATGTTGGCTATTTTTAATTTAATTTAGTTTCATGCAAAATGGGGTAAAAATGGGGTGAAATTCTTCATGAAAATTCAGATACTTCCGATTTTTGTGAAATTTTAACAATAGACATAAGGTATCAATAGTTAAATATTCCACAAAATTTCAGTTTCTTTGAAGTGTTTTAAAGGGGTTTTCAAGGGCATAATATGGGAACAACCTCCCATTTGAAAATTCAAATGTTTCAGATTTGCATTAAATTAGATCCATAGTCATTAGACACCAATTAAGCAAGATACACTGAATTTCAATTTTTTTCTGCAGACCATTAAATTTTTCACATTTTTTAGAATCCAAATCACGTAATGTATTTTGACTAAAATTGGAATAAGGATTCTAGACATAAGGTTTAAATCATTTATATTTTGAATTTAATCGTTTTGGATATAAAAGTGGTGCAAAATTGTTCTGTTCAGAGAATTCATTTTACCCGTCAAAGAACTGTTTAAAAAAACGTCAAAGAAATCAAGATATGATTTAGTTACCATAGCAAACTTGCATGTGAAAATGAGCAAAATCCAAATTCTAGATCATTATTTGAGTTCTTCACAGTAAACTAAGCAGCAGCAGTCAAAACGTCACGCCATTAAAAAAACACAAAATAGTTGAACTTTGTATAATGTAAAGCCTCGCCATTTTATCTCAAAACTGCATCCGGTGATGAGGTTAAAATTTAAAAGCTTTGAAAAATGTGAAGTCACCTTAGTTGCCATGACTTCTCGGTCCACTTTGACTGGGAGAGGTAGTAGCTAACAGCGTCGAATCTATGAGTTAAATGGAAGCTATTATTTACCGACTATTTATTTACAAAATATGTCTACAAAGAAAAAATAATAATTTACAAACAAATTCTATACAAAACCTACATTTACAATACGGATGAATATTTGAAGATATCAAGAATTTCAAACAAACCTTTTACCAAAATTACTAGATTCAGCAATCTTTCTCGGAGTTCATATATTAGATATATTTCTCTTTCTGCTTCTCATAAAGTCGGTTCTCTCTATCGCCCCAAACACTTTCTCATACCTGAGAATATTCTCTTTCTCTACAAATCTACTATAAGACTTTGTATGGAGTATTATTGTCATTGTTTGGATGGTGAATCTCTGCCCCATTTGAGGGTTCTTGATAAGGTTCAGAAGCGTATCTGTAATTTGGTTGTCCCCACCCTTTCTTTTTCTCTGCACCCTTTCTCTCACAGACGTGATGTTGCTAGTCTCAGTCTTTTCTATAAATACTATTATAGCATGTGTTCGTCAGAATTATCTGGTTTATTCCCTTCTTCCTTTGTTCCAGGTCGTTTGGCTCGTTGGTCTAGTGGTCTTCACAAATTTACTGTTTTGATACCTCAATACAATACAGCTTCCTATTCCAGTAGCTTCTTTCAAAGAACTGCAGGCTTGTGGAACTCTCTTCCTGCTGACTGTTTTCCTCTTACCTATAGCCTTGGTCTTTAGGCATTCTTTTTAGCTCCTCACATCTAGTGGCTTCATACCTTGTCTGGAGTGATTTCCATAAAATAAATGAAAATAAAAAGGTTGATATGCCGTAAAACAAAAAAAAAGCAAACCATCTTGAGATGTAAGGGATAACCTCAGAAAGGGTGCTTGCATAATGAGAAGTTTACAGAAAGTGAAGGTTTATTTTGAAATAGTCGGGCTGCACATGTGAGTTAATGGACTCCGACACGAGTTATGGAATAGGTTAAGCTGATTTTAAACTCAGTCGTATCTATTGCATTCACTTACGACATTATGAATAAATGAGGAACAAGTCTTCAATGAAACGTTTGTAATACAGAGTGGCCCAAAAAGATGTTTACATTCTACTTTAGTTATCATTTCTATGAAAATTAACTCAGAACATGGAAACTGTGACTTATCAACAAGATGGAGCAACACCGCATTGCTCCAATGCTTCACTCGAATAACTCCATCGCTACTTCGAAGAAAAACGAACAAACGAACGAACTAAGCGGAATTTATCATAAGCAGGTAGAACCAGCTTCCGCCAAATGAGAAAGTTTCTAGGGAATATTAAATTCACAAGCGATCCCCACTCGCATGTATACCCCGGTCAGGGGAGATGATGATCTTAGCTTTGTGCAGTTCTTGCGGGAAGTTGTCTACATCCTCCCACATACAGCGCCTGGTATTCCCAAATGGTTACCCATTTGGTACTGAGCAGGCTCAACGTTGCTTAACTTCAATAATCTAACAAGACCCAGTGTGTCAACGTGATTATGCGTATATTGCTACTTCCCTAAAGCCAGGCTCATCTCTCATCATATGGCCCACCCTTATCCTGCACATTCTCCAGACCTATCTCCTTTGGATTATTTTCTATGGGGATACCTAAAAGACAAGATCTATGCTTAGAATCCACAAACTATTGCTGCACTCAAGAATAACATTCGAACAGAGATTAAGAGAATTCCCCATGAAATGTTGGACAGGGTCATTACAAAACTCAATGTGTGAGTAACTACCGTGATTCAACGCCAAGGAGCTTGGATCGAGCACACTATAAACTATTGAGCTGTGCTCATACAATGGTGGTATACATGGAAAAAATTTATGCCACACAAAACGTACATATCTGTAAGATAGGTCTATGAATAAATAAATGGTTACATCATTTGGAACCAACCTGTAGATATACAGGGTGGGCCAAAATAAGGGTCCTATCTTTAAATTTGAATAACTTGAATTTGAATAACTTCCACAAAATAAAAGTTAAACTCACCAAACTTTATGTGTGTGTAGACTGACCCTTCCGAGATTTTTTGAAATAAACAAAACAAATTTTAGCCGAAAAACACTTCTTAAAACTTACAAAAACTAAAGTATTGTTTTTTACACTGTTTTGAGTTTTTTAAGCAAAAATAATGTTTTCTAAATGAGGGTACGTTCCTTAGGGCTAATACGGCTCATGCTTGCTTCGGAAGGGGTCCTTTACTTATTCTAAAAAAAAAAAAATTTTTAATTAATAAATAAAAAAGTTATGAATTTTTAAAAATAGGACCCTTATTTTTGCCCACCCTGTAGTAATTGATCACACTTGGATCCTTGTTTGTGTGATATGCAAATTTCTTCATAACTTATTAGACTATGATAGTTTTCAGAAGAGATGGAGAAGTATATTCAGCCCTGCCTAACTATAAAAATCTGATTTTTAAAAAATGGATGATTGTAGGAATTATTATTAGACAAGGTTAGTATTCAAGAGAGGTGGAGAAAAATCATATTTATTTTGTTCTGCTCTTTGACCGTTATAGTTATCATGAAGGTATATATTTTTTTGCATTCATTGGTTTATTTATAGCAGCAGACCTGTCGATTAACAGTCCAGATGTTCTCACAATTGGCCTTATTCACTTTGACCTTTAGCTATCTTCTACTTGTTTGACCATCGTGACATGGCAAAGGTCAGAGACAACATACTGGAGGAAAGCTGTATAAATTCCTTTTATATATGTGTAGTTTAAAGATTAGTTTTACAGTGAGCAACCTGTCCCTTTTGGCACATATAACTAAAATATTGTAACAATAGAAAAACATATATATAATAGCAATCCATTGACAGCTGTTTCACGGTTTTACAGTTCTTTAGTGTGGCTAGACAGTGCGAGTGTTTTCAAGCAGAGATTCTGAATCCAGAAGTTTGGACAGCAATTAGAGATCTCACCACGAAGGTAAGGGAAATTATAATGTTTTTATATTTGTTTACATTACTGACTACCGAGAGTGCTCAATTCTTTTGTGAAGAGCAACGTTTTACACTAAGTAGAAACCATTACCTCCTTTACTATAGAGCTCAACTCACATATAGGGAGAGGGGATCAAATGGACAGCTGTTTCTCCGCGTATATATATATATATATATATGTATATATAATCCCTAAAAAGTAGGCCAGCATTTCGTACGCAGGGGAGGTAACTCGCAGGCAGAAGTAAAGGGAGGAAAGTCCCATTGCTCAGGGCAGCAAATATTACCAGTAGTACAATTATCGCTAAAAACAATCACATCAAAAATAACGACACACACACACACATATATATATATATATATACGTATTGTATTAGTTTCTGTCAGTGTAAATCCGTTGAAACTACAGTGTTTATAAAAAGTAGAGCTGTTCTTTAGTGTACATTTTTATTTATAGAAACATTATTGGTTACATATGTGCATACATGTTTCGGTTGTACTCTTCACAGAGAGTCAACCTCTTCAGACCAAAGAAGGCATCTTGGTCTGAAGAGGTTGACTCTCTGTGAAGAGTACAACCGAAACATGTATGCACATATGTAACCAATAATGTTTGTATAAATAAAAAATTATACTATATATATAGGCGTCCGAGTTTCGAATACCACTAGGTCTAGCAACGCTGATTAGTTGTAGACGACGAAACACATGTCCGTGGATAATTATATTTCATAAATATATACACTTCCATATGGGGCATCACATTGGTGAATGGAACAATTACTCCTACCTAGCATTTAGGTTCATGCTTTTTTATATAAATAGTTGAATACGTTCAATTACACTGGTCAACACAATATTTTTGGCAGGCAAAGTAAGACTGGTTTCTGGGGTTTTCAAGGGCGCTGAATCCGAATATGACATTAGTTTTTTCAAATTGGCTCTTGTTTTTGAGTTATCACAGGGGGGTCGTTTGTCTGAAATCACCCATTCGCGACCATAGCTAAACGTACAAAAAACGGCTAAATAGTGCATAAATGTCAGATATTGATTTTTATGATGATCTTAAACCACAAAGACAGTGTAAAATCTCAATCTAACAAGTTAAGTTAGATATAACATCATTTCATTTATCCTATAACTGAACACTTTTCATAGATTTCGAGGATATACAAAAAATTTGCTAAAAATTTGCTGAATTTAATTCTCCAAGTGAAAAAAAACATTTACATAATCAGTTATATATCATAAATTAATGCAAAGCATTATACACTAGATTCTTAGTTACAATGAACACACAAAACAATATTTTATTTACAAAACTAAAATTGACGTTTATACGATTTTCGCTTGTGAGCAACTTTTGGGCAGTCTCTCAAAATGTTCCAGCAGTAGTCTGCCATCATGTGCTCATCCCATTTGCCTTGATACCTCTCTTCCATTGTTTTGATGTCTTGATGGAATCTCTTTCCCTGCTCCTCACTGTAATCACCAAGATTACCAGGAAATCTGTCGAGGTGGCTAAACAAGAAATGAACTTTAATGCTCATATTTGCCCCTAGTTTTCCGTATGCAGTAAGCATCTTACGGACCAATTGCTTGTAATTGTCAGCTTTGTGATTTCCCAAAAAGTTTGTCACTACATCTGTGAAGGACACCCAAGCATTTAACTCAACCGTGTTCATATGATTAGTGAAGTCAGAATCCCTCATGAGCGTTCGAATCTGAGGTCCATCGAAGATGCCACCTTTAGCTTTTTCGATGGAAAGACCTGGAAATTGCCTGCATATGTACTTGAAGCAATCCCCATCCTTGTTCAACGCCTTAACAAACTGCTTCATGAGCCCTAGTTTTATGTGCAATGGAGGGAAGATGATTCTATCCCTGGGTACCAAAGGCTCATTGATGACGTTGGCTGTGCCGACTTCGAGACTTTCTCGTTCTGGCCAGTTCTCCCTTCTCCAGTGCTGGATTCTTGCTCTGCTATCCCACAAACAAAGAAAGCAGGGATACTTTGTGTACCCACTTTGCTGACCAAGCAGAAAATTCACCATTTTCAAGTCCACACAAATCAGCCATTTATGAGTGTTGTAATTCAGCTTTTCAAGAACAAATTTGATAGCATCATACTCTTCTTTCATCTTGGTAGAATGGCCAATTGGTACAGGAGCAAACTTATTGCCATTGTGCAAAAGTACAATTTTTAGACTTGCTTTCGAGCTATCTATGAAGAGACGCCAATCTGCTGGGTCATATGATGAGATCCCCATGCAGTTAAGAAGTGCAGAAACGTCATTACAAAAGACCAGGTCGTCTTCTTTAGAAAAGAAACGAAGCAAGCTGCCTTCCCTTGTCCTATAGTATGTTACTTTTGTGCCAGAATCAAGAATGTTTTTCTCTTGGAGTCGTGATGCAAGAACTTCAGACTGCTCCTTCGACAAACAAAGGTCTCGCACTAGGTCATTAAGTTCAGATTGATTGAAAAGCTGAGGGCCATTTGAGGGTTCTTCATAGTCACTACAGCTATCATCACTTGATATTGAAAGATCAGCTGGAATCTCTTCGGTTTCATCGATTTCAGGCTAACTGGTGAAAACAGGCACAGGTACATCCTCAGAGTGCGCAACAGGACGGATAGCAGAATCCAGGCTCGGATACTGCCAATTTGCTTTCTTGTGCTTGTTAAACCCCGTCATGTCATTGAGACAGAAGTAGCAGTCATCAAAATGATTGTTGGGCTCTCTCCACACCATTGGTACAGCAAACTTCAACTTCAGCTTACCGTTGGTCCAACCGTGGAGACTTTCTACACAGGTTTTGCACACCATATGTGGGGCCCAAGACTTGTCTTGGTCACCAAGTATCATATCGAAGTATGCTTTGTACGCCCTCTTGACAAAGTCTGTAATATTCCTCTTTTGTTGTGCCATCATATACTGTCCACAGATGTAACAAAAGACATCCGGTTCATATCTGCAACATCTTCTAGAATAACTCATTTTCTCTCTGGAACTCATTTTCAACTGTGGAATTAAAAAGAAAATTCTTAATTACTGTTTAATTTATACTGCAACTATATTTATGGAACATGTTATTAAGTAATTACAGTATATAATTATATAAAAATTCTCCCTATATAAATAATTATATAAAAATTCTCCCTGAAATACTTCAATATATACATAATCATTATAATGATTCAATAATATCAGAAAATTATTATTTACTGCTTCTATATTGAAGTATTTCAGGGAGAATTTTAGCAGTTTAGGCTTATTTGGGGCTATCAGTATCTTCTAAACTAGAACCAATCTGGCAAAACCAATGTTATATTCGTAATCAGCGACCTTCAAAACCCCAGAAAACACTCCTAGATGGTCTGCCAAAGAAAAAAAAGAAAAATTTGTTGACCAGTGTTATCAGTATCTCAAATGAAATAAAAATCTAAATATATAAAATCACAGATATTTAAGGAAAAGTTCAAGTTACTGAACTAAAACAAGTTAAGAGTTACTACTCTGGATGGGATTAATTCATATACACTTTTCGTATAAAAAAGATGTTATTAAGTGCCCAGGATCTTCTTAAAAACGGCAGGTGAAAATGAGCTCAATAATTAATAGGATATATATCAGTCAAAGCTTTCATATATTAATTTGGTAGATTTCAACAATTCAAAACATTACAAAATCACTCTTTCTTCCTTTCTGACCATTTTAGCTTAATCTATGCATTTTTAAATTTCTAATTATTTCGGGTTGTAAACTCACTCAGACGAAGTCTTTCAGTGGATAAAGACGAAATATCATCTATCCACATGATTTGATTTTAATATATCTCTTTCTGGTGTTGAGCATACTGGTAAGTGAAATAACAAACTGTCACTAGCGCATAACACGCAATGCTCTTTGTGTAAACAAATTGAGCTTCCGACATTTGACAATGTTTATCATTGTGATTTTACCTATCTAAGCAGCAGCCAAATGGCCTAGGGGTTATAAGCGCCAACTGTTGTCTAGACGGTTGAGCTTCGATTCCTGCTTGAGACAGTTGCTTGTCTAGCCGCACTGAAGAACTGTGATACAGCGAAACAGTCTATCTGTGGATGACTATATATATATATATATATATATTATTTCATATGATTGTTTCTTAAGGGATTTAACTAGCAACTGTCTTTGAGATAACTACTTAAAATGTTGAAAGTCATAACGGATACTAGGTTTGATTTGAGAGTTCTTTTGGCAAAAAATACATTTTTGTCATGTTTTTTAGGCTACTGTGGTAAGGTCCATATTTATAGGGGGTCAATCTGAGTGGGGAATTGGACAGCAAGATGTTTTTTCGCATTACATTTACAGTTCTTGATATTGATCCTGTTGGAGAAACAGGAAGCAGAAAGGGAATACCAAGGTAAGTTGTGTAAAGAAAGAAGTCTTCAGAATTGAAAATCTAAATACCTCTATAGTGAAGGGGTGAGATTTTGCAGCTAGTCTGGTGGGATAAGGGTATTTCCGTTTAGGGGTTACAAGTGTAGTAAGTTTATCTGAGCACATTCCGTGGAAGTACTTATAAGATAAGCACAAGAGATTACGTTTTGGGAATTTATTCTTGGAATTTCTTTTTCTTTTTGCAAGTTTATTCCTTTGATGTAACCTGTAAAACAAAAGTAAAACAAAAGTTTCTGATACAGACGAACTTTTAATTAGATATTTTTTCTCCATGTAATTCTTGATCAAATTGAAATATGTATCGCATGTTGATTGAGATCGTAGACGGTAGTAAAAGATTGAAGTATTCTCCAAAAGATTTTGCTGGAAACAATCAATTTTCTGGCAGAAGACTTAGAAGACGAGAATAGTGTCCAAGAGAAAAAAATGGATGCTGTCCAGATTTGAATGAAAAAAAAAAATCGTAGAATGAAAATAATAATAGCGATGAGCTCAATTGTAATTTTTTTTTTTCAGTTATTGATTTTTCGAAAAATCATTTTCTTAAAGCATACAAAAGATGAAGGGTGGGAATTGGTTTATGTAAATGTTATTCTGTTGGATGCAACTGGTTGGTCGGTCACGTATCAGTGTAAATAGTATTTTTATCAGTAAATGTGCAGATGGAATGCAAATGCATCTAAGCATCTCAATAAACAGCTCTGTTTGTCCGGCAGTCTGTCATGTCGTTGGTCTGTTCGAAATAGCTTTTTCATTTCTAAACACACAGATTGAATTGATGTATCTTACTTTGGATGCGCCCGAACAACTTGATAGAGGCTTTGTCTCCCAATCTGTCAGTTGGGTGGCCAATCTAACCTCCGGCCTTCTTCAGGTTCATCTTGTCGAATTTGGGAATCTATACAGAATTTGAAGGGCCGAGGCTACATCGGTCTAAACATTGTGAGAATAACATGCAAGATGAGAACAATAGCCTGAATAATCTAAATAATACTAATGTTACGCCAGCATTTGGTCGGTCTGTCTGTCACACTCGTCTGTCCGTTAGTTGGTCACACTCAGGTTTGAAATACAAATTTCGTCAATAAATGCACAGATTGAATAGACATCTTTTGAATCTGTTTTCGTTTTGTACTTTGAAGTAAAAAAAACGATGTTTCCATTAACAATTGTCTCAACGTTAACGTGGAATTAATCGTCTTATGTAAATGGCTTTTTGTTTTATAAATTTCTTTCTATCTGTATGAGAAGAATTATTTGCCCTTGAATACAAAAGTTCAAGCTGTGATCCTGAAATAAAATGTTTTAAAAGACCAATGCAAGAATGTTATTTCCATTTGCGTTAGTTCAAGTAAAAAGTGTCTTCTTGTCAGCATCAGTATTTTTCACTGCTTTATAATGAGGCTCACAATGTTGATGTTTGTCTCTTTTCTTAATCTGTGTTTCAATGAATCAGTCAACCAAACGTCAAACCAGTGACTGATACTTCGTTATCTAAGATGGTAACACATCTGAAACCAGTGGTTACGTTTGGTAGTAGCCTAGCGTCCCGGTTTCGAATCTCGGGTTTGATGTGCTCACTATGTCTAGCCACACTAATGAATTGTGAAACGACGAAATAGCTGTCTGTGGATGACTATTATATATATATATATATATATATATATATATATATATATATATATATATATATATATATATATATATATATATATACGCCCCCTATTGGTGGAGCACTCTGGTGGAGAAATGATGGTTGTGAACACGGTAGTGTCTTGGCATCCGGGTTTCGAATCTTAGGGGTTGATACACTTGCTATGTCAAGATACACTGATGAGTCATGAAACGACGAAACAGCTGCATGTGGATGATTATATATATATATATATATATATATATATATATATATATATATATATATATATATATATATAATTTATTTAGATACTGTATATTACATATTTCAGCAATGTACCGCGGTTTCATCCAAAAGGGCAGATTTAGACATCTTTAGTAAATCTCTGTGCCCAGTGGAATCATCGGCAAGCTGAAATGATTGTAGTCATGTCCCGATAGGGAATGGCGTCAACAATGACAGAAACATGATTACAATCATTTCAGCTTGCCGATGATTCCACTGGGCACAGAGATTTACTAAAGATGTCTAAATCTGCCCTTTTGGATGAAACCGCGGTATATTGCTGAAATATGTAATATACAGTATCTAAATAAATTATATTAGCTCTCTTATATGATCGAGCACTTTATTTGATTTCTTTTCATATTCAATTTGACACACACTATATATATATATATATATATATATATATATGTGTGTGTATGTGAGAGATTAATGGAAAAGGCAGATAGACCAAAAAACAATGCCATCAAATTTACTCATAAGTCGAGATGTCATTGAGTACTTTTGCAAACTAGCATAACAGAGAATTTCAGTACTTACGGAAATTCCCAAGTCTGGAAGTAGATACTCAAATGGTCAACAAACAGAACAGTGTTTCTTTGTAAACAATTCATTTAACGAAAAATTTTTATTTTTCTTGATTGCTGAGAAGAGCAATGTTTTCAATTGTTTTTATTTAATTTTTTAATTCTTTTTATTTAGGTTTTTATTGTAATTTGTTTTGTTTTTTTATTAATTATTCTTTCGCTCTTTTTTGTGAAAAAAGGCATTGCCCGTAAAAGTGGGAGTAGGGTTGGAGTGGGAATAATCTGCACTAGTCATTCAGTTTCTGTTCTATTTTTCTTCAAATCTTCTCATGTATATTGGTTTTGTCAAATTGTAATTATTTCAGATTTTAACTCATTTGGATTATAAAGAAGAACTATTAGCTAGTCGCACGATTTGATTGTTTTGCATTGGCTCATCTACTTTTTTCCATTTTAACCTCAACATTTTCTCAGATTTATTCTAATCGTCTTTATATATATATATATATATATATATATATATATATATATATATATATATAAACAAGTAAAGGATGAGAATAAAAATTGTATAAAATACAATATCTATTAATTCATCAGTTGTTCAAAACAAGAAGTTTCAAATAAAAGAAATTCTTTGAAAAGCCATGACTTAAGGAAGGAATAATAAAATGTCTTTTATTTGAAACTTCTTGTTTTGAACAACTGATGAATTAATAGATATTGTATTTTATACAATTTTTATTCTCATCCATTACTTGTTTATATAATTGCTCTATCTCGTATATCGAGAATCCATTTTTCACAATAGGTTCTATTTTAAAGGTATACATCATATCTTTACTATCCTGTTCTTACACACACATATATATATATATATATATATATGTATATATATATATATATGTTGATGTTTACGCTGTAATGGGCATAAATATAACTTAATTTCTCCATATCACGTGATAATTTCCAATGTGGATAGGGTGAAAGCATACAGAGTCATAGGTGACTCTGTGAACCGGGTTCGTGCCTTGTGACCATCTGAAATCATCACTTCCCTGCACTGAAATGACGTCGTCTGTAGGTAAATATAATTTAATATTTATTTATAAATATTATATATATATATATTAGAATACTCGAACTAGACTAGAACAGGTAAAATTAATTCCCTGAACAGAACCGTTTTGCATAACTTCTTTATCCCTTTAATAAGATTAAAATTAAGATGTAATGATACTTACGTTTTTGTCTAGAATCCTTATTCCAATTTTGATCAAAATCCATTACATGATTTTGATTCTAAAAAATGTCTAAAATTTAAGGGTTAAAAACTTAAGGGGACTTAATAAGAAATTAAACTTTAGGTAATCTAACTTAATTGGTGTCTAATGACTATGGATCAAATTAAATGCAAATCTGAAATATTTGAATTTCAAATGAGAGGTTGTGCCCATATTATACTCCCTTAAAACATTTTAAATGCTCCAACGAAACTGAAATTTGGGAAATATTTATTAATTGATCCCTCATACCTGTTAAACTTTCACAAAATCAGAGATATCAGAATTTTCACGAAGGACTTCAAGACCCTTTTTACCCCCTTTGCATGAAACTAAATTAAACAAATATAACCCACATTACGACCCTTAACGCCTAACAGCTGTGTTTCAAAATTAATAATGATCGGCTAATTAGTTTAGGACTGAATCCTGTACATACAAATATATAAACATATACACATACCTAACTTAATATATATATATATATATATATATATATATATATATATATATATATATATATATATATATATATATATATATATATATATAATGTGTGTGTGTGTAGGATTTTCATTTTCAGCAAATACTAGAGGCCTGTATCTTACATGGTTCAATTTTAATGAGATAAAGTTGCTTTCGAACACCTGTACAAGTTGTCTGAGATTTTTTTACTCTTCAATTCGAGACATATACCATTTTCTTTTTTTTGGAGGGGGGGGGGCATCTGATTTGTTTTGTTAATATGTTTTTGTCAAGATGGATGCTGTATGGAAAATACCTTGAGGAATACAGGTCACATGACTTTTTACAGCTGCTTCTGATTGATACACAAGGGAGATAATTCAAAAGAATCGTTTAGTTCATGAATGCTATAAAAATGATGACAGAATAAGCGATCAACTACTTATTGAAAAATGTACTCAAGGTGAAAATACTTTGAAAAAAGTCTTTCCTCAAAAGTGATAAACTTAATATTTAGAAAATTTAACAAAACTAGAATTAAGGGAACTACGCACCCAAATCCGAGTGATAAACTTAATAATTAGAAAATTTAACAAAACTAGAATTAAGGGAACTACGCACCCAAATCCGAGTGATAAACTTAATATTTAGAAAATTTAACAAAACTAGAATTAAGGGAACTACGCACCCAAATCCGAGTGATAAACTTAATAATTAGAAAATTTAACAAAACTAGAATTAAGGGAACTACGCACCCAAATCCGAGTGATAAACTTAATAATTAGAAAATTTAACAAAACTAGAATTAAGGGAACTACGCACCCAAATCCGAGTGATAAACTTAATAATTAGAAAATTTAACAAAACTAGAATTATGTGAACTACGCACCCAAATTCTAGTATATATTAAATATTAAATTGTTTTTAACAGCGATATGTAGTTAAAGCAAAATCAATTGTTTTGGACTATAAAAATAATTTTCAATGCTATTGATTACTTTATTTTTTTATTATCAGTTATGTTTGAATTCATTTTTTGAAACGTGACATAAATCATAAACCTATGATGTCACATCAAAACTATAATCATTTTGTTAAGGTAATGTTTTAAGCTCTGTCTATAAGAAAGTCCAAATATGTCAGTTGATAGAAGCTTAGACTGAAGATCTCAAGGTTCCGCTTTATTTGTTGAGAATTTATTATTTACTATTAATGCAATATTTTCCATTTCTAAAAGTAGTTAAGATCTCTGATATTTCGAAATGAGACAAATTCTGCAATGTATTTATTACGTTTAAAAAAATTGTGACTGACGTTAAAATTGTGACTGACAGATGCACAAAATCTCTAATCATATAAGACATGATTATAATGGAGATTTGGTGTCTGCAACCAACATTAAGTCACATTTTTTAAATATATTAATTCATGGTCATATTATATTACTTTTGGGAGGGCATGATTTGTTTTATGGATACAAGCATGGACTGTGAGATCGACTATGCTGTGTTTAAATCCTATTTGATCTACTGTGGTCAATTATGAACTAATATTGCTGGAAGAGGTATGAATTTTGTTTCTCACAGCTGTGTATAAACTAGCAACTTGTGTTCAATAAATTATATGGAATGAAGATCTACTTAATTAAAGATTTGGAAGAATGCTATGAAAAGTAAAAGTTTGAGAGTGAATGGTACCAAGACCAAAGTGATGATCAGCGGTTGTTTCCTCGGCTCAGTTTGCGGAAAGGGAGTCAAGTGCACTTATATTTCTTGTGCTACTTGTAAGCATTGGGTACACAAGAAGTTCAGTTGAATTACTGGTAGGTTGAGAGGATAAACAGTCTGCATGCAAGAAGTGTAAGACAATGGAAATGGATGAGAACTCAGATGCGGTGAAAGTATATCTGGATAGCGAAGTTTTGTTATCTTAGCGATACCATTGGAGCATAGGGTGGAGCAGGTGCGAGTGTGATTGCAAGAGTTAAGAGTTGATGGAGTAAGTTTGGAGGGACTTCTGCCATTACTAACCAGCAGAGCGTTAAGACTATCAACCGAGGGAAGAGTCTATCAGGCATGTGTACAAAGTGTGATGATGCATGGAAGTTAAAACTGGCTAGTTAGAGTTTAAAACGTGCGTTGAATGAAGAGAAATTATATGAAAATGATATACTGGATGTGTAATGTGAGTGTTAAAGACAGTCTTAGGTCTGATGACCTCAGAGGAAGATTAAATCTGGACAGTATAGGGAGATGTGTGTGGCCATGTTGAACGAGTGGATGAGAGTTCTTAGGTTAGTAGATGTAAACCATTTGAGGTAGCAGGTCCACTTCACAGGGGAAGGCCAAGGAAAACCTGCGAGGAAGTGAGAGGAATGAACTTGAGAGAAAGACCTGGCCAGAGATAGGTTCGTTTAGAAGTTAATTTCTTAAAGCCGTCCAATGCATGCCACCGTGTATTGCTGACATTAAACCGAGTGTGCTTAATCGGTTGCAATAAGTGTTGTATTTCAGCATTAAGTGATCACCAAAAGGGTTGATATACCATAAAACAGCCAAACGAAAGCAAAGAATTTTTTAAAACTAAAACTCAGTGTACGATGTTCGAGTTCAGTCAGAGATATTGCATCATTTTCACTATGATATGTTGGAAACCTTCGTGTGGTCCTCCTTATGGGTATCTGATTGTAAAATAGAATCTGACACACTGAATGAAGCAAGTAATAGAAATCTTAACTTTTAACTCATGCATTGTTCAGAACTATTGTCTAATTCTAATACTGCTGCTGTACAAATTATTTTCTAATAATTTACAAATAACTGGACCGAAATTTTGGGTTCTTATCTTTTCCAACAATAGTAAGCAATTAAACGGCCAAACTAAATCTAAGAAGATATGAACTTGGCAGATCTGATTTCATAGTCTGCAACCTTATCCATTTAGTCAACAAAGCTCTCCATAATTTAATCTATAAGTAATATTTATTTTCAAGTATAAACAATGTTCTTTTAATTTTTATTTTAGTTCCTTATCAGTTATTTTTTTTTTGTAAACTTGGAGAACTTGTCCGGTATTCAAAAAATGTTTTCCAAAAGTTCATAATTCAAAACCAATATCGAAAAAATAAAACATTATCAATTAATATAAAGTCAGAAATCAATAACCTTCATGATTATTGGAAAATTTAGAGGATTAACATAATTCCGAAAGAGGGAAAAAAATCAAACTTTTAATCAATACACAAATAAAAAAAACTTGTTGATCTTATTGGTATTCGAATGTTGATTTACAAGATGGTAAAAGAGAGTCCCCAGAACGGAATGTCTGCATAGCTCACCATAGATAGGGAATCATCTTCCACTTATCGGTTTTATAAAAAATCAACACTTTTGGGGTTATTTATTGATTGGTTTGAAGTCACTCCTTATTTAACATGCTTCTTCAGCTGCATTTTGACCCAAAGTAATAGTATCTGTCAGATTTTATCCAGTGATGAGCATACGAGGGGGGGGGGGGGCGGTTGTGGCCCCTATGCATCTAGATTAGGGAGGGGAATTTAATCATATTCAAAATGAAATATCTGCCTTTTTCATAATATTCCTCAGTACTAGGACTCATACTTGAGTCTTCTGTGTCAGGGTAGATCAAGACTTTTGGATAAATTTAATTATTTGTTTGGTCTTTTCTGTTATGCTATATACACACTTTTCGGGTGATTTGATGTTTTTTTTTGTGTTACCGTGTATCACGTTTTGAATAATTGAATGAAAAATACAATACATATCGTGATTGTTTGATTTTCTATGTTACGGTATGTCAACACTTTCTGTGTTATTTAATGCCAGATCACAATACTTATTGGAAACAGTTGAATGGTTTGGTGTATTTTATGACATATCAACCCTTTTTGTTTATTCACTGCTACAAAAATCTATATCAATTGTAAATTATTTATTAACTTGCTTTTGTCCCTTTGACAGCATACCGATCCTTTTTGGTTATTTCATGCCGAAATACAATACCTATAAAGAATTACTTTGCAAGTGAGAAACTGTCTGCCTCCATGTCTATGCCATTCCAACTCATATCTGTGAAAAATAGAGAGTGAAGTCTATCTTTCTACCTGATTTCTTTTTAAATGAGTTTTCTCGTCCAGTGCAACTTTGATAATTTTAGATGTTTTCTTAAAAAGAAAATTAATCAATTCATTAGCCGCGGGCGGTTCTCGTCACTGTTTTTAGCCGAGCCAATAAAAGAAAAGCTTTATTATCGACGATGCTGAGAGAAGAATAGAAGCGATTTTGAAAAGAAACAATGTAGACATGACAAATAAGGAAAAGCGAACACATAAATATTTTCGTCTGTGTACTTTTAACCTTTCAGTATGAAAAAAGAAGAATTTATATTAAAATATGATAAGACACTTCATGTTCGTATATACCTTATCGTCCGCCATCTCTTTTTTAAAAGACGAGATCGCCAGATCGCAAAAGACGTAATACAAAAAATACATTTTTTTGAATTTCATCTGATGTCGCTGTTGTGTGAAACGTGAAATTCAAATTTAAATACACTTTCTTGGCCTTTGAGATCTGTTCTGTCTAAATATGGTACAATAATATGGTGGGGGTCTGGGTTCGCATCGCAAGTCAATAGAATAGAAATATATCAAAAACTTCTACAAGGGTTTTGGAGATAGACTCCCATAACCAGATATATTCTGAAAATGCATTAACCACACTACTTAGATAAGTATGTGTCTGTTTGAACAAATGTGATACAATAATAGTGTAAGGTCTACGTTCGCTCTGGATGTCCATAGAATGAGAATATTTTTATGCCCGACAGCATTCTGAATTTCTACGGTTCCCACTAGTTGTTGTTGCTATTATTATTATTATTATTATTATTATTATTATTATTATTATTATTATTATTATTATTATTATTATTATTATTATTATTATTATTATTATTTTTTTTTTTTTTTTTTTTTTTTTTTATTTAAAATTTTTATTTTTTTAATTTTTTATTGTACAGTGGAAATAATTCACAAACTCCTACAAGGGTTTTGGAGATAGACTCCTATAACCAGATATATTCTAACCCTAGATTAACGAGAGTACTTAAATAAGTTTGTTTCAGTTTAAACAAAGTGGTGCAATAATAGCGCGGAGTCTTCGTTCTTGCCGGATGTCCATATAATGGAAATATTTTTAAGCATAGCAGCAATATACAACAGATGAAAGACATAACTGTCAAATTCACACGGGTTGCACTTGTCTATATAATAATATGCTAAGGCATTTCGTGTTCGTACGTACGTTATCACCTTTCACACACATTAAAAAAAAATTGAGATCTTCTGGTGATTAATCTGATGTCGCTAAGGTAAAATAAAATCTAACTTGACCCATTTTTAAATGAATTGCTCCAAAATAAAATAATGTCGTCCCGTCGACTAAAACAGTACAATTTTTAATAAATACATTTCAAAAAGTGATATTCGTTTTATTGAGTTGAAGAATATTTAGCTGACAATTATTTTTGCGGTAAGATACATATTCGTTTATTTATTAAATGAATATTTAGTTGACAATGTCAATTATTTTCACAGAAGAAGAAAGTCATTTTGTCTTAAATAGTATTGGCGTTGACAGATATTTATTATTTCAAAAGGAATATTATTATAAACAGTAAATTATACAAATTGATGTAGAAGACACCATGGAATTTCCACGGGGTCTTACTAGTTAGAAATAGTACAGTAAGCAATCTAAAAACAAATATTTGTTACTACTTGGTTAAATGGGACCAATGCTCGTGTAAGACCTCATGTAATCCTCTTATCTTCAATAGAATATACTTGGACCTTCATTAGTTGAAGAGTTTAGATTTCAAGAGGGACGTGTTTACATGAACAACATATATGAGGTGTGTCTGAAAACAATTTATTTTAATTCCGAACAAAAATAACATGGTTTATTCTTCTAGTAATATCCTTCCAGTCCCTATTTACTTGCCTCCCCGCGAGGACAGAGTTAGACACAATGTCGGATTTTAATGTGGGGAAAATCCAGTTCCCCCAAAAAGTTGCATTCTGGAGTCGAACCAAAATTTAAATTGCCTCAGTCTAGAAGGAACTCTCCTTCACTAACCAACAACAGAACAGATGAAGTGTAGTATCAGAATAGATACATTTTGCTCCTCTCCTTCTAGGCCATGATTCTATGCACTGTAAAATATGTTTTATTTATACTTTGTTTTCATTCGTACATGAAAATATGCCAACATTGTATTATGAAACCAAATCTTACAAACGTTAAAATAATCTATCTTATTTTTATGTAAAATCTACCGGTGGAAGACAATGGAAGTGTTCCTGAATCTCTAAGTGCACCCGTAAGGAGGATCTGAAAGCGTAACTCCGCTTAAAACTTAAAATATATCGTATTTTTATGAAACTTAAATCAAATGTATAAAATTTCCTATGGAAGACAATAGAAGTGATCCGAAATCTCTAAGTGCCTTTCTAACCGAAGGGAGCTATGGAGACCGAACCTCCTTTAAGACTTCGAATATATTCTATTTTGATGAAATTTATATCATATGTATAAAATTATCTAGGGAAAACAATGGTCCCTATTATCTACGTTACTCTTTATGGTCCCTATTATCTATGTTACTCTCTGTGGTCCCTATTATCTATGTTACTCTCTGTAGTCCCTATTATCTACGTTACTCTCTGTGGTCCCTATTATCTACGTTACTCTCTGTGGTCCCTATTATCTACGTTACTCTCTGTGGTCCCTATTATCTATGTTACTCTCTGTGGTCCCTATTATCTACGTTACTCTCTGTGGTCCCTATTATCTACGTTACTCTCTGTGGTCCCTATTATCTACGTTACTCTCTGTGGTCCCTATTATCTACGTTACTCTCTGTAGTCCCTATTATCTACGTTACTCTCTGTAGTCCCTATTATCTACGTTACTCTCTGTGGTCCCTATTATCTACGTTACTCTCTGTGGTCCCTATTATCTACGTTACTCTCTATGGTCCCTATTATCTATGTTACTCTCTGTGGTCCCTATTATCTACGTTACTCTCTGTGGTCCCTATTATCTACGTTACTCTCTGTGGTCCCTATTATCTACGTTACTCTCTGTGGTCCCTATTATCTACGTTACTCTCTGTGGTCCCTATTATCTACGTTACTCTCTGTGGTCCCTATTATCTATGTTACTCTCTGTGGTCTCTATTATCTACGTTACTCTCTGTGGTCCCTATTATCTATGTTACTCTCTGTGGTCCCTATTATCTACGTTACTCTCTGTGGTCCCTATTATCTATGTTACTCTCTGTGGTCCCTATTATCTACGTTACTCTCTGTGGTCCCTATTATCTACGTTACTCTCTGTGGTCCCTATTATCTACGTTACTCTCTGTGGTCCCTATTATCTATGTTACTCTCTGTGGTCCCTATTATCTACGTTACTCTCTGTGGTCCCTATTATCTACGTTACTCTCTGTGGTCCCTATTATCTACGTTACTCTCTGTGGTCCCTATTATCTACGTTACTCTCTGTGGTCCCTATTATCTACGTTACTCTCTGTGGTCCCTATTATCTACGTTACTCTCTGTGGTCCCTATTATCTACGTTACTCTCTATGGTCCCTATTATCTATGTTACTCTCTGTGGTCCCTATTATCTACGTTACTCTCTGTGGTCCCTATTATCTACGTTACTCTCTGTGGTCCCTATTATCTACGTTACTCTCTGTGGTCCCTATTATCTACGTTACTCTCTGTGGTCCCTATTATCTACGTTACTCTCTGTGGTCCCTATTATCTATGTTACTCTCTGTGGTCTCTATTATCTACGTTACTCTCTGTGGTCCCTATTATCTATGTTACTCTCTGTGGTCCCTATTATCTACGTTACTCTCTGTGGTCCCTATTATCTATGTTACTCTCTGTGGTCCCTATTATCTACGTTACTCTCTGTGGTCCCTATTATCTACGTTACTCTCTGTGGTCCCTATTATCTACGTTACTCTCTGTGGTCCCTATTATATATGTTACTCTCTGTGGTCCCTATTATCTACGTTACTCTCTGTGGTCCCTATTATCTACGTTACTCTCTGTGGTCCCTATTATCTATGTTACTCTCTGTGGTCCCTATTATCTACGTTACTCTCTGTGGTCCCTATTATCTACGTTACTCTCTGTGGTCCCTATTATCTACGTTACTCTCTGTGGTCCCTATTATCTACGTTACTCTCTGTGGTCCCTATTATCTATGTTACTCTCTGTGGTCTCTATTATCTACGTTACTCTCTGTGGTCCCTATTATCTATGTTACTCTCTGTGGTCCCTATTATCTACGTTACTCTCTGTGGTCCCTATTATCTATGTTACTCTCTGTGGTCCCTATTATCTACGTTACTCTCTGTGGTCCCTATTATCTACGTTACTCTCTGTGGTCCCTATTATCTACGTTACTCTCTGTGGTCCCTATTATCTATGTTACTCTCTGTGGTCCCTATTATCTACGTTACTCTCTGTGGTCCCTATTATCTACGTTACTCTCTGTGGTCCCTATTATCTACGTTACTCTCTGTGGTCCCTATTATCTACGTTACTCTCTGTAGTCCCTATTATCTACGTTACTCTCTGTGGTCCCTATTATCTACGTTACTCTCTGTGGTCCCTATTATCTACGTTAATCTCTATGGTCCCTATTATCTATGTTACTCTCTGTGGTCCCTATTATCTACGTTACTCTCTGTGGTCCCTATTATCTACGTTACTCTCTGTGGTCCCTATTATCTACGTTACTCTCTGTGGTCCCTATTATCTACGTTACTCTCTGTGGTCCCTATTATCTACGTTACTCTCTGTGGTCCCTATTATCTATGTTACTCTCTGTGGTCTCTATTATCTACGTTACTCTCTGTGGTCCCTATTATCTATGTTACTCTCTGTGGTCCCTATTATCTACGTTACTCTCTGTGGTCCCTATTATCTATGTTACTCTCTGTGGTCCCTATTATCTACGTTACTCTCTGTGGTCCCTATTATCTACGTTACTCTCTGTGGTCCCTATTATCTACGTTACTCTCTGTGGTCCCTATTATCTATGTTACTCTCTGTGGTCCCTATTATCTACGTTACTCTCTGTGGTCCCTATTATCTACGTTACTCTCTGTGGTCCCTATTATCTATGTTACTCTCTGTGGTCCCTATTATCTACGTTACTCTCTGTGGTCCCTATTATCTACGTTACTCTCTGTGGTCCCTATTATCTACGTTACTCTCTATGTGCCCTCACCCCCTTAAAACTTCAAATCTACTTTTAATGAAATTTAAACCATATTTATAAGACCCTAATTCAGAGAGTTTTCCAACATTTGAGCTTCTTCCGACTATATTAAGAAGTGAAACAGGAGGAGGGAGGCAGTAAAAATTAAACAAAAAGTAATATCGTGTTATGAGTATAATGAAAAAGTACACAGTAGTGATCCTAATTCAATCTCGAGCAACGTCGGATCTTCTTGTTAGTATATATATATATATATATATATATATATATATATATATATATATATATATATATATATATATATATAAGCCAACGTGTGTTTGTCTGTTATAGAAATCGATATGTTAACACTTAGAACATTCAAATACATTTCAATAAGAGTTAAATTTTTCAAAGAATCTGAAGACACCATTGAAATTTTCCTTCGATTTCATCTGGGGTCACTAGGGGCAATTATTGGTTATATGAGTATAATGAAAAAGTACACAGTAGTGATCCTAATTCAATCTCGAGCAACGTCGGATCTTCTTGTTAGTATATATATATATATATATATATATATATATATATATATATATATATATATATATATATATATATATATATATATATAAGCCAACGTGTGTTTGTCTGTTATAGAAATCGATATGTTAACACTTAGAACATTCAAATAAATTTCAATAAGAGTTAAATTTTTCAAAGAATCTGAAGACACCATTGAAATTTTCCTTCGATTTCATCTGGGGTCACTAGGGGCAATTATTGGTTATATGAGTATAATGAAAAAGTACACAGTAGTGATCCTAATTCAATCTCGAGCAACGTCGGATCTTCTTGTTAGTATATATATATATATATATATATATATATATATATATATATATATATATATATATATATATATATAAAGCCAACGTGTGTTTGTCTGTTATAGAAATCGATATGTTAACACTTAGAACATTCAAATAAATTTCAATAAGAGTTAAATTTTTCAAAGAATCTGAAGACACCATTGAAATTTTCCTTCGATTTCATCTGGGGTCACTAGGGGCAATTATTGGTTATATGAGTATAATGAAAAAGTACACAGTAGTGATCCTAATTCAATCTCGAGCAACGTCGGATCTTCTTGTTAGTATATATATATATATATATATATATATATATATATATATATATATATATATATATATATATATATATATATATATATATATATATATATATATAAAGCCAACGTGTGTTTGTCTGTTATAGAAATCGATATGTTAACACTTAGAACATTCAAATAAATTTCAATAAGAGTTAAATTTTTCAAAGAATCTGAAGACACCATTGAAATTTTCCTTCGATTTCATCTGGGGTCACTAGGGGCAATTATTGGTTAGGTACATCAACTTACTGAAATATATCAGAATGTAAAAAACGAAATTCAATTTTTGAAAATAGATTTTCTTCGTTTCCTAAAGCAAAAATTAAATGAAATAAAGAATATCTCAGTGAAGAATGTATTTCACAAAATGTTTAAACATTTGAATAATCATTATTATTTGTATTTTTAAGATTTTAAATAATTACCTTTTAAAAACAAATATTAAATTGGTTTCAATTCATTAAATCCATTTTCCATAGTACAGCTGTCTTTAAGCAACATAGTTTTGTTTAGTAACAATACCTCGCTAAATTTTTGTATTACTTGGCCTCATATTACAAATGTTATTTTTACCTTTTCTTTCACTGCAAAAATTGTAAACATGACTATATTTAAAATTATTTTTTCCTACAAACCTTCTGACCAGCAATATACCTTCACGTTGGCAACGTCGGATGAATACTGCTCGTGCATACATAAAAAGAAATATATATATACATACAAACATACTCATGTGACGTTTGAGGCTTCTAACTGAAATGCATTCTTTTCTATATACTCTGTATAGAGAAACCCCACTGAAACCAAAGTGAAAACTTCCATGCATTTGTGAATTCTTTGGTTACTTGTAATATACGTACATATATTTAATTAATTGAGTTTACCAATTCCAAACGATGATGGGCTCAATTGTAAGGCACGTCTTGAGCCATCAAAAATTCTATTCTTCATTTTCGTTTCTAGGTGCTGCAAACTAATGGAAATTAAACTTCTTCTCTGCCAACCATTTAATGTGACTCGTACATTACTACTACTACTACTACTACTACTACTACTACTAATACTAATACTAATACTAATACTACTATTACTACTCTTATTATTATTATCATGTAACTCCACTAAAATAATTACTGTTCAGAGCTCGGACATACGTGACGCATTGATAACTGAGTTTTGTTTTTTTTGTATTTTGATATTGGTCAAGAAACGTGCCAATTACTGGGGAAACTTTTGCGATGCTTAATTATAAGCGACAAAAAGATAAAAAAAACAGTAGGTGTAAAGTTTCCGCAGACTTTATTTCCAGTGTGAGCGATAAAAATAGAGTTTATTTCTGTGTTATCTATGTTTTCAATTAAATATTGTATGAAGAGACAAATATGAAGTAAAACAGAACAACCAAGTGAGAAAAACAGAAATTTAGAGCAACAAGAACAAAGTTCTTGGCAGACATGTACAGAAGAGATTCGAATTCAGGAAGAATCTTTTGTTGTATCGCCAGAAAACTGAAGACATTTTTGCAATTGGATCAAAGATGAAAAACGAAAGAGTTCAATAATAAACAGTTTATTTTCTCTCTCTCTCTCTCTCTCTCTCTCTCATATATATATATATATATATATATATATATATATATATATATATATATATATATATATATGCGTGTGTGTGTATAAAAAATCAATGTGAAAAATATATTTTTATATATTTTCACAATTTATTTTCTATATTTTGACGGTAGGAATATCAATTTTCCCTTATTTAGAAAAAGTTTTTTTCTAAATAAGGAGAACAAAATTTTCGGCCGTAATCCTTCGTCCTTCGTCCTTCGTCAGTGTACTGAAGAACTATTGGTGCACGGTGGGAGGTGGGTGGTGGCAGTAGGAGAGAAAAAAAAGGGAAAAAACAGTGAAATGATGATCAAGCAGGTGTCTGCCTTTATGGTCAAGTAGACCATAAATTTATTCCATGTGTGACCTGGCATGAGGGTGTGAACAGATGGATAAGCAGATAAAAATACGATACACGTATCCACGCATACACACAAACACACCGGCACACTGACCAGCGCCCATCAACTCACACACACACATGCGCACACACAGGCATATCTCCATACAAACACATAGCAGGGGAGAGAGACGGGAGAATATATATATATATATATATATATATATATATATATATATATATATATGGGAAGAGAAGGATGAAGGTAATCCGACGTGATGGTAAAATGAAAAAGGAAAACCAAAAACTGGATGTTTTTTATGTGCCATCCATTTTACCCCTGCTCATCCCCCACCTCTTTCTCTCACCGCCAGCCACAGTAGTCCTTGCTCCCTCCATCCTTCCCCTTTTTTCCCACTCATTTTCGTCACTCATTTTTATTCTCTAACAAGTACGGACGTCCACCAAGACGTTGCCATTATTTTTCATTTTATTTTATTTTTCCTCCCAACATGTCTACCCTACATGTATTTGTACTTGCATGATATCTTTTCTCTATATCATCATCCTGATGAAGTCTTATAAATAAAGACGAAACGTTGATGTACACATAAAAAACATCCAGTTTTTGGTTTTCCTTTTTCATTTTACCATATATATATATATATAAAGTGTCATATATATATATATATATATATATATATATATATATATATATATATATATATATATATATATATATATATATAAAGTGTCATATATATATATAAAGTGTCAAAAATGCCGTAATAAAAATGTATGCAATCCACTAATATTCATATGCATATAAATAACGTCTCAATCGGTGAAGTTAAAAAAAAATAGAAAACGTCTCAAGCTGGAAATTTTTAAAAAGAAAAACACGTATGACTTGGTATTGAAAGAAGAAAAGAAGTACAAGGAAGAAAACGTCTCATTATGGAAGTAGAGTAAAGGATTTCTTTTTTAATTCATTTAAGACTGCATGTGGGGGGACTTGCCATTTGCTTTCTCCCTTCCCATAAACATGTGATTTAGTTTCGTCTGGCTTTTTTTTACCCCAAACTTTTGTGTGACGGAACGGATATATATATTTTATATATATACACAACAAAATCCACATTAGTTTTTTATTAGTGAGTAGAGAATATATATATCTACACCTTCCGTAAAAAATAACGAAAACAATATTATACTTCGCTAGTGTTCGCACTCACTATTTATCTACAGCTATTACTAAAATATTCATATAAAATTATAGAATTATATAATTTTCATATATAAATTATTATTATTATTATTATTATTATTATTATTATTATTATAATAATAATAATAATAATAATAATAATAATAATAATAGTAATTTATATATGAAAATTAAATTACTTATATAATATTATATAATATTATATAATATTATTATTATTATTATTATTATTATTATTATTATTATTATCATTTCTGATGATCTAAAATAAAAATCACTCACCTTTGACATTTTATTTAGTTTTGAGGATTTATTTCCGAATTTATTTTAGGTGACAGAATAAGTCTGAAGTGGTTATCTGACTTGCTATTTGCCTTCTCGATTCCCCTCGCTACTAAATGGTTTCGTTCGGGAGCTAGAAAACGGCACGTGTTTTACTCGCTAGCAGGATGGGTTTATATTTATTTATATACAAATACATACACATTATTCTTTATTATAGAGTGGGGGATATGTGTGTGTGTGTGAAGTCAGCTTGCAGCATTGTTTCCTTTTTAACAGAGACGATGCATATAAGAATATATATAAAATTAAATCAACTCAAAATCGGAACCGACCCGATTCAATGTAGCAGACGTTGTACACATGAAGAGCTAAATATCTTTTCAGATAAAGCTTGATAATAATGATAATAAATAATAATAAATGTGGTTAATCTTAATATTTTACTGCAGTTTCATGGGTTATCCAATCTTTGGATTTTTTACTGCATTTTTGAAGGTTTTTATAAATTCAAATATAAAATCAAAGTTTAATATTACTAATTATTAATGTTTGTTTTTACAAATACGTCAATGCTTATCATGACCCAGGGGTCAATCAAGGATAAGGGTTAAAGAGATCATCAGTTGAACGATGAACGCCACTATGTGAGGATTGGAAACAAAAAGAAATTGATTATCCGAGAGGACGGCTCAACAAGTATTTGTTTACATTAGACTTGAAGACGACAATGTTGTAATCGGGTTGGAAGCAGCCTCGTGGTATTTTGTTCTACAGATGGGACGCTCTAGGAAAGAAACCTTGTTCATGGAAGTTCCGCTCGGTATTTTGTACAGAGAAAGAGAGAAAGGAAAGTTATTTGCTGTGGTTGTAGCTTGGCGGGTTCTTACTGTGAATGTTTTACAAGGGGGGGGGGGTTCAGGGATTGGAGCTCAATCAAGCACTTACCATGAACATAAAGATACAGTAGAGAGATGCTAGCAACATCTCTTCTGTGTGAAAGGAGCTGCAGGGAAGAGACCATCCCCCACTAGACTACCACTACTATTAATCTATATACTATTAAAAATTTATGGTGTTTTGGGAGTTCCTCTGTTTGTATGCAAATAGATACATGTAATTGGTTAACAAAAAAACGGAATAGGCAGAGTACACTTAATTAAGGCAGTAGTTTTTACTTTGAGTTTTTTTTTACATTTGCCATGCACAAGTTGGAATCTCACATAAGTCTAAAAAAAATTTAAACGGGATATGTGTTTTATAAATTTAAATAATAACATAAAAGTACATAACTATTTCTTTTAAACTAAGTGACATAAAGGGTATTCGGCATTAGTTCAAAGCGAATTATTTTTGTCTAAAAACATCATTTTTAATGATTTGCCAATAAAAACAATACGTAAATACATTCATCATAGTTACTTACTCTCTCATGCAAATACAAAGTAGCATATTTGTTTTACCACAAAATTTCACAAAATGTTTTCTTCATACTAGCTATAAAGCGGTAAAAGCTATGTAAAAATGGAAATTGACATACCCAGATACGGTGCCAACACCACTCAAGAAGTGGATATAAACTAGTAAGAGAAGAAAATAATAACAATAGTTGTAGACGTTTTTTTGATTTTTGATCAACGTCTCTAACTTTTCTCTGAAAAAACAAGTCCATTGAGTTTGAAAAGCACGTATGATATGATGAGATATATAACAACTGTGATATTAGTTGATTACATTAAATTGAATTCATAAGGGAACAATGAATTAAAAGAAAAAATGGGTTGACACACTTTTCAGTGAGAAGTGGAAACAGATATTATTTTCAGTTTTGTCAGACAAGTTTTCAACCTTGTTTATAAAAATTAGTTTTCAGCCTTGTTTATAAAAATGGGAAAGGTCATATCGTTTGCAGAGGTTCACAAAGTTCACACATGTAAATTGAAATATCAACACAATTATTTTGAAAATTGATTTTTATTTGGAATTTAAAAAATCACACTAATTGTTGAGAAATTATCTAAAACAATTGTTTTGGATTAATGCAGGTGGCCAAATTGGTTTTGCAATTTAAAAGGTCACTGGGTTCCTCAGCCCCACATCTGATAATCAAAATTAAAAAGTGTGTTAGTATCCTAATAGACCAATTATTTTGGCTTGATTGCATGAAACAAAGCTTTCATAAACAGGCCAATTATAAAATAGTAAAAAATGTTAAACGATCTGTGATAGGTTAGTCAATCAGAATAGTTACCTCAAGTGAAAATTCTCAACATAAGAACTAACTGTTTGGCACTTCTTCAAAAAAACAGAAACCAACGACTGATCCAAAACAAGAATGTAAAATGACTAAAAAGAAAATGTCTCCAATTCCACTTTCTCTAAGAAACAAAGAAAACTTCACAGTTAGCCAACTTAGTACCGGTCCGATTCCTCAACTTGTCTTTTCTCCCCAAGAATAGCAACATAACATTTTGTTTTGTACGGATTATTCTTGTACAATTCTGTTCCAATAAATATTTGTTATTGTTCTCAGCAAGTTTTTATTGTTTTAAGGTTGCCGAATGAATCAAGTCTCAGACTAAGTTGCGTAAACATAAATGTTTTGTGGATCGTTTAAACACTACGTGGGCACAGACTGATTGACAGAGCGACCAGTCGCAGCATTTTCTTTTGTCTAAGGCTTTTTGATTTATGAATTTACGATCAACTGTTCATTAAAAATCAAAATAATGAGAAAAGTATATAAGATCATAATACCTTTAGCTCCATTATTTCTAAGATCTTTCTTTTATCCCATTTGGATTTTTCAGTTTACTTTTTAATGTCAAAAGTTTTATTCTCTGTTTTCAGTCCCACAGAACTAAATTGTTTATTTATTCAAAGAACTGCAAAGTTATTTCTTTAGTTTGTATTATTTGATTCATTAAATTGTTGCATGAATTGAGGAGAATTATTTTTATTTTTTATTAATGGATTTGCTTTTCTTCTTATATTGTAGGTAAGTTAATTTTGGTCGCATTACATGATAATATGAGGTGATCTCTGCAACACAGAAGCACAAAAGCGAAGGTAAATTTTATTTGGCGTTTTCTACTTTTTGAAGCTAAAACATAATTCTGAATTAAAATTGAATTAAACATGAATGAAAGAAATTCTTAAAATATATTAATTTAATGTGTGCTTTTATCAATAAAAATGCTATTTTTAAAAATTGTGGCAAACCAGCGAAAATGCTATTTGTAACTTAATTGTGGCAGACCAACGAAAATGCTATTTATCATTTAATTGTCGTTGACCAGCAAAATTGATATTACTAACTTAATTGTGGCAGACCAACGAAAATACTATTTATAACTTAATTGTGGCAGACCAACGATGCTATTTCTAACTTAATTGTAACAGACTAACGAAAATACTATTTATAACTTAATTGTGACAAACCAACGATGCTATTTGTAACTTAATTGTGGCAGACCAACGAAAATACTATTTATAACTTAATTGTGGCAGACCAACGATGCTATTTCTAACTTAATTGTAACAGACTAACGAAAATACTATTTATAACTTAATTGTGACAAACCAACGATGCTATTTCTAACTTAATTGTAACAGACTAACGAAAATGCCGTTTCTAACTTAATTGTGGAATACCAGCACAAATACTATTTCTAACTTAATTGTGGCAGACCAACGATGCTATTTCTAACTTAATTGTGGCAGACCAACGAAAATACTATTTATAACTTAATTGTGGCAAACCAACGATGCTATTTCTAACTTAATTGTGGCAGACCAACGAAAATACTATTTCTAACTTAATTGTGGCAGACCAACGAAAATACTATTTCTAACTTAATTGTGGCAGACCAACGAAAATACTATTTATAACTTAATTGTGGCAGACCAACAAAAATACTATTTATAACTTAATTGTGGCAAACCAACGAAAATACTATTTCTAACTTAATTGCGGCAGACCAACGAAAATACTATTTATAACTTAATTGTGGCAGACCAACGAAAATACTATTTCTAACTTAATTCTAGCAGACCAACGAAAATGTTATTTGTAACTTAATTATGACAGGGCAAACAATATATTATTTCAAACAAAATTGTGCATATGTTGAAAATGCTGTTTAAATTTCAAACGAGGCAGAGCAGTGAAAATGCTATTTCAACTCTAAGCTGATTGACGACCATAGCTTCCTATAGAGTTTCTTGGACGTATCTAACATAATATTCGCCCAGTCAAACTGTGCATTTGGTGGTGAAAATGCAATTTCGAACTGAAGAGATGCATCCATGTATCTAAAATAAAAAGAATTAAATTAAAATAAGATCAAATAAACACAGGAATAAAAGAATTATTCATCCATTATTGTCTTAGACATATTAATATGGAAGATAAATATTCAACGTTTTAATTATTGGAACTTTTTGAAAGTCGATGCATTAAATTTAACAAGAAGTCCAGGTTTTTAAGTAGATATATTTTTATGTAACAGACATACAACCTATTACGTAGAAAAATCGCAAATTAACATTGGGAAAATTGCCTCAGCCTGAAAAGATTTCTTTTCTGGCTGAGATCATAACAGATATTACAATTTGATTCGAGCACAAACTGAACTGACCCATACGAGGCAAAATGTGAAACAAGCAACATCATCTCAAACCAATATGGTTCAAGAGCATTTGAAATTCACCTCGTTAACTCTGACACTTCCGTTTCAACTTCTCATCATAAATAGATTCTAACAAAGGGATATTACAGAAAACACACAGACATTTGGCAACAACAAATATACATTTTTAAAAACAACTACAGTCATTTTGTAAAAAAAAAGACAAATAAAAATATTTTTGTTTTTAAAACATATAGAAAAAGAACTAAAAAAATAGATAAATAAACAAAGTTAAAAAGTTGGAGAGGAAGAAAGAAATGAAAAAGAGAAAGTGCAAAAAAGAGATGGCAAAATAAGGAGGAAAGCAGGAGGGAACTTTAGAAGTTTAGGCCAATGTTTGGCAGCACCGCGACCCCTATATATTTATATGTGTTCGATATACAAGCATGCCGATGAAAATAAAGTACCAACTCGAAACCAATATATAATTCAACAAACATGCATTAGTCGCGAACGCGACTGGGTTCCCTATGAAGTTGTGTTCATGAAAACGTGTATAAAAAAGTCTGAGTAAGATATGTACGTATGTGTGTGAGTAAAGAAAAGTCTTACGTACAAGCATAGTATGCTTGTGTGAAACGCACATGGAGGCAAAGTGTCCATTGAGAATGTATATAAGAAAGTCTGAGTAGAACAATGTGTGTGTAAGTAGAGAAAAGTCTTATGTACCAGCATAGTGTGCTTGTATGTAAGCATGCATGCTGTGTCTTTATAGCAGCCAGCAGACTGAAGAGGTCTATGGCTGATGTGTCGTCAGTCGAGGCAAGAGAAAGAGAATGTATTTTACCTGTGCAGCTCTTTTTATAAACACTGATGGAAGCGCCACTTGGCATTTCCAAAGGCAGAAAACTTGAGACTGAAAACGCCCTCTGATGGTGTATGTGTAATTGTGTTGACAAAGGGAGGTAATGCTACAGAACCAAAATAGAAGAATAAAATACAAAGAGAATGAAAAAATAAGGAAGTAGGACAAAACCCCGGAAAGCTGTCCTTTTATATTGCAAAGTATACAGTTCCACATTCCACCACAATATCATAGTTGAATACTTTAGCAAGAATAAAGACAAAGATATTATGTTTCGGAATTTCTTAGATGAGGATTGATAATTTGGATCATTTGGACTACTGTTCTAATCTAGCATGTTATTCTCACAATGTTTCGGCCGATGTAACCTCGGACCTTCTACAGGGGCATTTTGCCGAACTCTGGAATCTTTCTGTCGAATTCGGAAATCTGTACGGAATTTCAAATGGAACTCTTTATTTAATCCACACAAGGACCCGTGGTGTAACAAATAAAGTGCTGAAGTAATAATCAGTTGTAAGTTACAGTCTCTTCGAAGAAAGTTCAATCCTCAGTGCAGTCGATACTAAACATACAATTATGAATTACTTAAGACTTCTACCCTGTCATGGCTAACGAAACGATATCAAGCTACCCCCGTGGATAAAATAAAGGGTTCCATTCGAAATTCCGTACAGATTCCTGAGTTCAACAAGATACACCTGAAGGTTAGAGGTTACATCGGCCGAAACGCTGTGAGAATAACATCCAAGATAGGAACAGTAATCCGAATAATCCAAATAATACAAGACAAAGCTATTTTAAAAATTAACCTTTTCAAGTTAACCCCTTATTTCTTAGTTTTTGTTCATTACATTCAGACACTGTTTCCGCCATATTTTCTATGTAGTTTATGCAATTAAAAAGAAATATTATTATTACAAAGTAGTGGATATAGAAGTCGATTGTGTTACATACAACGATGATGATGATCTCATGACATGCAGAGATAAAGATTCTGAAAGACTTATTTGGTCTGTTTCTTTTATCTATTCGACGTGGAACTTTGATCTGTTTTTTTTATCTATTCGAAGTGGAACTTTGGTCTGTTTTTTTTATCTATTCGAAGTGGAACTTTGGTCTGTTTTTTTTATCTATTCGAAGTGGAACTTTGGTCTGTTTCTTTGATATATTCGAAGTGGAACTTTGGTCTGTTTCTTTTATCTATTCGAAGTGGAACTTTGGTCTGTTTCTTTGATATATTCGAAGTGGAACTTTGGTCTGTTTTTTTTATCTATTCGAAGTGGAACTTTGGTCTGTTTCTTTGATATATTCGAAGTGGAAATTTGATCTGTTTTTTTTATCTATTCGAAGTGGAACTTTGGTCTGTTTTTTTTATCTATTCGAAGTGGAACTTTGATCTGTTTTTTTTATCTATTCGAAGTGGAACTTTGATCTGTTTTTTTTATCTATTCGAAGTGGAACTTTGGTCTGTTTCTTTGATATATTCGAAGTGGAACTTTGGTCTGTTTCTTTGATATATTCGAAGTGGAACTTTGGTCTGTTTCTTTTATCTATTCGAAGTGGAACTTTGGTCTGTTTCTTTTATCTATTCGAAGTGGAACTTTGGTCTGTTTCTTTGATATATTCGAAGTGGAAATTTGATCTGTTTTTTTTATCTATTCGAAGTGGAACTTTGGTCTGTTTTTTTTATCTATTCGAAGTGGAACTTTGATCTGTTTTTTTTATCTATTCGAAGTGGAACTTTGATCTGTTTTTTTTATCTATTCGAAGTGGAACTTTGGTCTGTTTCTTTGATATATTCGAAGTGGAACTTTGGTCTGTTTCTTTGATATATTCGAAGTGGAACTTTGGTCTGTTTCTTTGATATATTCGAAATGGAACTAGTTATAATTATTCTTAGGTCGTTTGTCTTGTTGAATCGTTGTTAATCACATAAAACAACTCGGAAACGATTTTATATAAACCATTTTGTTATTTATCAGTTTTCTGTTCGGCCACAATGAGAGAGAAAAGGAGAAAGAGAGAGAAACTTCTACTTTTTTAGCTAATGTTTTAAGACCTAATTTTATTGATTCACTTTTCTAATCAGCTACTAAAAAACCTCACCTAAGTGACTTTTCCATTTCTCTGCTCCAACATATGTTACATTTTTTAATATTGAATTATCTGCGAGTAACTTCCTACTTCGGTATAGATGCAAATAAGTGAAGCTAAGATAAGTGTCCGTAAAATACGTTAGTTAGCGATAAAAACAAAGAAAAAACAGTTTGTGTCGAGAATAAGCTAGCAGAAGAAAGAATGAGATAAACAGTGTGAAAAGAATGTAGTGAAAAAAGACTTTAAAATAAGTCTTTGAGATTATAGATGAGTGACGAAGAAGACGAGTAATATTGCATCTATATTTGTTTTTGTTTTCTTTTTTGTTTCTTCCACAAATTGAGATTAGTAAAGAAATTGGTAAGTTGTTACCTTTTCTTTTCAATCTGCTTACTGAAAGTTACATAACTCTCTCAAGAAATAACAGAGTTGGACTTTAGTTTGTTTGGAACTTTTAATCATAGTACGAAAATATCATAGTCTAATATATAAGGCTTCGTACCTGCAACTGATTGAGATCATATGCAACTTTCATGCTATTTAATCGTTATTGTAGTCCCCCCATTCTTCTCTATGACCTTTTTTCAATTTATGAATAAGCTTTTCAATGGATAAAATTTATTAGGTTTTGAACCGACAACAGAAACTAACATTTGTTCGTGCCACGTTCAGAGAATATGATATTGTATTCCTGATAAAATTTATTAGGTTTTGAACCGACAACAGAAACTAACATTTGTTGGTGCCACGTTCAGAGAATATGATATTGAATTCCTGATAAAATTTATTAGGTTTTGAACCGACAACAAAAACTAACATTTGTTGGTGCCACGTTCAGAGAATATGATATTGAATTCCTGATAAAATTTATTAGGTTTTGAACCGACAACAGAAACTAACATTTTTTGGTGCCACGTTCAGAGAATATGATATTGAATTCCTGATAAAATTTATTAGGTTTTGAACCGACAACAAAAACTAACATTTGTTGGTGCCACGTTCAGAGAATATGATATTGAATTCCTGATAAAATTTATTAGGTTTTGAACCGACAACAGAAACTAACATTTGTTGGTGCCACGTTCAGAGAATATGATATTGAATTCCTGATAAAATTTATTAGGTTTTGAACCGACAACAAAAACTAACATTTGTTGGTGCCACGTTCAGAGAATATGATATTGAATTCCTGATAAAATTTATTAGGTTTTGAACCGACAACAGAAACTAACATTTTTTGGTGCCACGTTCAGAGAATATGATATTGAATTCCTGATAAAATTTACTTGAGAAAATTGTTTGATCTTAGTATAGAGCTTTGTCTTAAATTGCATCCCTAGACGGCAGGACAGCAATCCCTAGAACGAGACAGTCATATATAATTGAGAAGTTAGACATATATAAATCTAACCCGAGCTTTACTTTAAGAAAAATGCACATTACTTTCATTTCGATTTGATAGTTCGGCGTCATGCATGAATAAGTTAATAAAAAGATAAGTGTTAAAATGAAGAAAAAAACAAAAAACAACTTTATTGTGAATTACACAAGGTCAATAAATAAGATGAAGAGAAAGTGATAAACGGTAAAAATCACCGCGAGAGAAGAAGAATTATCAAAAGAGAAAAAACGGAGGGGAAAATAGATTTTTTCTGCATCAGAGATTCGCTTCTAAACTTGCAGCTGCCGATTTGAAGAACTTAGTCGCAGATATTTTTCTGTGCTAATATGAAAAAAAAAAGTCTGCAACATGGAGTAAGGATTTAGCTCCTCAAGAATAAAATTAACCTCTTTTACTCAAATGTTAAATGGAATCGTATTTTTTAAAAAATATGTATGGGATAACAGGATCAGATGAAATAGATTGAAAACATTGCATGTATAAAAACAGGAATGGTATTCTTGAGATGCGTCTATTTAATCTGTGCGTTTAGCGATGAAAATTTTATTTCTAACTTAAGTGTGACAGATACAAACTGATACATTCTCCTATAGAGATTTGTGGACACATCTAAAATGCTATTTGAAATTTAAGCATGACAGACCAACGAAAATACTATTTTAAACTTGAATATGACAGATCAAGGTAAATGCTATTTCAAACTTAAGCATGATCGACCAAAGAAAGTGCTATTTCAAACTTAAGCATGACAGACCAACGGAAATGCTATATCAAACGTAAGCAACACAAAATAACGAAACCGTTATTTCAAACTGAAGCGTGACAGATCAACGAAAATGTTATTTCAAACAAAAGCACCACAGACCAACGATGCGTTCATAGCGAAGCGAGGGTTGTGCAATGACCAACCGTACTTTCTTAAATGTCTTTTCGGTATTGGGTTGTTGGTTTAATGTCTCCAGACCTTTGGTTGTTTCTCTCTAGAACTTTCTTCATCCAACATATATCTTTGGCATTTATGTCTCTTTACTAGTGTACTGATGAGAGCAAGTTTTTAAGCCATGACCTCAGTAATAAAAGGAAAAAAATAATGGAAAAAATCTCCCACACGAGATAATGGTATTAACGAGAGGGAGGGAGAGAGAGAGAGACAGAGAGAGAGAGAGACAGAGACAGAGACAGAGAGAGAGAGAGAGAGAGAGAGAGATAGAGAGAGAGAGAAAGAATAAAACACGTTTCTTCTTGTATCTTGGTGTCAAGCATTGAAAGAGATTTGCAAACATATTCCTGCTGTTACTTTTGGTTTAATAACTGAACTCTGAAATGAAGGTTTGCTGGTTTGTACAGTATTCATGTTGTATCAAGAAAGAGAACAAACTATACTAAAACCAATCCTTCAAATATTAAGAGGCGAGGAGACGTCTAAGATGATGGAAAACAACTCCTCGGTAAACAAAGAAGGAATGGTGTTGTATGAGAGTATTAGTATGTAATTAAACATAACATTTTTGATGAGGTTTGAACTTAGGAGAGATGGAAACAATGACTCAACGATATGGCGAATAATCAAAGAATTACCCTAATTTTATTTTAGATGTCTCTAAGCATCTCTTGCTCTATCAGGCTTACGTTTAAAATAGTATTTTCGTTGGGTCTCTCATGCTTAAGTTTGAATCACATTTTCGTTGGTCTATCATGCTTTAGTTTAAATTAGCATTTCGTTGGTTTGTCATGCTTAAGTGTACACTAGTATTTTCGTTGGTCTGTCATGCTTAAGTGTACACTAGTATTTTCGTTGGTCTGTCATGCTTAAGTGTACACTAGTATTTTCGTTGGTCTGTCATGCTTAACTGTACACTAGTATTTTCGTTGGTTTGTCATGCTTAAGTGTACACTAGTATTTTCGTTGGTCTGTCATGCTTAAGTGTACACTAGTATTTTCGTTGGTCTGTCATGCTTAAGTGTACACTAGTATTTTCGTTGGTCTGTCATGCTTAAGTGTACACTAGTATTTTCGTTGGTTTGTCATGCTTAAGTGTACACTAGTATTTTCGTTGGTCTGTCATGCTTAAGTGTACACTAGTATTTTCGTTGGTCTGTCATGCTTAAGTGTACACTAGTATTTTCGTTGGTCTGTCATGCTTAAGTGTACACTAGTATTTTCGTTGGTCTGTCATGCTTAAGTGTACACTAGTATTTTCGTTGGTCTGTCATGCTTAAGTGTACACTAGTATTTTCGTTGGTCTGTCATGCTTAAGTGTACACTAGTATTTTCGTTGGTCTGTCATGCTTAAGTGTACACTAGTATTTTCGTTGGTTTGTCATGCTTAAGTGTACACTAGTATTTTCGTTGGTCTGTCATGCTTAAGTGTACACTAGTATTTTCGTTGGTCTGTCATGCTTAAGTGTACACTAGTATTTTCGTTGGTCTGTCATGCTTAAGTGTACACTAGTATTTTCGTTGGTTTGTCATGCTTAAGTGTACACTAGTATTTTCGTTGGTCTGTCATGCTTAAGTGTACACTAGTATTTTCGTTGGTTTGTCATGCTTAAGTGTACACTAGTATTTTCGTTGGTCTGTCATGCTTAAGTGTACACTAGTATTTTCGTTGGTTTGTCATGCTTAAGTGTACACTAGTATTTTCGTTGGTCTGTCATGCTTAAGTGTACACTAGTATTTTCGTTGGTCTGTCATGCTTAAGTGTACACTAGTATTTTCGTTGGTCTGTCATGCTTAAGTGTACACTAGTATTTTCGTTGGTTTGTCATGCTTAAGTGTACACTAGTATTTTCGTTGGTCTGTCATGCTTAAGTGTACACTAGTATTTTCGTTGGTCTGTCATGCTTAAGTGTACACTAGTATTTTCGTTGGTCTGTCATGCTTAAGTGTACACTAGTATTTTCGTTGGTCTGTCATGCTTAAGTGTACACTAGTATTTTCGTTGGTCTGTCACGCTTAAGTGTACATTAGTATTTTCGTTGGTTTGTGATTCTTAAGTTTGAAATGGCATGTTCGTTGGTCTGTCATGCTTGCTTACGTTTGCAATAGCACTTTCATTGCTAAACACAGACTGAGTGGACTCATCTTAAAATCAATTCTTGCTTTTGTTTCTCGAGTGTAAAACTGTAAAACAAGAAAAACTCTGTTAAAGAGATGACAAAAAATCAAACTCCTTAGGAATTAACATCTGTTACTCGGATGTTAAGTGTAAAAGAGATGGTAAAAATACGACCAAACATTTCAGATTTTTTTTAAAACTAGGAATTGTTAGATAATTATTTTCAAAAGAAGAGATAGAAAAATAATTGTCATATTTTTCTTTTTTGCCAACATTTCTGATCATTAAGAAAGAAATCTAACCTGGATTAATAAAGAAAACGAATTGAATTATAATCTACAAATTTAGAAAATAAAAATAAGAAGTAAATATTCTTTACATTCTATTATTTATTTAAGCTAAACCTTTATTTAATTTTTATATATATATACATGTAATATATTTTTAATATATTATATTAATTATTTAAAATTCCATTAAAAAAATTATTTCTTAGAATACGGGAATTTCAAAGAAGTTTTTAAATTTGGGATGTTAGGTTCAGACTTGCAAGAAAATATATGCATACACATATATAGTTTCAAAACGATCACACAAACATTTATTCTTTCTATGACAAACAAATATAAGATGGATAAATTCATATTTTATTCATGGAAGGAAGAAATTCTTAAATGTGTAAATACAAAAATTCAACATTTACAACGTTTTTAGCATCCCAAAAGACCAGCCCGGTTCTTAGAAATCCTTAAGTATTGATGAGTCTTTGCGAATTTGTGATTACTCCAATGGACAAAACTACTAATAATAATGTAGCTTTTATAGAGAGACTATTGTTTAAAGTTGGTCGAGCTGGTATGATATCTACCATATATAAAATATCTACTTGGAGAAAGACTCGACGTTGCTCATCATTCAATGTCATTTTTAACTATGCTTATAATACCATATCACTTACTTTTTTTTATTGCCCTCCCCGGTTTTTCCCCCTAATATAGTCGATATAAACTGAAATATTTTTGACAACTCTTATACATATGGTTTAAATTTTATTAACATCGGAAATATGTATTTGCAGTTGAAGGGGGTTCTGCCCCCAATAGCTCCCTTAGAGAATGCACATAGAGATTCGGCACATTGAGAAACCCATAGAGACTCGGGGCTACTTCCATTGTCTTCCCCAGAAAATCATACATATAAATACACATTTAGTTTTTGTTTAGATTCTCTAACCTTTCTTCCGATAGGGAACAAAAACACATTGACATTTATATATATATCGATTATAAAAGAAATGTGTGCGAAAAATATGGATCCAAAGGTTTAAGTGAGTTTATGATAAAAATTAAATCTATTTTATTTTGAGCCTATTTTAATTTAAAATACTCTAATCTGTCACAATTGGAAAATCTTTGGGACTCAAAATTTCATTTTTCATGAATTATCAATCGAAAATAAAGGCTCGTTAAAATGCATCAAATGTATCTTGCAGATGCGACTCAGGGAGAATGACTTTAACGTGGACTATAAAGATCATGCGACTGATCCTCTCGGTTCACGAATAAAACCCTTTCGTTGGAAATGATGATAAAAACATCCTTAGAAAAGCATTCAATTTCATTTGGAATGCAAGGGAAGTTTGATGCTTTATCTCAGGGAAATCCACCCATCGAATAGGAATTAAAATGGCTTGCCGTGAAATGAGCGCATTAAAAATATTCCCTGCGGGCATTGATTTATAAAAATCAAACTTTTATAGGTATGGATCACTCGTCAAAAAATATAATATTTCTCCATCTCTCATTAACACTCGTCTAGTCTAATAATACAGCTGCCTATTTCAATAGCTTTTGAAAGAACTGCTGTCTCGTTGAACTCTCTTCCTGCTCACTGTTTTCCTCTTTGATCTTTTTAATAATAATTTTTTGCGATAATCATCTTTCGTTCTTTATATCTCCATTCATTAAGTGGTTTTATGCCTTGTCTGGAGCGATTTCCATAAAAAAATTTAAATACACCTCCAAGTTTATTTATGAAAATTAGACTTTTATAGTAACATTTCAGCCATCATAATCATATTCAGTTTAACGTCCATCTTATATGCTGGCATATTAGATGGCTTTTAGAAATTGACTTCGAAGGTAACCTTTCTCTGACCAGGTCTTTCTCCCAAATCCATTCTGTCTCCTAAGTCCATTCTTATCACTTCTCCCATGTTTTCATTGGCTTTTTTTGTGGGCTGACCCAGCTACCTCAATTGTTCTACATCTAATAACCTAGGAACTCTCATCCATTCTTTCAACGTGGTCATACCATCAAAGCCTCCTGTTCTGCACACATCTCCCTATACTGTCCAGATTTAATATCCCTCTGAGTACATCAGATCTGAGCTTATCTTTAAGACTTGTATTACACATCCAACATATCATTCTCCTATCATTTCTCTCCATGCAACGTCTATCCTTAATCCTTCATTGGCCAGGTTTTACTTTCACACATCATCACACTGTGTACACATGCTTGATAAACTCTTCCCTTGGTTGACAGTGGTAACACTGCTTGTTAGTAATGCCACCAAAGCGTAAGTTGGTATGTCATGCCTTAGTTTTTTAAAATTTATTCATGAGTAACCATTTATCAAGGCTAAAAGCTACTCGCAAATAAGGGTTGATAAGATGGATAGATTGTCAGTTGAATGATGAATATTATGAGAAGATTAGAAAATGATGAATAGAAAGAACAAAACTTGATTACTTATAAAGACAGTTTATAGAAAGTATTTGTTGACATTGGATTTGAAGACGACTATGTTGCATCCACAGGAAGCAATCCCATAGTAATATTTTCCACACGTTGGGTGTTCTTTGAAAGAAACTCTGTTCATGGAAAATTCCGTTTGTAGTTAGGCAGACAGAAGAGGAAAAGAAAAATTTTTTTTTTCAGTTTTGATAGAAGGCAAGTTCTTGCTGTGAATGTTTTTCAAAGAGGAACCAGAGATTGAAGCTCAATCGAGCACCTTCCATGGGAATTAAGATAGCATAGAGAACAGCTAGCAACGTCTATTCTGTAAGAAAGGGTCTGTAGTGAACAGAAGAGAAGATCCCTCCACTAAATTGTGAAGTCAATGTTGTACTTTTTCGAGGGATGAAAGAATGCTTTGAGCAGCAGTTCGACAGATGTAGGAGCAGTACTCAATCTTAAGTCATATTTGACCCATATACAGGTAGAAGATTGCATTCGGAGTCAGCTGTAGAGAGGTAGTTTGAAAGAATACCATTTTCATTGCTAAACGTGCAGCTTGAATGGATGCATATTTCTTTAGATGCTTCAAAGCATCTCTAGAAGAGATTCTGTCCGTCAGTGCATCATGCTTAGGTTTGAAATAATATTTTCATCATTCCGTCATGCTTGTTTAAATACAGGGTGGGCCAAATTACGGGTCCTATCTTTAAATTTGAATAACTTGAATTTGAATAACTTCCACAAAATAAAAGTTAAACTCACCAAACTTTATGTGTGTGTAGACTGACCCTTCCGAGATTTTTTGAAATAAACAAAACAAATTTTAGCCGAAAAACACTTCTTAAAACTTACAAAAACTAAAGTATTGTTTTTTACACTGTTTTGAGTTTTTTAAGTAAAAATAATGTTTTCTAAATGAGGGTACGTTCCTTAGGGCTAATACGGCTCATGCTTGCTTCGGAAGGGGTCCTTTACTTATTCTAAAAAAAAAAAATTTAAAAAATCAATAAATAAAAAAGTTATGAATTTTTAAAAATAGGACCCTTATTTTTGCCCACCCTGTAGTACCGTTTAAATAGTACAGGAATCTCTATAGAAGCTGTGTTCGAAACTCAGTCAATGGCAGTTTCATTGCTGTCTCATGTGTCACACTTATGTTTAAAATAGCATTTTTTAGATGAGTTTACACATATTCGGTCGTAGCAGTCGCAGACACTGACATTCCTTCCTTCTCACAGAGAGCAGCCCCTGTGAGGTGGTTGGGTCACACAATAACCAATCAGTCTTCAGCACGCATTAATTTCAACCGACTCTTGAAAGACTACTTCCAGATCTTGTGAGATTTTAACAGCAGCCCCAAAGAGCTCTAAGGCCCCAACAAAGTAATACGTCTCCTCTATCACCTCGCTCAACTTGACTGCGAGCACTGTGAGATATACTGCTTGAAGAACTTCGGCGGACGACCCTTTCTTACTTTAATTGCTTTTCTACACCGTATTGACTTTCGGCTACCTACACCCAACGGTGTAGGTCACTCAAATAAATACACGTCATTGCTATTCATAGAAGGGCGTTTTGTTACAGACTATTATAGGAGTTTGTCTTACAGTCCATGCTAAGATAGGCTCCTATACTGTATTATTTTGATTATTTGAGCTATTTTCATCTTAGTTGTTATATACACAACGTCTCAGTCGATATAATCTCTGACCTTCTTCAGGTGTGTCTTTTTGAACTTGGGAACCTATACGGAATTTCAACACGTAGCGCAACGGATAAAGGTTTTGATAACAATCAGTTCTAAGTAACAGTCTTCTGGAGGTTAAAGGTGTAATCCTTACTGCAGGTGATAATAACTAAGAATAACATAGTAATTAATTAACACTTCATGGTTGACGTAACAAGAATAATCTATCACTATAAATTAAATAAAGGGTTCAGTTTGAAATTTCATAAAAGTTCCAGGGTTCGGCATAAAGATTCCCAAGTTTAAAAAGATGCAACTGAAGAAGACCAAAGTTTACATCGGCCAAAACGTTGTGAAAATAAGAACCAGGATGAGAATAGTAGTATGAATGATCCAAATAATACAAATTATCAATCCTCATCTAAAAAAATTCAAAAATATACACATCTATAAGCGGTTTTGTCTGTCTGTCTGTCTGTCTGTCTGTCTGTCTGTCACACTTAAGTTTCAAATAGCATTTTCATCGCTGAACATGCAGATTGAATGGACGCATTTCCAGAATATACTTTGTTTATTTTCTTGTTTAATGTCTATGATTTTTCGCTTAGTTTGTTTTTTTAAACGTCTGAATCATCCCAATTCCTGCCGCTTTACAGCAAAGGCTGAAGGTGACATTAAGCTGAATGAATTATTTTCAACATTCTCAGAATAAAACCAAAGAATTTCTTGGCTCAACTTTTTTTCTAACGACAAAAAATGTTCTTTATTTCAGTTTAAAAAAAGAAACATTTAAGTTAGAAAAAGATAACAAACAAAAAAATCCAAGAAAATAAATGTATTTTTTGAAGCAAAAAAAAAATGCCGTTTTTATTTTTTGCTTCTTTTCAAGTTTTGTAAAAAAACACGAAAATTTTACAGAAATACTTACAAACTTAAAAAAAAACTTATTTCCATTGTTTATATCCAAATTTATTCGAAAAACGTCAAGGAAACTGTAATTTATCAAAGTTTTTGTCCTCATCTTGATTGAGGTGAAACAGCAGCACAAGTCCATTCAGATCATATGCTCACTCTTGATTTAACTATTTTTGACCTATGTCGCCACAACATATCAAGTAAATATACTAACTGAACAGATCCTTCCACCGTCAACACTAAGCAGATTGTATCAAGCAAAATATGTATGAAGTGTGATCCTATATGTAGTGCAACCCTGAAAAACATTTGGAATACTCACACAAAATGATATATATATATATATATATATATATATATATATATATATATATATATATATATATATATATATATATATATATATATTGTAGTTTATTAGGAAAGAGTGTTTTATATCAGTGATAGTGTTTGTCGTGAAGAGAGGCCTTTTGGCTAGTAGCAAAGTGGTGTCTGTTCTGATACTACACGTCATCTTTTCTGTCCACGGTCAGTGAACAGAACTCCTTCTAGACTGAGCCAATTTTAATTTTTGTCCAAATCTAGATGTCCCTTTTTTTACAGATTAATCTCCCCCCATTAAAACCCGATCTTGTGTCTAACTCTGCCGTCGTGGGGAGGCAAGGAAAACGTATAACAGTACTTCAATAATAGAGCATGTCTGTGAAGCAATTTATTTTAAATGGATAGCGGCATGATTGCGTAGTTGAAAAGCAAAGGACTTTGAACTGAAGATATCATCTCAAATACCTGCAAAAGATTTTTACTTTGAAGAGAAACCGGGGTGAAAGGGTGGCATTGAAGACGACGGCCATGTTAAAGACGAAGCGTGTACGCCCGGCTTTCTATATGCGCGCCGCGTCCATTTCTACATTTGGAAGCGCACAAAGCAAATCATGAAGCAGATTTGATGCGAAGAATGCAACCGCTTGTCACTGGAGGTTGCGGTTAGGGTTAGAGTTATATTGACAGTTTCTTTCCACCCGGGTAGATAGGAACATAATTTTGTGGAACTGTGTTCTGCGCAAAGATACAGAGTGATAAACAAAATAAGAATAAAAAAAACCCTCTTCACATGACATCTATCAATTTTCTGAACAAGGTGAATGGAGATTGTGCTGAAAGGATCTGATTTGATCACTGTTCAGGTAGGAACAGTAAGTGGATGCAGTTAGGGAGGGGAGGTCAACACGTCCATAATGGGCTGAGGTACTAGACCAAATATTGGTGGCGCCAAATGTTCGGTTTGGACATTTTCAAGTAGAAGAATGTAAGATAAGATTTCTGAGCATAGTTTGGGGGCAGCTTATGTTCTTGCAAGCGTCTTGAGTACTTGTATGAAGATTTCGTATGAAACCGATGGACTGACGCATCCGTCGGATTTTGAGACTCTGTGACTTCTTTCTCTCTCTCTTTCACTCTCACCCCTCACCTATCTCTACAACCTCTCTCTCTATATATTAGAGAATGTCATATATATATATATATATATATACATTCAAAGTAAAATCAATTAGAAAACTCTTTTCGAGTTAAGTACAAGGATCTATCATCTATCATCAATTTTAAAAACCTATGACAGCTCGGTATTTCATTTTATAGTGAGATAGACCCGAGTATATTTATGTATTTTTTAAGATTTTAATTATTCTCAAATCATATTTCAAATAAAGAGTATACACAATCGTATCAAAGTTGTTTACAGCTGTTTCCAGACATTGCTTCTTTTTAGTTATATAATATAACATAAAATTTGTCTAAACAGCATCTTTCTTCACAACGGTATTTTTGGAGCATCCTTCATTTGTACTCAGAGGAAACAGTAACAATGTCAGAAAAAAAGTTCATCACCGACCAAAACAAAATAAATTACAAGAATAGATCCAATGTAAAATACCTCAATATATGTTAAATTATTTCCAAAGGGTCTATTATTACACGAAAGCTTCCCTAAGATTTTTGTCCTATAAATTTGGATCGCACAAAATACACATTAAAATATTCCTTGGTTTTGGGGATTGACTTTTTTTTTTTAAACATCGAATTTACTTTTTCTAATTAGCCGTAATTTACAATTAAGTGATCAAATAACCCATCTTTTCCTAAGCTTCTCTCTATTACCGTCTCCGACTCTTATTTATGCAATATTATTCTCGCTTCCTACTCTCTCTCTCTCTTTCTTTCTTTCTCTCTCTCTCTTTATTAACAGTCAAAGGTAATAAAACTAACTATAAACAGAACATTGGAATAGTCCATTATAAACAATAGGGAATATTCCCAGAGTCACTCATTCATTCACTTACTATCCAGGTTTCTCGTCTATGATCCGTTTGAAAAGAGGTTCGATGTTGTCTGGCTGTCCTTATGCTAAGTCTCCAGTAATCACGATTGTAGGGATTGACAGTCTCCATTTCTTCTTAGGGCGCCCGCCTTTCTTTTTGCTGCCAAGTCTTAGGTCTCTGCAAGTGCTTCTTTCAACATGTCCGAACCAGCGAAGATGGTTTGCTTTTATTAGCACAGCAAGTTTTGGGATGGCCAAATTTTCAAGTAGAGTGTCTGACCTAATGTTGTGGATCTGGTCTGGCTTCATATTGCATATCAACCTAATCATTTCCCTGTCATTTCTCTAGGGTCGGGCAAGTGAGGCCTCGGCGAGGGCCCAACACTCACTGCCATACAACATCAAGCTTCTTACGCAGCTATCATAGAGTATTAATACTATTCAACACCTGGCTGAAGAGAGAGGGAGAGAAAGAGAACGAACTGAAAGACTAATTTTGGATTTGGGATTTTTATTTTAAAACATTTAATTGTCCTTGCAAACTGACTTGTTATGTTTAGTCAGATTTCACATTGCAGACCATCTAATCATTGATCTGTCATTGCATTGCAGTCTGGTCAGAAAGAGAGAGAGAGAGAGAGCTGGGTGAGGGCCCAGCATTCACTGCCACATATTATGGCGCTCCTGACACAGCTGCTATATAACTTACCTCAGATGTAGAGAGGGACAGATCGTGATATTATCAGAGGCAACAGCTCACGAAATTTCGCCCAAGCTGTCTTCACTCTTGTGGCCGTACGGAGTTCACAAACACGACATGCATACAGCATATCTCCTAGATAGCAGAAAGAGTCTACTACCTCCAGGGTATTACCATCTAGTACCATCTCTTTGTGGGGACGACCGTCAATAGGATGTGCCTGTCCCATGCATTTCCTACACTTGAAGTTGGGGTTCGAGGTTAACTTACCCTTCAGGTAACTGCATTTTTTGTGAACCCACAATAGACACAGGTTACATTGTATTGCATTGCTTCTAACGCTCTTCCGGTAGACAAAACAAAAATAGTGACCAGAGTCCCTTAGGGGTGTAAACCAAAGCCACACACTATCACTTTGGTTTTAGACAAGGTCACCCTCAAATCCTTGACCTCCAGACCGTTTTTCTATATTTCCACTTTATCGTTTATCTGTTCCAATGACTCGGCAATGATAACTAAGTCATCAGCATAATTCCCATGGACAACTAGCAACAAAGACTAAACGTAAGATATAATATAGACCGCCTTTTCTGCTGCTGATACACATCTATTATTTATCTTGGTTCTTTACAAAAGCTGTTCTCAATAACTGGAGGACCTTCATAAAGTGGCTTCTTTCGTATTCATGATGAAGTAGGACCCTCAAAGGTGGAACAGATATGCACTCACATGAAAGAGACAAACTGATAATATATTTCTTTGTTCTTAAACATAAAGAAAATCAAAATCTTTATCAATGAAAACGATTTTGAAACTTAAAAATTTTCATAGCATGTATATAAGTGAGAGAGAAGAAAGAGGAGAGAGAAGGGAAAAGAAGAAAAGGAGAGAGAGGAGAAGAAAAAGAAACCGTAGAGCAAGAGAGAGAGAGTCGAGAAGAGAGAAAGAGAGAGAGAAAGGGGAAGAAAGAGAAATAGTACAAAAGAAGGAAGAGAGAGAGAGAGAGAGAGAGAGAGAGAGGGAGAGAGGGTATATTATGACACCACATAAAAGTTTCATAAATTTCAAAATGTTTTCATGAATATTTTTAATTTCCAAATATTTATGAAACTCTTTTGCGATGTCATAATAGATAATCTTTCTCTTCCCCTTTCTTGTCTCTCCCTCTCCCTCTGTCTATTCTGTTCCCTCTATCTCTCTCCCTTTCTTTTATTTATTTACATCATTCCATTCCTCTACACTACTTTTATCATTTGTCCCTTATTTACATTATCCGCCCTTCCTTCCACCTTACAAAACATGTACATATGAAAAATGTGACCGGTGACTAGCAAGATAATAACATCAGAGTTTTAGTATATATATATATATATATATATATATATATATATATATATATTTATATTATGTGTATATGCCCCTCACTTTCGTGGGTTGAGCATTCTGGTAAAGGAGATCATCAATAGCGATAATGCATAACGCTGCATAAAAAATAGAGTGCTCTCAGCTGCTGAAAATGTTTAATATAAGCATTTATATTTTACCTAATTAGTAGCTTGTGCTGATAGCATAATAGGGTACGAGTTCGCCTGCTGTCAGAACAGTCGAGTTTCGATCTTAGCTTTAAATACTTGTTTGCTTAGTAAAATTAATGAGCTATGACACAGCGCAATAGTCTATCTATCTATCTATCTATCTATCTCTCTATATATATATACATATATATATATATACGAGGCCTGTCTAAAACGTATCCGACCTTAGTCCAGGAAAAATATTTTAAATACATGACGGGGTTGGGATCCTAATCTCCTTCAAAGTAGGTCCATTGTGCTTGCACACACTTAGCCCACCGATCCATCTACCGCCGGAAACACCCCTCGAAGTATTCTTTTAGAATGGTGTTTATCTCTGCCGTCGCGTTTAGCATTATCTCTTTTTTCGCACCTTCTCAACGACAGCTGCACTCCAAGCAGTTTGGGGCCTGCCAGAACGCTCGTCACTCTCTGCTGATGTGTGGCCTTTTTTGAATCGGTTGAACCACTCCTTAATTTGTGTTACACAGTGCATCTTCTCCAAATACCTGCTGAATCTAACTCGACGGCGGAGATAAACACCATTCCAAAAGAAGACTTCCAGAGGTGTTTTCGGCAGTGGATGGATCGGTGAGCTAAGTGTGTGCAAGCACAAAGGGCCTACTTTGAAGGGGATTAGGGTCCCAACCCCGTCACGTATTTGAAATATTTTTTCTGGCCTAAGGTCGAATACTTTTTAGACATATCTCGTATATATATATATATATATATATATATATATATATATATATATATATATATAAACAGTAGAAAATGAGATTCCAGTTGCAATGTATTTATTCATTCTTAAAGGGATCCAGTTCTTTACAGTCCGTTTCATCCTCATGCAGACAACCAAAATACAGAGTTATATATCTAGGATTTTCTATGAGCATGTATCATCAGAAGGAAAGGACAAAACCGTGTCCAAAACATCAGAAAATTTTTTTAAAAAACTCTCATAATTAAAACATTTATATATACATGTTCCATAGGAGGTAAGTTACGGTTTATTTTCATGAATCGGTGCCATTGTTTATCTGTACATGCTCTTTTAATTAATATCCATTGAGCTTAAACCTTGAAAGTCTGTCTTATAATAATAAATACACACACACACACACACATATATATATATATATATATATATATATATATAATGTATTTTTATGTAATTGTTTTTATTGGTGATTGCAGCGTTCGTTGTTTTTGCTTACTTCTACTATTTCGACTGTTTCACTCCCTGAGTGATTAAGATGCAGAAAATTGCATTATTAGTCGCTCTTAACTTTATAAGACGTATTTTTGGTTGATATATATATATGTTTTTATTTATATATCACGTACATAAAAGTACTTTTATGTATTTTTATGTAAGTAATAAATAAATGATAATATATATATATATATATATATATATATATATATATATATATATATATATATATATATATCATTCCATTCCTCTCAACACTTTTCTTATCATTTGCACTTTATTCATGTCATTCGTCCTTTCTCGCACTATCTAAATGATTCATGTACAGATGAAATGTGTGTAAAGTAATAAGCAAGCAAGATAACAGCATCAGCGTTTTAGTAGTAAACATTTAATAATATGTATAACAAATACTCATTCAACAACTAACAGATAATGTAAATAATTAAAATAGAGAGAGGAAAGAAGAGAGAGAGGAAAGAAGAGAGAGTGCGAAAGAGGGTTATTAGAACATCACAATATATTCTGATTTTGTGAAATGCTTTGACTGTATAAGTTTTATATAAACATGATCATCAACCAATGTGAAAGTGAATAAATTATAATGAAATACTGACCCAACGGGTCAACGATGGTATAGTTCTTGATAATCCTTTGGAGTAAATTAAGTATGTAACAGCTTCTTTCCATAGTATAAAACAATTTCGAATTCAGACACATGAAAGGCTGATATTTGACAATATTTCCGAAATCCAATATCAATTGATTGATAGCAAAATCATGACATTGACAAAATGCCTTAAAGGCTGGAATAGTGGCGGAATTAAAACCAATTTTTCCAACAGTGCACCAGAATAATGAACTGGTAATGGATTTCATCGGATTAAGCTCTAATGAACCTCGTTTAAATATTATTTTGGAAAGAATCAGATCAGGTTTTTATTTAATTCTTTTTAAATGTCTTACCAGAAATGGGCTAATGAATTATCGGTGAATGCTTTTTAATTAAAACACCTCTACAATCAAATGAACTTTTCTTGTGTTATTATTGTATTCAGGCTATTTGAGTTCCAGTCAGGAATATTACAAATGTGTACTGAAGTAATGTTGCCGAAAGAAAATAAGACAACAAGGAGGTAGTTAACAAGAATATGTATTTACAGAAAGTACAGAAGTAATGGGTTGACAGAGATTTCTTTTGGATTTGTCATAGCGAGTCCCTCTGTCACTACTATTCATAGTGTCGGAAGAGTCTATGAAGTGACAGAATATGGTAGATCAGCATAAAAAGTAACATTAGCAAGACAACAGGTCTGTCAGCCACGGACACAATAGTTTTAGTGTGCAAAAATAAAATAACAAATAAATCAATAAAATATAGTGTGTGAGTTATTTTGTTTTATGGTGTCGCTCCAGATAAGCCATGAAGCTACTTGATTTAAAGACCTAAAAAGAACTAAAGATGACTAAGTTGCATAATAACAAAAAGGGGGAGGAATGTAGAATCACTTCAAAACAAGGTAGTCTTTTAACTGATGGTGATAAATTCAGGGATCAAAATAATCGAACTTAAAGCTGAAACATTAGTATGGCGATGAAAGATCCAGTCATCCACGCTGAAAATATCTCAAGGGACACAGATCCATGCACAACATGGCACTTGAGAATACCTCAACTGAGTGCTGATGGGAAAGCCTTTCAGGGAGTTCGGTCTCTTGTACTATCACCCGGGAAAGTGTCGACAAGAAAAACAGTATGACCTCGCCCTCTACCAAAGATACTTAACTACCTTCATTATCTGTCAGTTATCAGAAAACCCAAGCCTGAAAGAGACCCCACCACCAGCATTAAATCCCCTGGACTTCAAACAAGATAGCCAAACGGTAAGCCCTTCAAGAGCCTAATAAGGAAAGGAAGGGGGTTACAAGGCTGGCTGACAAAAAAGTCTACCCCTAAAATGATTAAGTGGCTGATCAGAAACCGGTGTTTTTATCGTTACACCATCACCAGAAGAAAAATATATTAATTCGCTTTTTTTGTTTTAGTTTTCAAAAATGGCAACGCTGCCAAACAAACGGCTTACTTGATATTCTCTCAAAGTGAAAATTTAACGTCCGTTTCTGTTTTTAACGAAAAAATATATAAATTCTCTTTTTTGTTTTGCTTTTCAAAAATGGCGACGCTGCCAAACAATGGGTGAAAGAGAGATCAATGAATTTTGTCATTATTTCAAATGATAAATCTTGGAAGTATTTTGTGGATTGTGAGTTATTGTGAGTTTAACAGTTTTTAGTGATCTCCCTTGATATCCGGAAGTATAAGAAACAGACTTGGAAGAGAGAAGGGTTCTTCAGTCTTGAAGTACTTCATAGATGAACCAGACCGTGGAGAGCTTTGACAAATGGTAGCAAAAGCATAAACCAGTGTGGGATATTTAATATTGTTTTGTGTTCTACACATTGTCACATATACTGTGTTAAAGAAGAAAAAAATGAGGACGAATCAAGCTTTAAAATCGCCACCAGCCTTGGACGAAAATTGCTATGTGGAATAAAAGAATGATTTAACAATATGGCAAGTGTATAAGGACCTAAATAAATGCAAACAAGGGTCAGCAGTATTTCTCAGTTTAACTGGAAGAGCAAGAGATTCTGTGAGGGATTTACAGCCTCAAGATATAGGTCAAGAAAACGGTGTCCAGAAAATAACAAACAAACTGGACACATTGATTTTAAAAGATGAGAACACCCGGGCTTATCTAACCTTTAAGGAATTTTATGACTACAGGCGTCCTTCCGGTGTAAGTATCAATGACGTTTTGATACAATTTGAATACCTCTATCACAAACTGGGTAATTTTAAAGTGGCACTGCCGGAAGGCGTGCATGCTTTTTTTATTAACTGCAGCAAATGTCTCTGATGAAAACGATCGACTGGCTCATGCTACATGTGTGTCTATGACGTATGATGATATGAAATGTACGATACAAAAGATTTTTGGGGGATCCTGTCGGAATGAATGGCCAGATGTAAGCACCGGGTTTTGTAACTAAAAACAAGAATACATTTCAAACAAGAGGTTGGTGTGGACGAGTAAATTATAGAGGTGATCTGAAATATCAAAACAGAACTTATGAATCCAGTATCGATTCAAATCCAATAAGCAAAGATGGAAAAATTATGAGATGCTTTAATTGTGACTCTACTAAACACTTTTCAAAAGATTGTAGACATCATCAGAAAACTATAAAAAACATACAAGAGATTCACATAACTCTATTTAACACAGAACTCCATGCTTCTGGGTTGATTAAGGAGTGTTTAGGAATGTGCATATTAGATAGTGCATGCACGAAAACTGTCACTGGAAAAAACTTGGTTGGAAGTTTTTATTGATGCTCTTTCTGATCAAGACAAATACTTAGTTGAATATTCTTTTACCGATACAACATTCAAATTTAGAGATGGAGCTGAGGTTACTGCAACTAGATGAAAAAGAAAAAAAAATATTGTTTTTATTTCGATTTGAATAAAAAATATCTGCATCTAACACATGGTTTTACCTCTTTCTTAAGTTTAAAATTTTAAAGATGCTTAAAAAAAATCAACTTTCCCAAATTTATATATATATATATATATATAGAGAGAGAGAGAGAGATAGAGAGAGAGAGAGAGAAGGAGAGAGAGAGAGAGAGAGAGGGAGAGAGAGAGAGAGTAAGATAATACTTTAAATATATAAATAATATCTTTAACCAGTAGATTATCAGGATAAAAACAAAGCTCAATATAGTGTATAGAGCAATAATATTAATTGAATGACATAATAAATTGAGAAATTAATCAGATTTTATTAATGTTCAAAACGCAATTTCACTCCTTGTTTTTGAACTTTAATAAAATCTGATTAATTTCTCATTTTGTTATGTCATTACATTAATATTATATATATATATATATATATTTATATATATATATATATATATATATATATATATATATAATTATATATATATATATATATATAATTATATATATATATATATATATATATATATATAGAGAGAGAGAGAGAGAGAGAGAGAAATATAGCAAAAATAACACTAAGAAGAACAAAAATATAAACAATACAAATGGGAATAAACAAAACACTAATAGTAACTACCCGAATAGAAATGAAAAAGTTAGCAATGAAGAGAAAAGATGTAACTGCATAAATCGTACACTTTGTCCACTACAAAATAAATGCCTAACCAAAAGTATTGTATACCAAGCCACAATATTTGCTAAGGAAAGACCGAATAACAAGAAGTACTACGTAGGTATGACCTCCCTAGATTTTAAAACCAGATATTATGACCACAAAAGCACATTTAAAAACAGATAACGTAGAATTATAACAGCACTAGTAAACCACTATTGGGAGCTCAAAGAAAATGGACGCTCACCAATAATTCAATGGAAAATAATACGACAGGCCAGTACATGTAGAAATTTAGACGACCCGTGTAGATTATGTCTGAATGAAAAATTTGAAAGCCTAAACTTAAAAGACCCCCGGAATCTATTAAACTGTAGAAGTGAGATAGCAAACAGCTGCCTACACAGAAATAAATTTACCTTAGGCTAACGATACATAAATCAATCAATCAATAAATAAATAAACAAATAAGTAAAATAAACAAAACTAAACAAAAACCTAACAATTTAAAAATTAAAACCTAAAATAGAAATACAAGGAACCACGTGTTAGAATAAATTCATCCATTATATTGATACAACAAAGGAAACAGGATATAGGCCGTGGGAAGCCCAACAATTGGCTGAGAAAACAACAAAGAATCTGATTGGTTAACGAGCTAGCCGTGTATATAAAAACACCCGGCAAAAATAACTGCATGCCTTTTAGCCTGAAGATTGCCCCGGGGATGAAACGCGGGAGCCTCTGTGTAGCTTAATTGCTATAAATATATTTTCATAGCTTACTATATATATATATATATATATATATATAATCTTTTAAGGGAACTTACCAAAAGTTTTACTACTAACCCTAAGTCCGAGTGGCAAGGTCATAAAACGGCATGAAGTCGCCTAAAAAATAACTACCCCCCCTCCAAAAAAACGCAGCGGATTTAACTCCCATAGAAACAATAATTTAGTTAACTGACCTAAAACTGGCCCCCAAAATGGGGATCATTTTACATTAAATTTATATTAAAAAAATTTCCTCCACTTTAAATTCCAAAATAATACTTTTTTTTTCTTTTTATCTTTCCGTTAAGTTTTTCAGGGTGTTCACTCATGATCGCCTAAAATAGGTAGAATACTTTTGAGATGGATGGGGTGTAATTTTGCGGAGGATGTTAATCTACAATCATACCAAAATACGAATCAATATTTTTCGTAATTGGGACAGATCACAGTGCTAGTAAACTATTGTTTTAATTTCTCAATCAGAATAGTGATAAGGTCTTTGTAAACATTAAACAATATGTTTGTTGTTAAACTTTACAATAAATGCATTAACTTAACTAATAAAAAAATTATTTATTTATTTTTCAGGGAAAATGTAAAAACTAAAAAAGAGGGCGATAGAAAGGGCTCAGAGAGACAGCGAGCAAGACAGCCACAATCTCTATCTCTCCTTCACATTCTATTCTCGCTTATACCTCGCTTGTGGCGAGCAACGAACTTCCATAAGGTCGTGAGTGAGCGCTCGTTTTTTAAACTTAAGGTGCTTTAGTTATTTTTCCGATTTATTTATTAAATAACTTTTAGTAATTACGATTAATATGGACGAAACTATTGCATATAGATAACAAACATAAGCAAATACAATTCCAAATTAATAATACCGACTGTTAATTAATTATGAACGGTTTATTCTAATTAGGTTCTCTCTTAATCGTTTATTTGAACTATATATACAGAATATCAAGTCTTTATGTTATATTATTGATTAAAATAACAGTAACCCGTTTTGATTATTAGATAGGAATGATAAATGAAAAAAAACTTTCGCATTTATTCATTTATATATATATATATATATATATATATATATAATGGTAATAATCCAGGTGAAAAATATCCACAGGGTGGTAATCCAGAGAATTTTAACCGGGTTTATAAAAAGTGCTCAATATCAAAATAGAGCTTTATATATGATAATTTTATTTACACAGACATGTACAAAATCTGCGACACTGGCATGTCGATGTTATCGATCAACAGTTACTATAAACTGAGATCTCATCAGGCAGAGTTAGAATCCGTTAGAGTTAGATTCTCTCCAAATATGATCTGAGGTTAAGATCGGATTCTAACTCTGCCTGATGAGATCTCAGTTTATAGTAACTGTTGATCGATAACATCGACATGCCAGTGTCGCAGATTTTGTACATGTCTGTGTAAATAAAATTATCATATATATATATATATATATAATTCCTCATGGTAAAGACAACTTGTCATTTAACAGATTTATAAATGTTAGAGCTTTGGGGCTTAGACAGTCAACCAAGTATAAATTTAATTCCCCCCTGCACTTACCTCTTTTTAACATTTATTTGTGATTATGTTCAAAATAAAGATGATTCAATAATATCATACGCCCCCCCCCCCTCGTTAGAAGAAGAGGCAAATACAAATAATGTGTTATCGTCACCCCATATTGCAGCACCAAACACGTCTGGGACCGAGGAATTCCAGATGTTTTGGACGTATTGATTTAATGTATGTAATTTGAACATAAATAATGGACTTACTCATTTTCCCGTTTCGCCAGTCTTATATTTTTTCTTATTTATTTTGCATTCTAAGATGTTTTCAGTACAACGATTAAGCCGTTAAACCAAAGAAGAAAGAGTAGGAAATATTGAGACTCCATCTTTGGGGATCCGACGTTCTTATAAAGTGTTGCGTTTCATCCGAGGAAAATCTTTTCCTCAAGTTACCTTTTAAAAAGTCCATCTTACAAATAATTTATTTTGCTTATTTCGCTTGTCTTTGATTGGGGGGGGGGGGAATCAAATCAAATAATGGTGTTTCATTTATGCATAAATAGCTGACCTCAACAACGTTTCCAGGGTGTCAAATAAGTCGAACATATGTTGCACGATCATCTCTGACTGCTGGTCGGTCATCTTTGTTTTTCTGTTCTTATGTGGATGGTGTCGATTTGGTTGAAATAACGACAAAGAAAAGTTTGTTTTTTTTATTAATTTTTTTTATTTCGGATCTATTTTTATTTCTTCTGAGCTCAGGAAACATTGGCATGAATTGCGATCTTTCTGGTTCATTATATACCCCGGCCCCATCTGCAGCTAATAAGTGCTGACTTATCAGGAACTACCATTTAACAAGTGACTGTAACATGTGACTCAACAGCTACAGATGATCCCCTCAATACTTGCACCCTAGCCATCAGGTCATACAATCATTGATATATATATATATATATATATATATATATATATATATATATATATATATATATACGCACGTAGTTATTTCCGCAATTAGACAACGCCCATACAAACCATGAAAGCCACATATATGGTTTAAGTGGGCTTCGGCGTTGTCTGATTGTGGAAATAATTATATATATCATCTCACATTGAAATATATATATATATATATATATATATATATATATATATATATATATATATATATATATATATATATATAACTTCTTTTGTAATATAGTAGGAAAAATTCCAACTCGATTAATTGAGAATCAAAATTAAGAGCGTAATATTTATTTATTTTTTGGTGTTTCATGTTGTACTAATTTTTATGTGCCAATATATATATATATATATGTATATATATATATGTATATATATATATATATGTATATATATATATGTATGTATATATATATATATATATATATATATATATATATATATATATATATATATATATATATATATATATATATATATATATATATATATATATATATATATATATATATATATATATATATATATATATATATATATATATACATACATACGGCACAATCACGTTGACACACCGGTTCCCGTTAGATCACCGAAGTTAAGCGGCGTCGAGCCTGGCCATAACTAAATGGGTGACCATTTAGAAATACCAGGTGCTGTATGTGCTCTCTGCTTATCTTGGCATTGCTTCCAGTCGTCTTGTACTATTACTTGCCATTGGAATCAAGCAATGCCGACTCAGGAGAGCGGTTGTTGGAGATTGCGCAACCCTTGCAATTACAAATTCACGCACGAAATCGACGGGAGAGTCCATTATATGTATGTATATATATATGTATATATGTATGTATATATATATATATGTATATATATATGTATATATGTATGTATATATATAGGTATATATGTCTGTATATATGTATATATATATATATGTATGTATATATATGTATGTATGTATATATATATATATGTATATATATGTATGTATATATATATGTATGTATATATATATGTATATATGTATATATATATGTATACATATATGTATGTATATATATATATATGTATATATATATGTATACATATATGTATGTATATATATATATATATATATATATATATATAATTTGTTTGTTTATTTAGTTTGCGATAATTTTGAACAAATTCAATTATTTATACGGAAGAGCATTTTACCTTAAAAAAAGGAATGGTACAGTTATTTGCTATGATGATCGATTTTTGTATTGTCCCTTTTCTTCGAATGTTTGAAGTGCTTTGATATTCTCCCAGCTGCACGTTTAAAGAATCACGATAATGGCCTTGTGGGTAGGGCTTTGAATCTTTGTTTTGCTGTTACACCTAGGTTAAGACATGGAGCTACCATCTGAACTTTGAATTCTAAAGTTGTGTGACCACTCTTACCAATGGGCGACAAATGTTCACTTCTGCCACTGTAAACGAGTAGTTTGAGAATACAAGGTCATGGATTCATGACTGCTGGCCCTGAAGAACTCTGGTTGCAGCTGAAACATGCTGAACACGGACATTTTCTTTTTGTTTTATCAATTTTATTACCTTTTTGCTTTTTCTGGAGATGCCAGACATTCACCCGCTATTTTAGAGAATCCAACCGAGAGATTTTTTAAAGATTCTAACCGTCTCCTTAATCACAGTTGTTTGTATCTCTCTTGCACTTAGTTCACCGGGTATAATCACCAGGTAGTTTTTGAAATTCTTTTTTATGCACCTGGTTGCTCTTATAATTACTGGAATGATGGAGATCTTTATAAGATTCCAGTTTCTTTTCATGTTATACACAGTGGCGGCCCGTGACTAGGATTAGTGGGGGAGCTGCTTCAGAAAAGTTTTACCCATTGTTTTTATTCTGTGTAAAAGGAAAACAAACATAGAAAAAAAATTATACATAATTTATACATAAAAATGCCGTCAAGTTTTTTAAACAAATTCTACTCAGAATATGAAACAAGGTAAAAACAGAGATAAATTATTTCAATTTATTTCCTTTGATCTTTTTCACATGTTTTGTTTTAAAATCAAACAATAACGTTATTTGCCTTTGTTTTGTTTTTTAAGACGGTTGCTTTAAAATTCGATTTTTACAGCATTATTGTAGATTAACACCCTTTGACCCCCCCCTCCAAAAGTAAAATTCTACTTTCTATAGGCAATTACGCGTGAACATGCTAAAAAACATAGCAAAAAAAATATATAATTTTGAATTTAGAACGGGTGATGAGTTTCACATATAAATTTAACGTAAAATGATCCCTCATTTCCACGCATTTCTTAAGACAGGTAACCATTTTTTTTTTTGCTATGAGAAATGAATTATGTGCGTTTTTAGGGGGGGTTCTACACTTTAGGTGATTACGTGTGGTTTTACAACTTTGCCACTCGGACTTAGGGTTAGTGGTAAAAGAATTGAGTTAATTAACCTAAAAAGTTAGAATTGTCCGAGAATGGGGGATCATTTTATATTTAATTTATATTCGAAACTGATCACCCACTCTAAATTCTCAAATAATTGTTATTCTTTTCTTCTTTCCACAAAGTTTTTTAGAGTGTTCACACGTAATCTCATAAAAAATTAGAATCGAATTTTTTAGGGGGGGGGGTGATTTAGCTGCAGATGTCAATCTACAAATTTACTGATTTTCCTTTTTACTCGTCAAAAAAATATTAAAATTTTTTTTTAAATAAATCATTTATTTTTGGATTATGAATAATACAAAAATTATTCTCATCTTGGTTTTTATTTTCACAATATTTCGGCTGATGTAACTCCGACCTGCTTCAGATACAATATCTTTTCGAATTCGTGAACCAGATCCTAAAAGTTGAACTTGGGAAACTGGACGGAATTTTAAACTAAACCCTGTATATAATCCACGGAAGTAGATTGTTCTCATTCTGTCAGCCCTGACCCGGTAGAAGTTCTTATTAATTAATTATCAGGTTATTCTTAGTTATTATCGCCTGTAGTAAGAATTGAACCTTCAACCCTTAGAAGACTTTCCCTTAGAACTGATTGTTAATACGCGCCTTTATCCGAAGATTGAAGGTTAAATCATTACTACGGGCGATAATAGTTTAGAACAACATCATAATGAATTAACACTTCTACCCTTTTGACAGAGCTAGAACAATCCACCCTTGTGAAATTCCATATAGGTTCCCGAGTTCAACATAAAGATATACACTTAAAGAAAGCCGGAGGTTACATCGGTTGAAACGTTATGAAAATAATAACCAATCAGAGAATAGTAATCCGAATAATACAAATTATCAATTCTCATCTAAAAAACTTTCGAAACAGTTTTTGTATTGCTAAAACCTTTTTTTAACTAACAAATTATGATTAAATGCTATTTTAGACAAATAAATGATTTAAAGTGAAATTAGTGTTGGCATTAGTTTCACTTAAGTTGTGTGCAAGCGCTGGTGTCAAAAAGATTTCTTTCTTTTTGCAAGGCCTTTAGATTTTCGTCTTTATCCAATATACTGTTAAACTTAGTGATCTTTCATCAACTAATAATATCATGAAATGGTAAATGTGTAAGCAAAAACTAAATTTAACACAAAGTTCCCAGTTTTCGTCTTGATTTTCTCATAGACTGGACATTTTAGCAGGATACGGCCCTTAATTCTACACTTTATATCACATTCAAGAATATGGTAAACACACACAAAGTTCAAAGCAAACACTGCATTCCACCAGATTCAGAGACTCGTCGCTGTGAGGAGCGACAGTTCTCCATCACTCTTTGTGCGGCTGTCTCTAACTCGTGCATGAATACAACAGCAAACATCAAGTAGGTGTAACTGTGAATCTCACAGCTCCATGATAGGCATTTTAAAAAAGTTTACATGAATTTGGGGATGGCTAACGATATTAAACTTGAGGATTCTATAATGTACACGTAAAAAGAAAGAATTAAAGAAAAAACGGACGTATTATTTAAAATTTTATCGATAATATTGAGCAGAAAAAACTTAGGACTGCTGCAATTCTACAGTTCCTATACACAAGCCGCCACTTGATGTACATAAAACCTTGGTATTTCGTTATCTTCTCCTTGTCAGCTATGTTTAAGCCAGCATAATTAGGGACACTGACTTTAACTAGAGTTGCCACTTTCCCTCTCTGTCCCATATCACTATGTCAGGTTTAACATCTCTGTTTGAGTGTGTTCAGCAATGAATTGTCAAATTGGTTTGTCGGTGGACAGAAATACTCCTGCCAGTCAATTGACGGAGGATGTAGGTCACCAACTATAAGACATTTGGTGTAGAGTTTGGATGCTCCAACTATTGCATTTAACAGCCGTTGATCATCATCCACCTTGTCGACTACAATATATAGTGCAAGTAGTGGAAACCATTCTCTTTTAAATTGGACTCTGCATAAAATAGTTGTTGTAGGCTGTTGAATAAGCATTATGAGGAAGTTGGCACTGTAGTGTAGTTAGACTGTTTTTATTGCATATGACAATGCCATCACCAGTGTCGCATCAAAAGATTACATTATCATTAACATGGATTTAGACATTTTTGATGTCTTTATGAAGCCGACTTTCTGTGATCATGGCGATGTCTGGCTGTATTTTTAAAAAATATACTTTGAACTCGCCGATCTTGAAGACCAAAGAGCAAATGTTAGTGTAGATAATGTTTAGCTTTGTCTTGGTAGTATTTCCATATTGTAGGAACTCATCTTAACTCGATTCTTGAGCACATCTGCTTCTTTTTGAAACTTGATGATCAGCGGAAATTTCAGAGGCACCTTTGCGTGATTTAACCGTTTCTTATGACAAGACCTATTTTGCTATTGGTTCGTCTCATTTCGCGTTTGAATTTGAAAGCTCTCCACTCTCTTAAAGAATACTCTCGGGGAAAATTCATGTGATGACTTTGACCATGAATCCATCGGCTGTTTTTAGGAATGTTGTTACATGTTCGTAGGCATAGAATAAAACCTTTATTGGATGCGGCCATAAGTTTGGAGTTGGAGCACTTGTTTTGTGCCCAAGGCTCATCATACTTCTGCTCCATAGCTCATGATTTGCGTTGTCAAACATTTTCGATGAAGGGTACATTATGCTGGTAAAGGGTACATTATTCCTACATTATGAAGGGTACATTATGCTGGTAAAGGGTACATTATTCCTACATTATGAAGGGTACATTATGCTGGTAAAGGGTACATTATTCCTACATTATGAAGGGTACATTATGCTGGTAAAGGGTACATTATTCCTACATTATGAAGGGTACATTATGCTGCACAATCTCGACAGGATCTGTGGTATCTGATTTTTCTGTGCCATAGATTATCATGGAATGCTCTTGTGTTGAGCTTAATTCACAAATAGTGCCACAATCATTATGCAACGGCTTCTTATTCTTCACCATTAATGGAACACTCTTGTTTTGAGCCTGGTATTGATGACCTCATATTTTCAACACCAATATATGTGTTATAATTGTTATAAAGCTCTATCTGAAAGAATATCGAGCCTTTTGTGTGTGCAAAGTTTGTTGTCTTGAATATATTCGGATTTTGAGAGGTTGATTTTGATGTTATTATACATCTATATACTTATAGCACGTAATTTATATACATGTTAAAAAGCTATGTATACTTAGATCTAAGCAATATACTGATGAATAAATAAGATTTTTTTCTTCTTCTATGGATCAATAGACAGTCACTGCTTCGATAGAGTGAAAATGTAATAATATAAAATGTATTTTTTTAATCTTCTATGATAATTGCTATCTAAATGTTCTGTCAGTTTTTTTCTTTTTCCCCAATGAGTTTCCAGGGTAATATTGTAAAAGCATTGCACAGTTTCTACTTAGGGTGATTAGGTATCCCATCTCGAAAAATGACAATCTGGCAGCCATCTGTAAAATAATAGCTAAGTATGCTGAATGTTTGCTTTATCTCTATTTATATGAAGTTAGATATGTATGTGTTTATATAAAGTTAGCTATCTATGTGTTTATATAAAGTTAGCTATTTATGTGTTTATATAAAGTTAGCTATCTATGTGTTTATATAAAGTTAGCTATCTATGTGTTTATATAAAGTTAGCTATTTATGTGTTTATATGAAGTTAGCTATTTATGTGTTTATATAAAGTTAGCTATCTATGTGTTTATATAAAGTTAGCTATCTATGTGTGTATATAAAGTTAGCTATTTATGTGTTTATATAAAGTTAGCTATCTATGTGTTTATATAAAGTTAGCTATCTATGTGTGTATATAAAGTTAGCTATTTATGTGTTTATATAAAGTTAGCTATTTATGTGTTTATATGAAGTTAGCTATTTATGTGTTTATATGAAGTTAGCTATTTATGTGTTTATATAAAGTTAGCTATTTATGTGTTTATATGAAGTTAGCTATGTATGAAATATTTTAGTTTTTAAATAGGAGGCTGTGTCCATATTATGCCCCCCCCCCAAAAGAAAACCCTTAAAAATACTCTAAAAAAACTAAAATTTAGGGAATATTTATTAATTGATATTGAATACCTATTGTTAAAATTTCACAAAAATCGATGGTAGCTGAATTTTCACGAATTACCACCTCCTTTTTATCTCCTTTGAATAAAGTTAAATAAAATTATATCTAGCAGCTGTTCCAAAATTCATAACTATCGGTTAATTATTTTAGGAGTGAATCCTGTACATACAAATATATAAACATATAAACATACCTAACTTATATATATATATATATATATATATATATATATATATATATATATATATATAGTCTAAAGAAGCTGTGAGTCATTTTAAACAAAAAAGAAAATGCAGCTTAACTTCCCAGGGGCACTAACTAAATCTAACATATCGCAGACTTAGCACTCGCATAAGCTGACTTACCGCTGGAAAATTTACAAATAAAGAGTAGATTCGAGTATATAGCAATGAAACATAAACAGTTGACCTTAACTTAAGCTGTTTACCATGTAACTGTTTCAGAAATTTAAAAACAGAACAGCTATTAAATTCATGGCTCTCGAGTGGTACTGATCAAATTACCTCCATATAACCAAATGTACGAACAAGATCTGATCTTGACCAGTCTAAGGTTTCCGGTTCTGATTCAGTTCCTGTTGTTGTCCTCAAGCATTGTGCTCCTGAACTTTCTTCTATCCTCTCTAAATTATTCAATCCCTGTTTGTCTCAGTCCTGTTTCCCTTCTTGTTAGAAGGAGTCCTCTGTTGTTCCTATCTTTAAAAATGCTGGTGATCGGTCTGACCCAACTAAGTATCGTCCGGTTAGTCTCCTCTCTTTTATAAGCAAGGTTTTTGAAAGGTTGGTAAACGGCAAGCTTGTTCATTTTCTGGAAAGTCTGGGCCTCTATAGTGATGTTCAGTATGGCTTTCATGGTTTTCGTTCAAATGCTGATCTTTAACTGTTGCAACTGAGCGAATATATCGGTTTATGGATAATTTAGGAGAAGGAAGAGCCATTGCGCTTGACTTTTCGAAAGCGTTTGACAGAGTGTGGCATTTTGGTCTCCTACACAAACTTCAGGGTTATGGTATTGGTGGTGAGGTTCTTGACATTATTAGGTATTTTCTTTCCATCGAAGCTTGCGAGTAACTTTGGACGGTGTCTCTTCTTTCCCTTTTCCTATCAATGCTGGTGTTCCTCATGGCTTTATTCTAGGCCCAACACTGTTTCTTCTCTTTATAAATTATCTTCTAGATAATATTGTTCAGAAAATTAACATCTATGCTGATGATACCACTCTCTATTCTGGTGTTGCTTCTTGCCCATCTCCCTCGGATCAGTCGAGATATGCGGTCGATCTTGAAGTTGACCTGGGTTCAGTTGTGGATTGGGGTACGAAATGGCTTGTTTCATTTAATCCAGTTAAGACTTAGCTCGTGTCTTTCAATCATAGGTGTGTCTCTTTTCTTCCCGACATTCTCATGGATTGCTCTGCTTTTGAGGTAAAATCGACTCTGAAACTTCTTGGTCTTTCTCTCTTGGAGTTCATGCATTAGATCCATTGCTCTTTCTGCTTCTTGTAAAGTCGGTTCTCTCTATCGCTCAAAACACTTTCTCATACCTGAGGCCATTCTCTATCTCTACAAATCCACAATCAGACTATGTATGGAGTACTGTTTTCATATTTGGGCTGGTGAATCTCTGTCCCATTTGAGGGTTCTTGATAAGGTGCAGAAACGTATCTGTAATTTGATTGGCACTACCCTTTCTTCTCTTCTACACCCTCTCTCTCACAGACGTGATCTTGCTAGCCTCAGTCTTTTCTATAAATACTATTATGGCATGTGTTCTTCAGAATTATGTGATCTATTCCCCACTTCTTTTGTTCCAGCTCGTTTGACTCGTTGGTCTTGTAGTCTCCATCAATTCGCTGTTTTGTTACCTCATTGTAATACATCTCCCTATTCTTCCCAAGAATTGCAGGCCTGTGGAACTCTCTTCCTGCTGACTGTTTTCCTCCTACTTATAATATTGGTCTTTTCAAGACTAAAGCTAATAGGCATCTCCTGTTTTTGCGATAATAATATTTGTTCAGGTTATCTCCTTACATCAAGTGGCTTCATGCCTTGTCTGGAGCGATTTTACATTTAAAAAAATTCAGCAATTATTTCACTAATATATATATAAGTAAATAATAATAATAATAATAATAATAATAATAATAATAATAATAATAATAATAATAAACATCGCCCTTAGGACTACAATGTGATATGGTAATTGGCATATCAAATAATAATACTAATTATAATAATAATAATAATAATAAAAAAAAATACTATTAAAACACTATGTAAGATAATGAAGAGTGGAAAAAGTGAATCGTGGACGAGTCCATTGTGGGTGGGACGTCGAGAAAGAAAGCGACTTGATAACTGTTAAAAAGGAGAAGGTTCTGCAGTGCAATCGAAAATTGAAAGGCGGCGGTTTTAGAAACGTGAAGAGCCGGAGCGCTTGGTGATCAGAGTATCGAAGTACTGGAAAAATGGGAGTTTACTGATGTTTATGGCACCGATGACGCTTTACTGGCTATGGTGCCCAAGTCTGTCTTGCTGTTAGGCTTTCGTGTCCGCTGACTAAAAATACGACTGATAAGCAAGTTGGTACTGTGAAGGAATCCCCTGACTTGTATTTCATTAAACAGACAATTAAAAGTGCTTGTGGAACAATTACTTCATTTCACGCTCGGATAGACAATGCAGAGCAAATTGCTGTCCAATCGGATGTATATATGAACAAGTTTCTAGCGGAAACCAAGTCTGGTACCTCAGCAAGAAAAAGACTTTCATGAGACAAAAGTATGTAAAAAGATGTTTATTTATATGTGTGTGCATAGCCGGCGTAACCCATCCGGTGATGAGAAATAAAGAAAACCAAAGTGTTTCCATATACGTTCTGTTCTTTGTCCTTCTTGTTGGATCTTACCGGGTACCCCAAAAGAACGAGTAATGCAACAACTACACCTAAGAACCATTCTGTGATATGGTAGTTATATCGGAATAAAAGATGCATAAAAAAAGCCAAAGTACCTTTAAGTATATATATATATATATATATATATATATATATATATATATATATACATATATATATATGTGATTTTTTGAAAGCTTACCAAAGCATTCCGTTCAGGAGCCCAAACAACACCACAAAAGATTTTTTCATTCAAAAATTATTTATTTATCATTTTTCAAATTAAAGAGTTTTTTTTTACCTACTCTTTAATTTGAAAAATGATAAATAAATAATTTTTGAATGAAAACATCTTTTGTGGTGTTGTTTGGGCTCCTGAACGGAATGCTTTGGTAAGCTTTCAAAAAATCACATATAAATGCTCTGTACCCTGTAATCGAGTATCATCGAGCTTGTCTTTAATGGAATAATCCCGGTCTTCACTGAATAATCAATCTTCTAAGTGAAAAATCCAAATCTCTCTCTCTCTCTCTCTCTCTCTCTCTCTCTCTCTCTCTCTCTATATATATATATATATATATATATATATATATATATATATATATATATGTATATGTATATATATGTATATGTATATATATGTATATGTGTATATATGTATATGTATATATATGTATATGTGTATATATGTATATGTATATATATGTATATGTATGTATATATGTATATGTATATGTATGTATATATATATGTATATGTATATATATATATGTATATATATAAATAAATATATATATATATATATAAATATATATATATATATATATATATATATATATATATATATATATATATATATATATGAGAGGTTAAGTGTCAACTGCTGTATGAAATGTAACTCGGTTTTCTTCAAATAGTCTGAAGTGGTTGTGGTCAAATAGCATAAATCAAATTCATTTGACGAATTGAACAACCTTACTTATGAACTTGGTTTTAAATGGCCTGTTCAGTGCCAACATTGATAACTGTAAATGGCATTGTGTCCTATGTTGTTTAGTTAATTTCTACACAAAATGATGGAATGATGCCAATGTTGAATATTGGCACTTAGCAAAATTATCATTAAAGACATTTCTGGCGTTGATTCTTGGATATGTGTTAAAGAGTCTGGAATTGGTCAGTATTTTGTTGAGTCTTGTCTTTGGCAACAAACTTCATCATGTCCAATTAATCGGTCATTTCTTAATTGTTTCATTAGAATTGAATAAATAGAGAAATGGTGTTGCTTATCTTATCTCTTCTGTAAGTGTATTCTTCTTTTCTCCTGCCTATTCCTTTTTTCCGGTACTTTTTATCTTTTATGACTGGGGAAATTTCGTTTCAGTTAATTTTGGGTTTTTAAATTGCCTATTATTACGGTGTTATGTTATTTTTCTTACTAAAAAAACTGTTATGAGGAAGCAGTTTTTTGTACATTTGTAGATTAATACTCTCTGCTTAATCACTCCCCCCAAAAAATGAGATTCTACTTTTTGTTAGGCGACTATTTGTGAACACCTTGAAAAAAAGAAAGACAAAAAAAAACAATTATTTTAGAATTTAGAGTGAGGGATCAGTTTCGCATCTAAAATTAATGTAAAATGATCCTCAAATTCAAGGTAATTAGGGCAGTTTTTCCCACTAATTCTGAGTCCGAATGTCTGCTAGTTACGGTTCGAAAACCGTAACGAATATTCTGAAAAATAACTTGAATGTTTTGAAAAATAATTTATTGACGAGCATGATTACAATAAATAAATAGGAATAAAAACTGATAGAGACTATGAAAGTATATAAAATATCTGGTACAAATATCTGGTATATTTGCTCGAAAAGAGTTAAAAATATCACGTACAAAATTGACTTAAAATGGGAATAAGGAGAACATACAACACAGATTAGCCAAAATAAAATTTCTCCAGTCAAGAAAGTTTAATAGCATCCTTTACCCTCCTCTTCTTTTTCCCTCTGTACTCTTCTGTGCCACTCCATTTCTTCTCAATGCAATAACTTATTCGCAGGTGATGGTCAACTTTTTGCTTTCATCTGCCCAGCTACTTCTCACAATATATTGCACTTCCTCCTTTCACCCAATAAATCCCCCCTTCCATGTCTCTGGTTTCTTTCATTTCAGCATTGCCCATGGAAGATACATTTTCCTTTTTTCACCACGATATCCAATTGATTTTAATTCTGTTTTACTATAAATAATACTAACTGTAGCTATGCGACGTTGTCCAGTGGTGCATTTGCTTGCACTTTGTTTTGCGTTTCTTATTTTGAAACTCTGCCGTTTTGTGTTTTTAAAATTTTATATCTGTAATGGACGAAGACAGAGTTATGTACCTTCTTCAAAACTATTATTTTGTGTTTGAAACAAAGGGAAGTTAGTGTGGAGTGGACAAATACAGTACAATATCTTTATAACCTCTTAATTAAGAAAAATTAAACCTTAAATATATTTACAACTTCTTAATTAGGAAAAATTAAACCCTAATTTAGATTAAACTTCTTGATTGGGCAAACCAAACCTTGAATTAAACTTCCTAATCTGATAAAATTAAATCTTAAATTAAACTATTAAATTATTAAGTTCTAATTATTTTGATAACTTCGTAACTGGGAAAATTAAATCTTAATTAGGAAAAATTAAACCTTAAGGCAAGTTAAACTGTTTAATTGGGGAAAGTTAAACCTTGAGTTGGAATTCCTGGGCTGATAGGATTGAATCTTAAATTAAACTATTAAACACTTTAATAATTTCTAACCTGATAAAATTAAATCTTAAATTAAACTATAAAATTATTGAAATTTAATAACTTCGTAATTTTTAATTTCATAAATATTCTAGATTATTTGATAGGGCGAGATTTGTGAAATCGGTTTTTACTGTAAGCTAGATTTTAAGTAATAATTTTGGATGTGTACGTGATTACACGATCTGACCTATATTTCCTAACTCCCTTTTATTTTAATTTTTATTTTAACTTCTTAACCCCTTCCCCTTTGACATAGAATATTCTCACTCGACCCAGACAGGGAACATCTAATCTGGGTGGGGTGGATGGCAGAGTTGTATGTTGAGTCCATCAAGCGGGCTTAAACAGGAAGTAACACAGACATAATTTCCGATCTATTAAAGTCATTCAGAGATGTAGACAATTTAATATCGCCTTCTGTTCGTTAGGGATTTGTCATGTCTGGTTGAATCGCTGGGGAGAGAAGATTACTTATTTTTTTCGCTCTGCTGGCAAGATGCGACCGGGATTCAGTCTTGTTTTGCTCAATTCGGATTTAACGGGTTTTCTAATTAAACAACGAACTTTGATTTGACTTGGGTTGCACATATCGGGATTTTGGAACTTTGATTGGACTTTCTGTATTATTTGATTTATTTATCATTAACATTGAATATTGACACATTTCACGACTGGATAACTTTGCCAGCCCCTTCAATTTCACGTATATGGACTGCTGTTTGTAACTTGGAGTAATGTCTTTCCTGATTATGCTTTTCAATTTGTATGACCTGGATGAACTGTATGGATTCAACAAAACGTATGTTTTTGGGTTGATATGTTTGATGTTATGTATTTTTATGTATTTGTGTATATCATTTTATATATTTTCAAAGCGTAATTGTATTACCTGTAGTAGTATAACTGCGGTAATGGTCCTCTGAAGAGAAGAATTATCTTTGAAAACTCATGAGCTAAGGACTTAAGGATACTTTGCTTGAACTTTGAATTCTAATAAAATTTGATTGACACCTTATTTTATTACTTCATTTTATATTATAATATTAATGTTCTATCCAGTATATTGAGCTTCAGTTTTTATCCGGATGTTTCACTAATTATAAGATATTAGTTGACGCTTATATCTTTTGTTGGATTGCTTCATATATATATATATATATATATATATATATATATATATATATATATATATATATATAGTCTAAAGAAGCGTTGAGTTATTTTAAACAAAAAGACAAAAAAAGAAGGAACATGCAGTTTAAATTCCCACAGAAACTAACTAAATCAAAAATAGTGCAGACTTAACATTCGTTGGAAAATTCATAAAAAAATAAAATATATAATAGTAAGTAAATAAAATAAAAAGGGGGATTAAGTATCTAACAGTGAAACAAAAACAGCAGACCTTAACGTAAGCATCTAATATTAACACGGGGATCATCAGCTGTTTACCATGAAACTGTTTCGGAGATTTAAAAACAGGACAGTTATATGCATGGCTCTCCAATGGTACAGATCAAACTACCATTTCCCCAATCAAGTGTCGAAATAATTCAGCTTAAAATGTTACTTATATATAAATAATAATAATAATAATAATAATAATAATAATAATAATAATAATAATAATAATAATATACTACCCTTAAGACTACCGTGCGATATGGTCATTTGCATATCAAATAAAATTCTTTATAACAATAGTAATACTAGTAATAATAATAATAATAATAAATATAATAATAATAATAATAATAATAATAATAATAATAATAATAATAATAATAATAATAATAATAATAATAATAAAATGCTATCTAAACACTACACGCAAGAACCATTCTGCGATATGGTAGCTTGAAATAAAATTATATAGGAATTAAAGTTGCATTAAAAAAAAAAAATTTAAAAAAAAGCTTTAGTACCTTAGGTACCAGAAAGGCAAATAGATAAGAGGAAGGAAACCTAGCCATACAGATCTAAATACCCAATATATATATATATTATTGCAACAACGTGAAGATTGCTTCTCTAAATTAAAACTAAACTTATTCACAAAGCAGACTTTGTACATATAAATGGTTCAATATCTTTTCAGATAGAACTTTATAGCAATAATTATAAGCCACATATTTTGTATTATTTATTATTGTTATATATAAGTATATGTAGAGCGAGAGGATTATTTCCTTTACATTAGTAATGATTACCCCTCTATGAAAACATATTTTTCTCTTGGCTTTTGCATATCTGAAGAAAGTATATAATATATCGACATGTCATATCGAATGAAGTAATTAGGAGTAAAATTAGGTGCTTTAGTAATAACTGGAGAAACACTCTTACTGAACTGTACATTGTAGAATCAAAATTTATACACTAGAATGTCCACTCATGGACTAGCAATCAATAAAAATCTAGAGAATAGACTCGTCCATCTTAGCACATTAGAACATGCCAGCCTTGACATCATACAAAGCTGACAAACACCAATAAAGTCAGAATCACGTTTTGCAAGTGGTGAACACCATTTTCTGACAAACAGACAATATGGATAAGTCGATGAAACATTTGACTCAATCACACATACCAAGTTGCATTGCCGGATTCAGCTAAAAAAGTTATTTCTAAAAATTTGTAGAAGAACGATGTATAAAAACAACAATTGCGTTACAAATAGAATCTCTGCCGGCTCAGCCAAAGGCTATGTTGGCACATTTGCAAGTGAGAAGCCGACAAGGGAGAACCTATAAAATGATGGTTCAGGCCAGTTTAAATGAGCTAAAGGAAACGTCTTGTCAACCCATAACCGAGCTAAACAGCTTTTCACCCAGGCAACTAATGAGAAGCCAGAGAATAGATTTGGCCATCTAAGCACAATAGAACATCACAGTCTGCTTATATACCAACTCTCTGGTTTCTGATGCCTATCTATTTAGTTCTAGCTCAGAAGATCAAACGGCTGAGCACTGGCTACTGAATTCAATAGACATGTTATTACCTAGAGATAAAGATAATTATATAGAAGAAAGATGTATATTTTGTACATAAACAATATTTTCGAAAATACTAGCACATATTCCTTTTTATCTTTTGGTTGGTTTTGTCTATTGGACAGCATATCAACCATTTTTAGGTTGTTTAAAGCAAAAACACAATACCTATTGTAAACAATTCATTGGATATGATTGTTGAATGCAACTAGCCATTCTACTCATAACTGGTGGAAAATTCAGGGTTCATACCTTTCCAGATTGTATTAGTATTTAAATGAGGCCAATAGATCCAATAAGAATAATCATTTCATACCATTGATCAAAGCTATTACTCCCATAGTGTTCCTCGTTTTTCAGCTGGTAATCATTTCTGTCTCATTAACTCTTTTCCTCAAGTGGCTCTTGGTTTTGATAAATTATGACCCAATAGTAAAAAAAATGTTTTTGGTTTTAACTTATTGAAATATAACACATCATCCCCTACTTTTTTGCCATCTGCTTTATATGGACGAGATTTGGATTTCCATATAAAACCTCACCTTGTATCCTATTCGTCTGCAGTGATAAACAACTTAATCACAGAATGCATCTGCCCGTTTCAATTTTGTCTTTTGAAAACTGTCAACAGAAGGAAAACAAAGAAGTCTAAAATAGGAATTCTTTGTTTTCACTCTCTCTCTCTCTCTCTCTCTCTCTCTCTCTTCTTTCACTCTCTCCCCCCCTCTATCCCTCCCGAATTTGTTGATTTATAGAAAATAAAAATCATTGAATTTCTTGTGTTTGGGTGGAGCTAATCATTTTTGGTGATTTCCTTTACTTCCCAGAAACATCTCCACCAAAATAATCAGTTGTTGAGCCACAACTTGTTGAAACAAAAGCAAAAATATAAGAAAAATTAAAATGATGAAAAATCGTCGAACATATTTTATTTAGACGTTACCAAGCTTTTCTATGAGTGGCCTTGTCGGTATGTTGTCCCCATTAAAATTTGAAACAACATCTTCATTGCTAATTGCACAAATTATGGATGCCTCACTTAATCGGGCGGTTGGTTTGTCATGCTTCAGTTAGAAAATAGCATTTTCTTTAATATCATCATATTCGGCTTAACGTCCGTTTTACATGCTGCCATACATTGGACATCTTTTAGAAATTGACTTCCAAAGTAATCTATCTCTGGCCAGGTCTTTATTTATCCTTCTTTCTCTCAAGTCTCTTCTTATCACTTCTTCTCATGCTTTCCTTGGTCTTCTCCTATCAACTGATTATGCTACCTCAAATGTTCTACATCTACTAATCCAAGAACTCTCATTCATTAATTTAACGTGACCATACCATTGAAGTCTCCTTATACTGTCCATCTTTTAATCTTCCTCTAAGGTCATCATATCTAAGCTTGTCTTTAAGACTCACATTACATAGCCATCGTATCATTTTCATATCATTTCTCTCCATGCAACGCATGTCCTCAAGCCTCACTTGTCAGGTTTCACTTCCATACATCATCACACTGTATACACATATCTGATAGACTCTTTCCTTAATCAACAGTAATAAGGCCTTACTAGTTAGTAATGACACAAGTTCCTTGAATTTACTTCATGCATTCCTAACTCACACGAGCAATATAAGGCCTTACTAGTTAGTAATGGCACAAGTTCCTTGAATTAACTTCATGCATTCCTAACTCACACGAGCAATATAAGGCCTTACTAGTTAGTAATGGCACAAGTTCCTTGAATTAACTTCATGCATTCCTAACTCACACGAGCAATATAAGGCCTTACTAGTTAGTAATGGCACAAGTTCCTTGAATTAACTTCATGCATTCCTAACTCACACGAGCAATATGTCATGTTTATTTATTTATAAAATTTTCTTTGGTTTCTCATGCTTATGTTTGAAATAGAATTTTCGTTTGTGTTTCACAGTTAAGTTTGAAATAGGATTTCCGTTGCTTAACACTCTGATTGATTGAATGCATCTTAATATCCTTGTGCTGAAACCGTCAACTCAAAGAAGAATGAAGGCTGTTTTCGTCCTGCAGTTTCATGTTAATCGAATACTCTTTTTTTATGGAATAGACTTACCAATTGTAATAAATAACTTGCCTTCTGAGTAAACCCAGTTTTATTTTTACCTTCTGCCAGGAGAATATTTGCTGATGAAAATAGTAATTTCTATTAGTGTTGTCCTACATATTAAGATCAAAGATATATGCAATTTGTTTGGTTATTAAGAGCAGTTTCTTTTTGTTTTTATTAATGATTCTTACCAGTTCAGGATTAATAAGTCCATGATTGACATCAAAGACCCGTTCTATCACTTCATTAAAACAACATTCTAAATAGCATTTTTTTCTCATGTACTATTACAATAAGAAATAATATTAAGGGATAAATAGTTGAATATTTCCTCTCAACAAATCTAATTGTTAACCTGAAAGCTGATAAAGATGGAGCAATGTAAAAAAATGATTAACGGCCTAAGTAACTGCCACTGTTAGGTCATTATTGAAAACTATATTAGCAATCTTCCTAGCAATAATAAGTATTTTATAAAAGAAACTAAATAGATTTTATTATTGTGAAAAAAAACATGGTGGAAGTAAAATATAAAAAATGTCAAATATCGGTTTGTTAGATAAAATGCTATCGAGAAATAGACAAATATATCGGCTTCAGTTCATTATATAGATTTTATCTTGACGAACACTTCTCTGATGAATATTAGCTAAAAGAAAATCTTAAGAGAGAAATTTACTAAAATGAGTTCAATTTTATTACCCATTTCATTCTGATGCCACTCCTGATATGAGACAGTTTTTATTAGCTATCTTATTTTTTTCATCGTATTAAGAGAATCGATTGCACCATCAAAACAAATCAATTAATAAATGAAGACAAAGTTTACTGAAATTTCATGGACATTTTCTTTTTTATTTAAGTTTAATTATAACTCTTGCTAATTTATATTATTAACTCACTAGTAAGACCAGTGGAAATTCTACAGTTTAATCCTTCATCTGTTATATATTGTTGTCGTGCTTAAAAAAATATTTCCATTCTATGGACGTCTGGTGCGAATACATACCCCACGATTTTATGGTACTAGCTTTGTTCAAACTGAAGCATACCTTTTCTAAGTACTCTGCTTAATGTAAATTCAGAATCTATTTGGTTATGGGGAGCTACTGCTTAAAACAATTACTTTTTTTGCATTCCATATTCGACGATTGGACGATCTCATCTGTTAAGAAAGAGGTGGAGGGTGATAACGTACGTACGAACATGAAACGGCCCTAGCGTATGATTATATAGATTATTTCAAAGCAATCAGTTTTGCTTCTTCTCTCTCCCTCCCTCTCTCTCTCCCTCTCTTTCTCTCTCTCTCTCTCTTTATCTGCGAATTTCTTTTGTCAACTCACTTTTATTCAAAACCCTCTTTACTGAGAGATTAATTAAGTGGATATATTATTTACTTACTAGCTTCCATTGTCCTCTTTGGAGGTCTTTTCAAAATATCATTTAAGATAATTGTTATTTCTTCAGTTCATTTATTTGTTTTTGTTCCTTGGGAGATGGGGGCGGTTGTTTGCAAATACAATAAAGGAAAGCTTAGACTAAAGAGGAAAACGATCGTTTATTTTATTTATTCAATTTGGTTTTACATCTCTGAATAAAATGAAATAAATCATAAACACATGACGTCATGAAATTAAATTCTAAACATTTCATTATTCACTTCAGTCTGTTGCCTGATCAACGTTGGCATTTAGAGTTCTACTACCTTGCAGCCAATGTGCTGTCTCCGGGCTTCTTCAGGTGTATTAGTGTTCATAAACGATAACGTTTGTCGTGTATTTAAATGTGATTACCGTTAAAAATGTGCGCATGCTAATATTTTCTATGTACTCAAATCCGATAATTTGATCATATTAAGGGTTATCTTAAAGATAACGAACTCTTATGCATATATACGTAAGCATGTGAGTCGTGACATAAGTAATCGGGTGAAGCGTGACATGGGAAATCGGATGATGCGTGACATGGGTAATTGGATGCAGTGTCACATGGGTAATCGGATGAAGTGTGACATAGGTAATCGGATTAAGGGTGACATGAGTAATCGGATTAAGTGTGACATGAGTAATCGAGTGAAGCGTGACCTGAGTAATCGAGTGAAGCGTGATCTGAGTAATCGAGTGAATCGTGACATGAGTAATCGAGTGAAGCGTGACCTGAGTAATCGAGTGAAGCGTGATCTGAGTAATCGAGTGAAGCGTGACATGAGTAATCGAGTGAAGCGTGACATGAGTAATCGAGTGAAGCGTAACATGAATAATCGAGTGAAGTGTGACATGAGTCATGAATCATGTGAAGTGTGACATAAACGTTCTCATAGATCGTAATAATACCGAAATCACAAATGAAACGTCTTTTTAATGTTGGACAAAAAAGAAAGATTTTAATTTGAAAGAGCTCACATGACCCAATTCAAATGACACATACACATAAGACTGAAAATCTGAAAGTATTATCGTTCATCGTAAACAATTAAAATGCTAAAAGTTAAATTATAACTTTGTTAATGTAAGATGAGTTTAATTGGATATTAATTGCTTCCGAAATTTTTAATATTTTATTATATACAGATTACTTATATCATCACATCTATGTTTGATTTGAACAGAATTATGTCACGTGATCGTCTTAAGATTAACATTTTTCTTTTCCATGTTGAAAAGATCTTTCATTTGTGCTTTCCTTATTTGATCGAACCTTATATGAATATGTTTTTTTTCTAGAAGATGACTAAAGTTAGTCGAAAGCCTGAGAAATAAATGAAAAATAAAGTTCAAGACAGCAACATTACTTTTAGGAATATTTTATTTACTTTACATTTGACTTCTGTTGGTTTGTTAGAATATTGCAAAGAGTGATCAACAGTTCACATAGATAAAAACATAAACTATCTTTGGTCTAGGCCAGGCGTAATCACACTAACACCCCGACTACCATTTCTCATATTAATTTCTGCTAGTTTTTTAAAAATATATTTGGAATTGACAAATATTTAAAACGTCTGACGATAGTTACAAGATGAAATTGAAGTTACGTTTCAATTATCAGATTTTAGCTTCATTATTATTTAGCTCTGTTGATTCTACATTGAGCACTTTTAATTATAATACGACCCAGTATTAAGCCTGCCTTTTAATGATTGCTCTCCTCACTTATATTTATTTATATTGTAGCCATCCACAGACACCGGTTTCGCTGTACTACGGCTCTTCAATGTTGTAAGACGTGACAAGAGTTTTCATGACCAAATTCGAAATCCGATTGCCAGATCACTTGTAACAGATATTAGCAGTGAAGAATCTTAATTCTATGGTATTGGCCTCATGCTCATATTAAGAGTGATCAGAGCATTTATAATACTGTGTTTTCATTCACGCTACTGATTACCTAGATAACTCTATTCAATATAGTAGAGCAATTCTTTAGGCTAAGATAAGGAGGGGTTTATAACTTCAACTGCTACCATTTCCCCCACACTTTCAACTGTAAACTCAATTTCTCCCACTGCTACCATCTATTTGTATCTCATGATTTATCTTTTCATAGGCGGCCTTTTCAAGCTTTTCTCCTCCTACTACTATTGTTGCAAATATTTTGTACTTTGTGTGTTATTTTCTTCAGACTAATCATCCTGAGGAGGTCTTGAAATAAAGACGAAACTTTGATGAATACGTAAATAATATTTTTGGTTTCCTTTTTTTTATTTTCTCTCTCTCTCTCTCTCTCTCTCTCTCTCTCTCTCTCTCTCTCTCTATATATATATATATATATATATATATATATATATATATATATATATATATATATATATGGTGGCTGTCTATTCGATTTCGAATATGACCACTTTTGGTGTATTGATGTGATATTAGTGTGGAGGTTCCCAGTGAGAGGCGTTGATGTGGCTCTTCAAGCCTGCCAGACTTTTACTGTTATCGTCTTGTGAAAGAAAGGGTAATGAAATAAATAAGGACAAATATTTAATAACAATTTATTTTCATCGTCATCATCAGTTGTTATTCTGTCTGTTTTAATTTTTTGAATATAAAAGAAATATCTGCTTTTAATAAAAAAAACATTAAAAGTAAAAATTAATTAAATGAACGAAAATATTACAGACAATTAGATTCTTTAGTCGGATTTAGAAGTAATTTGCGTCGGATAAAAAATGTTTTAGTTATTTAAGAATAAAAAATAATTTTCATTCATTGATATAAAAAATAAATAACTCTTGTTAAGAAATCTGGTTATTAAAATAATTACAGATAAGTCCCTAAAAGAAATTAAATCAGATATAATTTTTTAATTTCAGTTTTATAAACAGTCTAAACAGCAATTTTAAAACTGATTTTTCACTATCTTTTAAAATAAAGTTTTGGACTATTTCTCATTATTTCACAAATCTGTAATACTTGTTCTTGTTTCTATCGACTCGACGTAAACAAGTATTAAAGATTTGTTTATTTTTCAGTTTGATTATGTTCGTTTAATTATTTCTTTTTTATTGGAAAAATGGTGAAATAAAACTTTAAAATGTTGACTCGTGAAATCTTCGCTGTAACTGTAACAGTAAGATTAACTAAACATGAGCCGGCAGAATAACGACTCCCTCGTTATTCTGCCGGGACCGGCAAACTAACGAGGGGGTCGTTATCCTGCCGGTCCCGGCAGAATAGCCTATTATATATATATATATATATATATATATATATATATATATATATATATATATATATTGTCTAGTTCTTTTTGTCTAGTTTTTTTTCTCCTGAAGAATTGCGGAGCATAGGAATAAAACCAAATTGGTTTGTTTAAATCCCTTTTTCTCTAGTAATGAAACACGCGTAGGGATGATTTATTTTTATGCAAATAAATAAATATACACCAACGGGAAAAAATGTTTGTTTTGATGAATCTATAGCGAATAACATCAATGAACATACATCCTGTTACCGGGGCTCATTGCGCTTACAATAATTGACATCGTTCCGGAATTTATAGAGAGTACGCAACTCTTTGATATATATATATATATATATATATATATATATATATATATATTTATTATTAATTACAATATATGTATTAGCATATACCATCAGTTCCTTTTACTTTGTAGTCTCCTTAAAAGATTCAGCTCAACACTTTAATCCAAGAACTTTTTACTCTTTGTGAATTTTTTCTGATCATTTTGTAGTGTTGCAGAGACGATATTGACATAAAAATGTTGTTTGGCACAAGACAAATGAAACGGACCGTAAAAATATATCTCACAGAAATGTTATGTTTTTTGGAAATGTGAAAAACTAAAAATAATAAAATAAAACCATGGTTATTGGAATATAATATAAACTGACTTATATATATATATATATATATATATATATATATATATATATATATATATATATATATATATATATATATCCATGAGAACAACAACCATAAAATATTTGGATATAATCGAAAAAACAAAACAATCTATTTCCTTCCCTCCAAAATAAAACTTTAGCAATTCGTTTTTTCTTAATTGATTTCTAATGATCGAGAATTATCGATTCTTTTTCATAATTAACTGCGAAATTGATTTTTCTCATCACACCTGATTGAAATAATTTCATCCATTTACAATCCCATTGAATAAATGTGAAAAGTTTCAAAAGTTGTGTTAATTACGTTTCACTAAACTTGTAATCTTAAAGAATAAATATGAGTTTGTGAGGATGTGTGTGTGTGTGTGCGTGTATGTGTGTGTGTGTGTGGGGGGGGGGTTGTAATATACGAAACCGTCATTAATTGTGCCGATCATATGAAAGGTTAGAGAATAGTATTTTTAAGCTGTAAGCAGTTGATGTGACGGAAACCTAAACAAAGATGACCATTCATCATGAGATGGCCACTCGGAAAAGGGAATGAACGGTGAAAGAGTGTAGTGTGTACAGGAAATAATTAAGAATCCATACGCATTTCTCACTCTGCTGATGTGTTAGCGTGATGACAGAGCAATGATCAGATGGATATACAATGTCGGGTCAGATCAAACCTGACATATCAGCTCTGTTGACGAGGCTGAATATACCAAGCTTGATGAACTTTTGACCATCAGTTGGCTATGTTAGTTTGACCAGATTGAGAGAAGAAAATGCAGAGACCTTTAGGTAGATGGCCAGAGGAAAGTTAAGCAACGCAAGAAAACTTGGCTGCAAACTATCAACAAAGATCTTAGTCGTAATATAAATGGAATCAATCCTCAAAACCTCCAAACTTGAAGAAAACGTCAGACCCTGGTTAAGAGAAATAAGACCATAAGGAGGAGGAGGAGGAGGAGGAGGAGGAGGATTATTTAGAAATTAAGAAATAAATTACTCTGCTAAGCTGACCTTGTGAAGAAATACATGTAACATAAAGAATAATTGATGTTTCTATAGAATGGAACCCATATCGACCCGAATGTTGCGATTCATGTATAAACCGGAAATGGTCGAAGCAGTTTACGATTTAAAAGCCACGTAAAAAGGCAGACGACACTAAAGAATACGAATACAAAAGGGAAAAGTTACGGTTAAAAAAAACTTTTAGCCCCACCCCAACAAATAAAGTAGAAAAAACTTTCTAAAAAACATAAAATAAAAGAAATAACGTTGATGTATTTACTGATTTGAAGAAAATTATTAAACCCATTTTAAAGGCAATATTTGATCTCGTCTCATTTTGTGGCGAGCGGGATCTCTCATTAAACTTGACCTTGTGTCCCATCACGAATTGGTGGGGATTCGGGTTAATCTCATGACTAAAATAAATATTTTTTTTGTCCCAGCAAATTCCGGTTCAATTTCTTTCCAAAAAGCATCATCAAAAAGACATTAAAATAAAGGAAGAAAAAGAATTAAAAACCTAGTGAACAATATTATCGAAAACAACATTCGGAACAAATAAAAATGATATATTTGTTTGGCACAAAAAATCTATCGTTTTGTTAATATTGTGATGGTATATTAAATACACTCCTAAGCTTCTCTTTCAAAACATATACTTCTTTTCCCTACAAGCTCATAGTTAGTTGATTATAAAAATAAGGGAAAGGGAAACAGCAGTCCTGTGTGCTTCTATAGGATATATCAGCCAAACCATAATGGAGATATTTTTGAGTTGGATTTTTTTCAGTATTTTAAAATGTCGTCCTTCATGTCTTGTTGCTGGGTTCGTTTTAGGCCGGGCTATTGCTGCTGTTCTATGACTTTTTTAGTTAAAAAATACAACCACGGGGGCAAATCTATTATCAATAAACACCTCTTGCGACATATTTACGTAATTATACAAGAATTCATAAAAGAAGGAATGTTACATTATCAGTTAGATTCCTTCTGGGGTGATGACCTTTTTTTTTTTACTTATTGTTGCTAAGAACAATATTGTTTGGTGGAGAATCATTTTTGTGGGAAATCTTCTGTCTTTGTGGCTGGATCATCATTGCTATCATTTTTTATAATACATTCCAAGGGTTTGCAGAAACGTCACATCAGTGCTGTCATTGACTTGGAGCCGTAACAGGTTTCGTGTCTTCCAACATCATACCTGTTCGCCCAAGCAACCCCACCTAAATAATATCTATACCAGTAGGTTATCTAGGAGCACATGTCCACTAAACCTACAATAACATACAGCTTATTCAGATGATATCACTGCTGCAAATGCTGATACATCAGATGGAAACAACCGATCAGAAACGATGTATGTTATTTTATTCTCAGTCTCAATGAGTCAAAATGGGGAACTTTTCTCTCCGTAGCCGGATCCCATTAATTACAACACAGGAAGACTTGTAAAGATTATTATACTTAAAATACGTATCCCCACAGTTCTGGGCAGAAAGAGAGATATGGCCTAAGTTCCGTCCCTTGCAGCTAACACTTTTTAGTATATTAAAGGATTTTGTGGGTATAATATGGGAACAATGTCCCATTTAAAAATTCACATTCTTGTTAAGACTTCTTAAATGTGAAATATTTTCTAGAATCAATATTTTCTAGAATCAAAATTAGAATACGAATTCGAGATAAAAGGTTTAGTATCATTATATCTTGATTTTAATCTTTGGAAGGGAACATAAAAGTGGTGCAAAACTTTTCTGTTTTGGGAATTAATTTTACCTGTCCTGTGACGGATATTCTTCTATTTACTAATACAAATTAGTATTGTACATTTAATCAACTAAAGATTAAATTTAATGTATACCACTATCATTTCATATTATTACACAACTATATGCAGAATTCTAACATATAAATTCATCTTGTGGGATTTTAAAAGTGAGACTCAAATAGCATTTAAGCTGGCAAATCAAACTTTGTTTCTGGCTAGCCAATTTTTATTTGTTATTTTTATACCATGTGATTGGTTACAATTTATTTCAAAATATACCAGACGATACTAATATGAAACATTTTTTACAGAAATTGAAAATAAATCAGCAAGAGGATATCTCATTTTAAATTGAAGAATATAATATGAGTTGTCTACCTTATATTTAAAAATGTGCAAACAAATAAAAATTAAATACTAAAATCACTTCATTGCCACCCGGACAATGTTGAGTGAGCATAACTCCTGTATATATATATATATATATATATATATATATATATATATATATATATATATATATATATATATAATGTAAACTCTGTGTTTGTGCCGGGCGTGTAACTTTAAAAAAAATTATTTATAGCTTGAAAATTGAAAATTATAAACATTTAAAACAAGAATGAAAAGAGTAATATTGGGTTCAGGGCTAGGAGCAAGAGTACACAGAGGTCCGTAATCTTTCCTGAGCAATGTGGAGGAAGACTGCTCGTAAATTAATATTCCAGACAGATTTTCTTTTAAATGATGCTGATTGATGCTAATCAATTGCTCTTAATATTGACTTTTCTTGATTTCCCATGTAATTAAATTCATTTAAAATATCCGATGAGGCCAATATAGAATCGGGAGTGGTCTCGTAAACTTCGCCAAATGGTACAGCATCAGGTAAACATTATAAACGATCGTTCTACTCTGTAAACATGATATACAGGGTGTACATAAATTATATACCGATTTTGATGAAATTAAAAACTTTTATGTACATTTCTTTTGGGAGTATGTTCAATGTGTGATCTGTACAAAATTGTTGTCAATTCAACAAACTTAAATTATGGTTACATATGGATATGATTGATTTCTTTAATAGGCTCTAACTGAATGAAAGGAGATTGAGGATATTTGGTGGAAATATGCACTCTACTAAGTGCAATTCTAGCATTTACTTTATTTTATTTTTAAATTTGACAAGATCTAACTTTTTTTCATGTCTAGTCTTTGAACAATAAATACGACACATATCGATGAACATATAAACTATTTTCGGTTTTTATTTTTCATTGTGTTTGATTATTAATTCCATATATATATATATATATATATATATATATATATATATATATATATATATATATATATATATATGAGAAAGGAAGGATGAGAGTAATCCGACGCAATGGGAAATTAAAAAGGAAAAACCAAGAGATATCTTTTCATATATTCATAAACGTTTCATGTCAACCCAATATTTCGATGTACTTGCATGACATTTTTCTTAAAATTATTATCCTGAGGAAGTCTTACAAATAAAGACGAAACGTTGATGAATATATGAAAAAATATCTCTTGGTTTTTCCTTTTTCATTTCCCATATATATATATAGTAGTAATGTATAATATATATATATATATATATATATATATATATATATATATATATATATATTATACATTACTACGCCTGCTGGAGATACCCAAGTTTTGTCAGTTTGGTCATCCTGGAATTAGGAAAAATTCCGGACTGGGATCCTTTAAACAGGGTGGTCGGTTTCGTTTAGAGTGGAAGACTAGCGGAAATGACTGAACCAGAAGTTTAGGTATTTCCGTCAGCCTTCTGATGCTAGGCTATGACTTACGATCGAGCATCTTGATAGTTTGTTCTAATAACGCAGAAAACTTCCTAAATATATATATATAGAGAGAGAAATAATATGACTACGAGTATATTGAATAGTTCAGAATAAATTGTCTGAAAAGTTTGTTGTTTTAATTTAAGATAGCTATTTTCGAATTTTCCAAGAAGATATAAGTTGTCTTGTATCAAAACAAAAATAAAAAGATCTTTAAAAATTGTCTCTAGCCAACAATAAAACATGTTTAAATTTAACATCATAGACAAATTATATGTACAAATATAGACACATTTATTTTTATACATGCATATATATATGTATACATGCATATATGTGTGTGTATGTATATGTGTATATATACACACATATATCTATATATGCGCGTATATATATATATATATATATATATATATATATATATATATATATATATATATATATATATTTATTAATATTAAATAAAGTGTTACAAGTGTTAATAAATATCATGCTCTTATTAATTATTTAGTTAATTTTACTTTTGCATTAATAATTGAGCACTCTGCTGGGAAATTCTCCCAATTAAGAAATACGGTATATATATATATATATATATATATATATATATATATATATATATATATATATATATATATATATATATATATATAAGGTACTACTTGAAATATTCAAAACATATTAATTACAAGTTCAAACTGAGTTCCGGAAATAAATACTCAACACATACTCTGCATGTACGTCCGTTTCTGAGATTCAACTTTATTCGTTATCAAAATTATATTTTAGAAAATTTCCGAATTGATAACGAATTTTCCTCATCAGCATATTAAAATTTATTTATCCAAATTCAGTGTAGATTATACAAAGCTTATGGATATCCCAGAAAATACTACAAAATATTTATTTAGTCAAGAGAAAACAGCAGATTAGTTCCAAATTATTCTTTCTTAATAAAAAAATCAGAAAAAAGTTCATGCTATATTAATCAGCATTATATCTACAAAAATAAAGGTGCCGGGTGTATTTATCTTTAAACGAGATGAAAAAAAAAAGGAATTCAATTCAACTTTTCGTGGGACAGAAATCAGTAAAATGCTATGAATTTCGACGCTTTTGGAAACCAAGGCAGAGTCTGTTTTGACAGGTTATTGTTTATGGAAATCGGTAGATAAAGTTGTAAAGTAAACACTGGATTTTGTTGGTGAGATAGGAATAGGGCATCATATCATATTCAAACTATTTTCTTTTCTCACAATATTTCTCAGTACTAGGACTTATACTCGAGTCTTTGATGCATACAATCAAGGGTATCATTAGAGCATCATCAGACCTATGCACGTAATTGGTGTAAGCCAATCGAAAACGATGACAGAACAAAGGACAAAAGTAGCAAGGACATCGTGTGCTTGGTTCCTCGTGTATAAATAAATGGACGTAGGAGTGAGATAATGTCAAATAGCATGAAATCCATTTTTGTTTTAATCTTCATTCGTGATGAAACATGATGCTCAATGATGTTAAGATAAAAACTATATACTTTTCTTGACTAAACTGTGAAACGTGCATAACATATGAAAAAATTAAAAAATTGGAAAAAATAAATATAAGTTTTGTTTGTAAGACGAAGGGAAAAATACAGGTATTCGTCGAAGCCTGAAAGATGAGGAAATTGAAAAAAAAATAAAATAAAAAATAAATATAAATTAGGGTAATGGATTAATTTTTACTTTTTGTCATTGGAATATACCTAAAAAGTATATATATATATATATATATATATATATATATATATATATATATAGGTAAAAAATGTCACCGATAAAAATGGCACATGTGAATGAATTTAAAAAATGGCGCAAGAAAAAATATAGATTAAAATCTCACAATTACTTTATTAAAATCTTGGATACAATACATAAAGAGAAACCATAAGTTTGTCAAATTTAAAAGATAATTATATCTACATTTAAAGGTAGATGAGGACCCTCAGATAAATCCGCCCCCCCCCCCCAAAAAAAATTGTTTGTAATCTTTATTCGTGATGAAACCTGCAGGAGGATGCACTTCTAGAAATGCTAGACGAATTCATCATCTCAAGAAAACAACTGCTGATTTTCAGTTTTATGTTATGCGGTATCCTCAACAAAGCTAATAGTTTGTGACACATAACCATTTAAAGAATATTGCATACTTTTGTATGTGGTGCCGTAAAGAAGATAGGCAGCACAACGTTACAAGAAGAATAGTTAACCTAGAAATAGGTAAAGTGAGGGGATTCATACCTTTCATATGGGTCATTAGTTATTTTTAATATATTGGATACACAGGTAACGCTGTGTAAATCTGCTCGGATATAATATAATTTTGTGTAATATTGAGTCCATCATTCATAATTCACAGTTATTATTAAGTTGTCTGGTTTGAGCGTGCAAGTAGAATCGATAACAATGAGACGATTTAATAATCCCACAAAAACTTTAGAAACTTGTTCAATTGGAACAAGAGCAATATCGTCTTTTGATGAGGCTGATCTTTGGGTTCGCATGGCCACAACCTGTCTGATCCAGTTTGCAAAAGTAAAACCGGATTCCCAGTCGGCTAATTTAATCTCGTTTATTGCAGTGCACGACCTTTTCAACCGTTCGTATTACTTTCTATTCAGAATCGCTTCTCGATGGGCATTCACATCTTTTCGTTATTATTATTAATTTTTTTTTACATCTGTCCACACGTCTCTGTAAAAGGCGCTGTCTGTCAGACTTCAGTTTTAAATAGTATTTTCATCGCTAAAGGTGCAGATTATTTTAAATATATGCAAGCGTCTCTGTAAAGAACTTTCTTCGTCTGTCTGTCACGTGTAAGTTTGAAATAGCATTTTTGTTGGTCTGTCGTGCTTCAGTTTAAAATAGCATTTTTGTTCATATGTCATGCTTCAGTTTAAAATAGAATTTTTGTTGATGTGTAAGACTTCATTTTGAAATAGTATTTTTGTTGATGTGTAAGACTTCATTTTGAAATAGTATTTTTGTTGATGTGTAAGACTTCATTTTGAAATAGTATTTTTGTTGATGTGTAAGACTTCATTTTGAAATAGTATTTTTGTTGATGTGTAAGACTTCATTTTGAAATAGTACTTTTGTTGATGTGTAAGACTTCATTTTGAAATAGTATTTTTGTTGATGTGTAAGACTTCATTTTGAAATAGTATTTTTTTTGGTCTGTCATGTTTCAGTTTAAAATTGTATTTTCATTCATGAAATTTGAACCGGAATTTTTAGATGCGTCCACATATCTATAGTTGTTGTCTGAGTTGGGCATGCAAGTAGAATCCATAACAATGAAACGATTTAATTATCTCGCAAAGACTTTAGACACTTGTTCAATTAGAATTGTCACACATAAGTTTGAAACAATATTTTCATTGCTAAATGCACACATTGAATAGACGCATCTTAAAAATATCCACTCTTCTTACTTATTAATAATCCTGGTGAGTTGAATTCATTTTTATTTGAGCTCGATTCATGATATTCATCATGTCTATTTGAGCTCGATTCATAATATTCATCGTTTGTAGTGCAGGTTCTTCTATTTCTCAACCGTTAAGGGCAAATATGGTTATTACTTTTTTTACAGACGCAATCACTCACTTTCGTTTTGGTTTCTTTTCGGTAATTATTTTGCGAAATGATAGACCTAAATTCTGAGTTTATTAAAGACAAGTAGGTACCCTAAAACGGGGATCAATAAGGAGGACCCTGCTCCAAGCCCTGAACCTCATATTATCATTTTTATTCTCATTTTATAATTTTCAAGTCATACATAAAATAAAATAGAGTTAAATAAAACGTTGTCTTTGCTGCTTTGTTTGTTAGGTGAGTCGGACTTCCGCATAGAGTTTGTGCTTCGGAATTGTCTGGTCTTCATGAGGTTCTTTCTGTTGGTTGCAGCTATTTGTTAACGTGCAGAGTTGCAGGTGTTTACTCCCGACACAGAGAACAGCAAGATTCAGTGGTTGCATGCGAAGTCAGGGACGGTATAACAGAGAACACACAAAGGAATGGCACAGAAGCAACATTACAACTTTCACTTAATTGATTCATGTTTCTGAACCTGGCATGTCTTTGGTTGTCATGTTACGAGGACAACGGATCCTGATGCCGACTCCTGGATTTTCACCAGAGCCCTGTTAGCCAGGTAGCTTTGACACTACAATGTTGTAACCGTAAGGAAGAGTTGGACTTTAAGCAGGTGGAGGTTTTGCTGCTCATGGGTGCACAACACAAATGAAGAACCCTCATGTCATATAACATGAAGGTAATTTTGTGCAAGGGTTTATGCAAAACGACGAGCCTAAGAATTAGGCTGGGCATATATATATGACTCACTTTTATATCTCTTCTTGAAAAACGTCTCCTGTCGATCTCAGCGTCTTCTATGGTTGCAAATGCAGTATTTAGACTTTACTTTTTCATTTGATTTGGTTTACATCTTATTAACGCTTTTATTGACATTTATTGCCGAAACTATTTTTACTGACCCATTTGTCATAATAGTCTGAGTGTTCGCTAATCGGCCGGGAGACCATGATATAAAAAACTTGGAAGTAGTAGTGAAAAGCAGCCCCAAAAGGTGGGTACTACTTCTAAATCTTTTGTATATATGATCCGACTCTGTTTAATAAATAGCTATTTTTGACAAAGTTTCATAACCGAAACGAAATATTGAATCTAAAAAAATGATTTTGTGCTAAATTATTTCTTGTTCTTTGCTTATAGCCCTTTTCTTATTCATACCTACGCATTCTGTCAGATATTTATTTTCTTTAAGCAAATCTTCATACACACACATACCGCTGTTACTAATTTATGCTATCATACAGTAGAATATGTATATTTAGTAAATTATAGCTTGCTGAGATGAGTTGAATACAATATGGAAAACTGTTATTTCTTGTAATTGATATTTTTTATAAAATATTTTATTGAGCAGAATAGTTTTTTTAGGTCAACACAAACACAATTAAATGACAGTCAACGAAAGAGGCGAGACGAAGAAAACTGTAATTGTCTTTGTACAAAAGTAACCAAAGATAAAAATAGCAACAAAAAAGAAACTCCTCAATTATTTTTTTATGCTTATTTTTTTTCAAATTAATAAGTATTTCTCAAGATCTCCAAAAAGAAAAGTTCATTTTCTAAATTTACGTTTATTTTAAGATGTAATATTGTTTCATGTCAAGGTTTGCTATGAGTGTAGCAGCTTTCATGTGACAACTATCGTTATAAGTAAGTTGAAATAGTTTAGTGGTCAGAAACACACTTGTTATCCCCTTGTTATAATCAAGGAGATAATGTAGGTGTTAATAAGATAGGATAAAGAAGGAGCCACGTTAGAGCCCATGGCATTTTAACATTTTTTCACATAAAATATTTTACAGTAATTAAAAAAGAAATGATGTTTGGCAAAAGCCACCCATCTCTTTTGCAATTAATCATAATTTAATCGTGTTCAATTTATGGAGTTGTGGATCCAACATAGACACCCCAAAAATACTGACAGGATTATTTATTTTTGTAGTGAGACCTGTGTAAATTCCACAATTGTTTCCTTCAACTGTTGTATGTTGATGACATTCTATGGAGTCTAGCATGAACGTAGACCCCATGATATTATTGTACCACCTTTGTTTAAACTAAAGCATTGAAGAATGGCCATAACCCACTCAGGAATGCTGATCACCTTGTGGTAATGATTGATATCACTCTAAAATCTCGTCCCAAAGCTGATGAACCGTTGCTCAAAATGACGAGATACTACAAGCAGGCTGATTGGGAATCCATCAGAGATCACATCAGTGACGCACCATGGAGTGAAATTTTTTCTCTCTCTGCTGATAAGTGTGCAAATGAGGTAACCGAATAAGTCAAAGCAGGTATTGAAGCACTTGTCCCCATGCAAAAATTCTACAGCAAGCTCCACTCTCCTCAATGGTTCACCTCAGAATGTGCAGCTGCAATTGTTCAAAGGCAGCAAGTATTCCAACAATTCGGTTGCACTAATTAAACTACGAATAGACAGAAATGTATAGCGACAAGAAAAAATTGTAAGGCTCTGATAGGTAAAGCAAAGAGAAGGTATACAGAGATGACCCGAAAACGCAGTGAGTCGCAGAAACGAGGTACTCATGATTTCTGGAAAATCTACAATAGTGTGGTGAACAATGGACAGTTCACAAATCTCCCACTTTCAAACCACAACGATGTCGTCTGCACGGCAACTGATAAGGCTGAACTACTTGCGCAACGCTTCCCCTCAAACTCCACTTTAGACTCCCTCCCATTGCGGACTGAAGCCACACTTGATGACCTAGTCATCACTACATATCATGTCAGGACATCATAAAAAACCTTGACACCTCCAAATCATGTGGGCCTGATCTTATATCAGTAATAATAATAAATAAATGCTCTGCTTAACTGGCCCCTGTCCTCTCCAAACTCTACAAGAAATGCCTTGCTGAATCTTGCTTCCTTGATTGCTGGAAAATTGCCTCTGTGGTACCAGTCTTCAAGAATTCTGAAGATATAACTAACCCTCAGAATTATTGCCCCATCAGTCTACTCGCACTCTTTACTAAAATCTTTGAATCCTTAATCAATCTAGCAATAGTCCATCACCTCGTTAATGCTAAACTTCTTTCTGACCATCAGTATGGATTTAGACAAGCACGGTCTACTGCAAATATCCTAACGGTCATCTCTCAACGTATATATCATACACTGGACAAGACAGGTGAAGCTAGGGCGGTAGTGCGTTATATATCTAATTCCTTTGACAAGGCCTGACATAAATATTTGGGTGGGCAATACAATAGAAGGCAACGTCTCACACTGGCGGTCTAATCTAAAAGGTTGGAAAGAAACGCTAAAAGGGTTGTATGCTGGAAAATAACCAGGGCAAACCAGTCTCTAAGGAGCATATCGTTTCATAATGCTTATTATTATTATTATTTTTATCATTATTATTATCATGTTTCCACTGATGCGTAAAGGCCTGTTGTATTAGGGGCCAGATTTATAGGAGGCAACCTGGGTGGAGAGTTGGGCAGCAAGATGTTTGTTCACATTACGTTTACCTTTCTGCATGTTGGTATTTTCGGTGAAACAGGGAACAGGAAGAAAATTCCGAAATGGTTGATATGCTGTGAGACAACCAGAACAAACCACTCTCTAAGGAGCATATCGTTTCATAAGGCTTTCTTAGAAGTACAATCAACTTTCATGAAATCAAAGAAGTGCAAACATTGCTTGGGATTGCTAAGATGAAACAGTAAATACTATTTTTTGAACAAAAAGAGAATCTCGTTCTTATTGCAGCTGCATCCCAAATATCTAAAGAGAAAATCTTGTAGAATTTAAATAAGAATCCAATTAAAATGTTACCCAATCAAATTATCTAGAGGAAAAGAAAAGAAATAAATCAGATAATGCACTTAATCCATTGAACCTTGATAAGAACCTGAATAAAATCTTAATTAAAACGAAAGGGGAAAAAAATGAGATTTTATTTGTACTTGCTGTCAGTGGGATTGAACCTGTCATTCATACTACCATTGAATAAATACACATAAGTCGATATAATAATAATTAATCCGGATAATAAGAAAGTGAATCAACGACTTTCCCAGACAAATTGTATTTACCTTTAGTAATGTGCTCCCAGCCAATGATGCGCAGAGGGGTGGGGGTGACGGAACAGTGGCCCTTGGATTCATTATTGGAAAGGGCATCCAATCATATTCAAACTGAGTCTTTGGGGCATACAATCAAGGAGTTGGCCCCGGATATCACCAGGGCATGACTAGGCCCGTGTACGTTGCTGGTTCCACTGGAATTATACCAGACTGGTGAACGAATTAAAATCTTGTTTTGGTGAGAAAATAATGTCGTTTAGTTTCACCTCTAACTTCAAATGGTTATAAATCAATTTAGACACAATCGAAAGAAAAATCATTAAAACCAAACACAATTTTGATGTGCAGAAACACATGTAAGTATTTCAGTTGCATCTTATTCAGATGTCAGAAATGCGACACTTAGGAAAATGATTTTTGGCTACATATTTGTTTGTGAAGATTTTCTCCAGCTGTCGCATACTGTGTAGATTTTCTGCAGGGTGGTATTATCATGATAATGATGATCTCACGTGAAGAAGATTAAGAGGTAGCAATTACTACTTCCAGTTTGTTGGATCTGTTCTCGGCAGGATTGATGGCAAATTATTCCAGGGTCATTTGAATGGCCCATTCATTGTTAATTAAAAGCAAATATGTTTGCACACAAAATACCTTTCCTTTTTAAAATTATTTCAGATGCATTATTCTGGCAGAGACAGAGAGTGAGACAGACAGCGTCTACTACTAGCTATTTTTAAAAGATACATTTTAACATGTACCTTTTGGTCTGCATCTAAACGATTTCTATCTCGCTCCCAGCATGCTGACTCATACTTCTATTTTGTCTCTTCCGTTCCCATGCATCAATTTTAAACTCTTGAACAACTTACACTCTGTCTTCGTTTCACCAATATAAAACTCAACAAGAAGTGATTGGAATGTTTGAAGAAGTAGTAGTCGATGGGCTAGAGGTCTGTTAGATACAGTGATAATTCAGGATTTCTTAGCCCAATATTTCAAGCTTCAAGCTTCTACAAAGCGATATGTAAGATGTGTGCTAGAACATTGATTGAACCTTTTCTGTTGACCAATACTGAACATGTTCTCTGTGATTTCTGGTGTATATCCGAAGCTGTTGTAGCTTAATCTCCTTGTATAGCACAAGCAGGAATACCAGGTGCTAGAATAAATGGGTAGCAGCCTTGCTGGGAATAAAGCCGGATGAAGAATAGTGTTCGGTCACAAAGACGATTCAGGTCATCTGCTCCACTTAACAATAGAAAACCGGAGCAAAAACTTTTGATGATGGCACCAGCAATTGGCAGAAGTCTGGTGATGCCCGGGCCAAATCTTGATTATATGTCCCCTAAGAATAAGGTATAATGTCTTAAATATTCAAAAATCTCATGAGAAAGGAAAATACTTTGATTTACAAATAGACATGAAATAAACGATGTATGCGATTTTAATATAAATCAATCGAAAATGAGAATTGCCTTCGAATTGCTCGCTATTTTTCTTGATGATTGAACCACAATTTACGTACATCATGCCCATTTGTATGGTGGTATATTTTCCAGATAGGGATATTTCTGGCAAAAGTGGTGAGACCAGGTCTCCAAATTAGCAGATTTTAATCAAAAGTAGCCCAAGATGTCACTACCTCAAGTACTGCTACTAATAATATTACTATATATATTGAGAGATTTTACTGTCTACATTGATATGTATCTCTCTCTCGCTCACACACACACACACACACACACACACACACACACACACATATATATATATATATACAGGGTGGGCCAAAATAAGGGTCCTATCTTTAAATTTGAATAACTTGAATTTGAAAAAACTTCCACAAAATAAAAGTTAAACTCACCAAACTTTATGTGTGTATAGACTGACCCTTCCGAGATTTTTTGAAATAAACAAAACAAATTTTAGCCGAAAAACACTTCTTAAAACTTACAAAAACTAAAGTATTGTTTTTTACACTGTTTTGAGTTTTTTAAGCAAAAATAATGTTTTCTAAAGGAGGGTACGTTTCTTAGGGCTAATACGGCTCATGCTTGCTTCGGAAGGGGTCCTTTACTTATTCTAAAAAAAAAAAATTAAAAAATCAATAAATAAAAAAGTTATGAATTTTTTAAAATAGGACCCTTATTTTTGCCCACCCTGTATATATATATTTATAACGTTTTTGTAACATATAAACTTATCTTGTAGAATTGTAAAAGTCAGACCCAAATAGCAATCCATCTGAAAAATCGATACTTGATTCGAACTTGCCTTTCTTCTACTATGGTATTGACCTAAAAATAATTTAGTTCGCTTACGTTTATTTTTGATAATAATTAGGCCGGCTAGGAAGTTTGTTAGGCCGATGCCATTTGCCGTTTGGTACCTAAATGCAACCAAATTGATTTAAAAAAAACTAATGTGTTCAAATTCCAATATCAAATAAACCCTTTCTTTTTAAAAATTAGGTATTTATCTATATATTTCTTATACTTAATTGTATACCATATTATTAGAACTTTTCATTCTAAAACCTACTTACTGTAATGGCAGTATAGGTAAGAATACAAGGGGCTTTTGAATATTAATGTTTTCATAAAAAATAATAGAAATGTGTGTAAGTACTCATTTATTTTACTGGCATTACTATTTTATTTTAAGGTTATTTCTTCCTTTGTTATTCTACATTTTACCTTTCGCTATAATTATATATATTACATTTTATTTCTGGAGATTGTTTGATTTATCTTAAGCCTCTAATTTACTGTTAAAAACAAGCAATTCATATTTCGCCATAAGAAAATCTCCGTTTACATGCAGACAAATAAAATATTATGTTTTTAGCTTTTTTTAATCACTTCCATTTCTTCTTTAACACGTTTCTGCTGCAGTTTCTTCTTAGACACACAGAGAATAAAATTAAGTTTACGTTTGGTGCCCCTTCAACGTAAACACTCCTGACCAACCAGTCAATCAGCAAAATCCCACCTCTTCACTGTGGAGGTCCCTAGGCTTTATACTTTAATAGCTTCTTTTCTCGAACTGCTAGCATTTGGAATTTCCTCCCAGCTCCTTGTTTCCCTGACTGTACCAACATGCAGAAATGTAAAAAAAACATTTGCTGCACAACTCCCCACTTAGGATGTTTCTATAGGTATAAACCCTAATTTACAGTAGCCACTTACGTCTCAGTGCCAATGTGCCTTGTTTGGGGTGAATATAAGTTTTTAAAAAAAGTAATTTTATGTTAAAAACAAACAAATCCTATTTCGCTATAAAGATCCCTTTACACACACATAAATAAAATTAAATGACGTTTTTAACATTTTCCTAATCAGTTTTTTTATTTCCTTAACACAACTCTTTATGCTTCAGTAGCTTCTTAGACACACAGAGACTAAAACTAAACTTCATTCGTTTTTTTCTTCACTCATATTGCTAAATAGTTCAATACAAAATCTCGTCCATAATACAATAAGGCTGCGTTTTCCAATCACTACCGTTCCTTTCTTTTATATATGCATTTTTAATTCTTATTTTAAACAGATACAGAAATCCGCGTGTATGCATTTCTCTATTTTTTCTGTTGTTAAACTAATTAAATATTTAGTTAAATCAAAAATGCTACAATAAAGCTTAATTTTTTAAATCATTTTTAAGAACATTCTTGCAAAATTGTTTCTTCATTAAAAGTCAGTTATTTAAAGCTTATGTTAATAGTTTTAAAATACAACTGAATGAATTTGTGTTCTTTTAAACTTTTGATATTTGAAATTCCTAGCAAATCCTCATTTTTTAAAATGTTAAATGTTTTGGAAGCTATTTACATTCAATATTTTTATAGAGATTCAAACAGCATTACCTCAATAAACTCAATTGAAGTTTTATGACAATTTGTTTACTTTAACGACCAAACGATACTGTAATACTTGCAGTTACTCTTTAAAATCAGATTTACACACAAATATAATGTTTACCCTCCATCCCCCTCCCCAAAAAATCAAAAATGTACAAAAAATCAAAAATTAAAGTAATAAGTCTCTCTGTGCAACTCCTGTAGTTGCAACTGGAATATATATATATATATATATATATATATATATATATATATGATTCTCTGCACAGACGGACTTTTCCTCTGGTGTTTATTATTTTTGACAAAGGGAAGTTTCTTTTCCCAAAATATTAAATAAATGATTTTAATAATCATCCGGACAACACACAAAGAGCTAACACCACACTTGCTGTTACATAAGATTTTAAGAAAAAATAAATAGTAAGTCACATTTCGAATTCGATTTATCATTTTTGTTCCTTCTAACTTACATCTTACCCGGAATTTGCATTGCCCACAGCCTTTTAAAAACATACTACTACTAATATATATATATATATATATATATATATATATATATATATATATATATATATATATATACGAGGGTGGAACCGCTTCTTAAAAGTTCATTTATCCGATTTTGTCAAATTTTAACAATAGGTAGTAGACACAATTAATAAATATTCCTGTAAGTTCATTTTTTGGGGAGTATTTAAAGTGTTTTAGAAGGCATGAAATAGATAAAACTTCCCATTTAAAAATTGAAATATACCACATTTACACTGCATTTGATCCATAGTCATTAGACACCAATTAAGCAAGATTCCCTGAATTTCAATTTTAGAATAAAAAAGTCATGTAATGGATTTTGATCAAAATTGGAATTACGAGGTTTAGTATCATTATATCTTGATTTTAATTTTCACAAGCGTACTTCAAAGTGGTGCGAACCTGTTATGTTCTGAAAATCAATTTTTTATTCTAGTATATATATTAAGAGCGAAAAGGCGTTTCTGACAGTGCGGTTAGCATCCGAAACTAAAATTTTAAAATTACCATTTTGTTTTCTTCTCTATTTGCATGCCCCCCTAAAGATGCCCTGAGCCACCGCTCAATTTTACCTTCACCCTTTGCATGCCACTGTTGGTAAGTAAAGTGTAAACTAAAAACAGACAGCCAATTTACGTCTTGTATATATAAGATTGTTTTAAAAAAAATTTTTTTGGTTAATATTATTAGATATGACACTCATGCCAGTGAGTGCTATCTAAATACTGCTACCATACAATAATCTCAGTCGGTCACCAACGTACATTGTTGACCTAATCAATGCTTGGTAAAGTTTCTAATAACCTTCCAGCAGTTAATATATTGTTTCTGCTTATAGGCCCCTGGTGTAATATTTCTGTGTGTTTGCGAAAACAATCGAGATGGGTTGGTTGACTGAAAGCAGAGACACAAAACAGACACATATTATTTCTCTCTTTATTATGGAAAAAAGACAACACCATACAGAGAAAACAGAGACTTGGATGCGTCAATCTCGAAGCTTAAATGCTTTTTATATCTTAAAGAAGGAAGAGGTTTAACTACTCATATACTTACTATACTAGAGGTCTCAGTTCAGTCTCTAGAGACAATGGATACCTGCTGTAAGGGTGCCTGTGCTGGGGGTCAATTGTGAAGCAAGGGTTGCGCAATCCCTAACAACACTTTTCCTGCATCATCACTGTTTGATTTCAGTGGCACGGAGAAATCGAGGACGCCTGGAAACAATACCGAGATAAGCAGAGCTCTCCTACGTATAAAATCTGCTATTCCCAAATCGTCACCAGGCTCAGCGTTGTTTAACGTCGGTGATCAAAAAGGAACCGGTGTGTCAATGTGATGATGCCGTATATACTACAATCACCGTATTTCATAAACTTACTTGTCACCAAAGTGCTATAAGCCAGCACATTGGTAATGAACACAAGAATTATAACATCATTAACAAACAATGACAAATTTCTTAGTAAATCCCCATGCATTAAAAACAGCAAAATCTTTGAAATCAATTAGTTATAATTAAGGTTCACTTAAAATATTTATAATAAACCATAATACTTTCAGACTATGTGAGCATTCCTATGTGTGATGTTAATTGTCATGCGATCTGTATTTTCTCAAATTAAAACTTTTCTATAAAGTTTATGTTCGAATTATACAAAATCGGTGCGATATATATACTTTACCAAAAACAATAACAACGAAAATGAATGTATACGCATTTATGAGTGATAAAATGTCGAGATTCTGGCGAGATTCTGTAGCCTGATAAGTAAAAGCACCGGATTACAGTAACTGTGATAGCGGTTTCTAATCTCACCAGAACTACAAACCACGCTGAAGAGCCATAGATTGCAAAACGTACGTCCGTGGATAGTTATTTCATAATAATGTGTATATATATATATATGTATATATGTATATATATATATATATATAAATCTGCTGTTCTGTATTGAAGCTCTTTTCCAAATTTCAAAAGAATTACTTTCAGAGTTCATTTCAGATCTATATATAGAAATGGTACTTTATAGCTATAAAGACACAAAAAATCTGTCCAAGAGAAAGAACAAGTCTGTATTCAAAGTAACAAATCGGATCCATGGAACTTTTTATATGATCTTTGACTGGACATTTAACATCACTTTTAGTATCATAGATGGACACCTTCTACGCAATGTGTTACTTAAAAAAGATTTATCATCCTGTCTGACACTATTTCTCCGTTGTCTGCTAAAAAAACAATCAAAGAACTTAACATCAGGTGAAAAATGTTCCCAATAATAAGATTCGTTTTGCCGAGAATTCCTTAAAAAAAAAATTGCAAGAATTTTTCTACACATTTGCTTTGGTTTGAATAAACAGAAAACAGGACAATTAATTGGAAATCTCTTCTTTCTAGTTTCTTTTTCTTTTTTCTTCTCCAACTTGAAGATCTGAACTTTCTTAAGTGCTGATCAGCAAATAATTAATCTATAGTAACTATTTTGTGTGATTTATACTAAAATCAAACACTGACTTTACAGAAAATATCTCTCTCTTTCTTTCTCTCTCTCTCTCTCTCTCTCTCTCTCTCTATATATATATATATATATATATATATATGTATGTATGTGTGTGTGTGTGTAAGGTTAGTGGGAAATAACCCCAGCAGAATGTTCGATTATTGAGTAAAATTTAAAAATAAGAACCTAACATTTATTTATATATGTATTACAAAAGATCAGGACAACGTCGGTACCGTCGCTTTCAAATCCAAACAAAGGGGACCTATTGTTGGTCTCCTTTATCGGACTGTCTCCAGCCTCTGTTTATGTCTTTGAAACCGATGGTACAGATGTTGTCATGATCTTCTGTTATATATATATATATATATATATATATATATATATATATATATATATATATATATATATTCTTATAGAATACCCGTCCCAGGACAAGTATAAGCAATAAATATAGTGCTAGTTTTAGATTTTAATGTCTTTTCTTTCTTTGGGGGTATGGTACGGTCCCGGTGGCACTCTCTAAATGGTAAAGTTTACACAAAAATAAATAATATGCCCACGTTACTCATCCTGTTGCGAAGTATACATACCAAGCACATACATATTATTGACGCTCACACGCATGCACCAATCCTTTTAAAATGTATTATTTAATATAACTCAAAATTTGATGTGAAGCAATTCTTTTCTCTGTTATTTTTTTTGCATCTAACTTATTTTAAATATTTTTGAGGGAGGAGGGTGCGAATTTATGTGGACACACACCCTAAATGGTAAAGTTTACAAAAAAGTGCCCATGTTACTCACCGTGTTACCTAGAATATATATTCCAAAATTCATAATAATCTGTTCATTAACTTAGGAGATTATCCGGTACATAGAAATATATATATATATATATATATATATATATATATATATATATATATATATATGAGAAAGAGAGAAAAAAAGGGGAGAGAGAGAGAGAATAGTAGGTCAGCATGGCAACAGACTAGTAGAAATGAGAACACAAACACATCTATAAAGCAGAATCTGTTATATGTTCAGTCAGAGATTAGGTTCTGCTTTATAGATGTATCTGTGTTCTTATGTTTATTAGTCTGTTTACGCGCTTATCAACTATTCCATATGCTAAATATTAAATTTTGTTTGCAATTTAAAGACAGGCTTAAATCTGATGACCTCAGAGGAAGATTAAATCTAGACAGTATAGTAAGGTATGAACAGAACAGGAGAATTTGTTGGTTTGTTCACATAGATAGAATTAATGAGATTTCCTGGGTTAGTACGTGTAGAACAGTTCAGGTAGTGGGGGAAGGCCAAGAAAAAACATAGGAGGAAGTGATAAGCATGGAGTTGAGAGAAAGAGAGATAATTAAAGACCTGGGAAGAGATAGGTTAGTTTGGAAGTGAATTTCTAAAAGACATTCAATACATGCGAGCATGTAAAACAGACATTAAACCGAATATGATGATGATGATGATGATGATGATGATGATGATGAGTTTACTTGGTTTGTGTGTGCCTACTCGCTCAATGAGAAAACTACTCGACAAATTGACACTAAATTTCGTACGTATTCCCCGCAGTTTACTGACCAGATTTTGGCAGCTCAAAAGCGTTCTGTAAAATTTGCTTTGAACAACTATTTTGTGTGATTGATACTAAAACTACACACTGACAAACTGTTTATATATATATATATATATATATATATATATATATATATATATATTTTTAGACATATGTATTTTTATACATTCTTATGTAATTTTTTTTATTGGTGATTGTAGTATTTGTTGCTTTTTGTAATATACTACTATATCAATTGTTTCACTCCCTAAGTGGTAAAGATGAAGAAGATTGCATTATTAGTCGCCCTTAACTTTATAGAACGTATTTTTCGTTAATATATAGATTTTTATTAATTTTTATACGTACATAAAAGTAATCCATGGACACGTAATTCGGGTTCACAGTCGTCATCAGCATGGCTAACTTGGACAATGATCGAACCTTCGATATTGATGTCTATAGTCTGATGTTTTACACCCGGACTAAGACACCTTGCTTGGAAATATGTACGATTTTTATCACCTAAATATTTAATGTATTTTTATGTAATTGTTCAACGTTTGTTGAAATTAATAAAAAATATATATTTGTATACATATATATTTTATACATATATATATATATACACACATATATATAGCATGTATCACAAGTTAGTAGAAAAAAGTATCAAAGTGTTCGAACTATAGGTTCTACAAGAGTTAATATTAATTATTTTATTTAAATACTATACATTACTATGTCTGTTGTAGATACCCGGGTTTCATCTACCTGGTCATCCGAGATTTAAGAGACAATCCGGTTTGTTTGTTTTTTTCAGAAAGATTTGTTGGTCCCGTTGAACGTTAAATTTGCCAATTACCGTCCAACGGGGCCGACGAATCTTTCTGGCAAAAAAACAAACAAAACAAGCCGGATTTTCTCCTAAATTAAGGATGATCAGATAGATAGAAACGCGTGTATCCTTATTATAAACAGTAATATATTATATTTAAATAAAATAATTTATATATATATATATATATATACAGACACATGTTTCGTCACCTCTGCCACTAATTAGTGTAGCTAGACATTACACGATTAAAAACGTAAACTCAGTGGATGACATCGGGTAATTTACAAACTGAGCTAATAACACTTCTATTTTGAAGTGGGAGAAATTATATTCTATTTAAATGAAACTATTAATGTATTTACATTTTTTTTTGCAATACTGATAACCGAAAGAAAAGTATGCCCCTGTAAAGAGAATCTCATGACAACAGAACAGATATTACATTAGCCTTTTCGCTCAAAGGAGAATGTAATACCTGGGAGGATTACCCCCACCCCCTTAAAAAATGATTCCTGGGAGGAGGGTTTTATGACCACAGAACCGATAATACACTACCAACCTTCATTAAAAAAAATACAATAATAGACTAAATCAGTTTTTTTTCATTCGTTTAAAAAAGCATCGTCATAAAAAATATTATTTTTATATTTCCATGTCTTTTTGGCTAGGATCAAAGTGTGGTATCTGTTCTCCAAACCTCAGAAATATCAGACGTTTTACTATTGTCGAAATTATTGCGTATCGTATAACATATAAGAATGCAAATTAAAAATGTATATTACAGAATATTAATTTATTAGAAACTTTAAAATATAAATATGCAAATTAGGAATACTTGAAGCTGTTTATGAGTGTTTGCAGATTACTGTATATACGGTATTTCAAAACGTTATGTTGTATCTTAGACTTAAATAATCATAACCCGTTTTGATGTTAATATAGTTAGAATACGTGGAAAACCTTTCACATTTATTCATTTATATATATATATATATATATATATATATATATATATATATATATATATATATATATATAAAGTATAAAGGAATACTCGATAAAGATATACTCAATAAAGAATAAAAGGGAAATACCAGTAGAGTGCTCAATTAAATTAAATTAAGAGCGTAATATTTTTATTTTTAAATACAGATTTTAATCAGACATGGACCAGTGGTTTCTGACAAGAAACGGGTTGAATTCCCGATTCACGTCGTCTTCAGCATAGTCTGAAATAGTAAATGATGGAATTTCTTCAAAAAACATCCAACTGTTATGAAACGCTATGTACACCGAATTTTGAAATGGAGAGCCGACGAGAAACGCTATGGACAGAAAAGCCGTTAAAAGATTCTATATTTAGAAGTAAAGCAAGAAAGAAAGAAAGAAAGAAAGAAAGGAGTGGAAAAGTAAAAAAATTAAATTTATAATAATAAAATATTACTTTTATATTTATATATATTACTTTCATATATATATATGTAGAAAATAATTAATTAAGGTACGCAACTCTAATTAATTAAATAATCTAAAAAAAGGGGAGGTAACTATTTATCATTATATAAAATGTATATATATGCCTTTATGAATTACGATCATTTCAATTAATAATTCTCAATTCAAAGTAAAAACATAAATATAGCTAAATATATAAATAAAAAATATAAATATAGATAAATATATAAATACATAAATAAAAAATCAATATATACATAAAAAATCAATCAATATATAATTAAAATATCAATATATAAATGAAAAATCAATATATAAATAAATCAATATATAGATAACAAATATAAATGAAAAATCTATATAAATAATAAAATATATATAAATAATAAAATATATATAAATAAAAAAATCAATATATAAATAAAAAATCTCTATACAAAAAAAATTAAAAAATTAAAAAATCAATATATAAATGAAAAATTCAATATATAAATATAATCATAATATGTAAATAAAGAATCAAAAGTCAAAATGTAAATAAAAATATAAATAAAAATATAAATATATAAAAATATAAAGATATAAAAATATAAATAAAAAAATATATAAATATAAATATATAATATATATAAAAATAATAATAATAAATAAAAATAAAAATAAATGTAAATATAAAAATCGAAATATAAATAAATCAATATATAAATAAATAAAAATCATATAAAAATTCAAAAATCAAAATATAAATAAAAAATCAATATATAAAAAAAATCAATATATAAAAAACTTTTGACTTTTGATTCTTTATTTACATATTATGATTATATTTATATATTGAATTTTTCATTTATATATTGATTTTTTAATTTTTTTATTTTTTTTGTATAGAGATTTTTTATTTATATATTGATTTTTTTATTTATATATATTTTATTATTTATATATATTTTATTATTTATATAGATTTTTCATTTATATTTGTTATCTATATATTGATTTATTTATATATTGATTTTTCATTTATATATTGATATTTTAATTATATATTGATTGATTTTTTATGTATATATTGATTTTTTATTTATGTATTTATATATTTATCTATATTTATATTTTTTATTTATATATTTAGCTATATTTATGTTTTTACTTTGAATTGAGAATTATTAATTGAAATGATCGTAATTCATAAAGGCATATATATACATTTTATATAATGATAAATAGTTACCTCCCCTTTTTTTAGATTATTTAATTAATTAGAGTTGCGTATCTTAATTAATTATTTTCTACATATATATATATGAAAGTAATATATATAAATATAAAAGTAATATTTTATTATTATAAATTTAATTTTTTTACTTTTCCACTCCTTTCTTTCTTTCTTTCTTTCTTTCTTGCTTTACTTCTAAATATAGAATCTTTTAACGGCTTTTCTGTCCATAGCGTTTCTCGTCGGCTCTCCATTTCAAAATTCGGTGTACATAGCGTTTCATAACAGTTGGATGTTTTTTGAAGAAATTCCATCATTTACTATTTCAGACTATGCTGAAGACGACGTGAATCGGGAATTCAACCCGTTTCTTGTCAGAAACCACTGGTCCATGTCTGATTAAAATCTGTATTTAAAAATAAATATATATATATATATATATATATATATATATAACAACTTAGAAAGATATAAAATTATGTCATATTCATCATTAAGTATACAAGTTCCAAAAAATTTGACATCAACAAAGTTTTAGTGTACGTACGTTTCTGAAACACATTTTATTAAGTTTCTTCATCAGCACAAATAAGATGGAAAGTCATCTAGCTCATCGTCCAATGAGAGAGCCTATTGGACCACAGATGCCTCAAAGACAGAGCCCACAACAATATTAAAATAAACCTTATTAATATCTGTCAAAACATTTGAGTTTACTTATGCTGTGTTTCCTCTATTTTCATATATTATATAAACTATTCCATCTCACAACGGTCGTTTCATACTATTTGCAATTCTCAGGTGAGACTGATTATGTTAGATGGCATTACTTAATAAATGCATAATGGGTCAAAAATTAAATTTTATATATAACTATAGAAGATCAAAAATGAAAGAAAAGTTAGATTTCTGTTTTCTTTGTCATTTTCGGGTGCATTGGACCATTGCAGTGCGTTCTTTGGTACAGCGACCGACCGCTTCCGGACGCTCTGCATAGTAGGAGATTCACCCGTGACAAATTTCATATCCATAGATCAAATAACCTTCGAGTCGTTAACAAACAGACAAGAGATAGATTTACTTTGATCTGTTTTTATTATAAAGATTCAAATTGTATTTTCTCTGTTATTTTTTATCTTCTTTAAACAAATAATGGTTTCTCCACTTCAAGTTTCGTTTATCACTTAAAAGTTGTATTTATTCTTTGAAAGCCGGAAGATATTCTCTTCAATTTATTCTGAATGAATAATAGTCTTAAGGAAATGAATAACAATAAAATTCAGTTTCCTTATTTTTTATCCTGATAAATATTATCCAGGAAAGAAAGTCAATGAAGACGGAAGAATAAAAATGTCTTTCCTGCACGAAAACAATTTTTACATAAGTAAGATACGACTAAAAAAATGAGAATTAATATTTGTAAGAAAGTGCATTAAATCTAAGCATTTAGCAATTAAAATCCTATTTTAATCTCAAGTGTGACAGACCGACGAAAATACTATTTCAAACTTAAACCTGACAGACTAACACAATTGATATTTCAAACTTAAACATGACAGACTAACGAAATTACTATTTCAAATTTAAGCCTGACAGACTAACGAAATAACTATGTCAAACTTAAGCCTGACAGACTAACGAAATTGATATTTCAAACTTAACCCTGACAGACTAAGTAAATTGATATTTCATACTTAAACCTGACAGACTAACGAAATTACTATGTCAAATTTAAGCCTGACAGACTAACGAAATAACTATGTCAAACTTAAGCCTGACAGACTAACGAAATTGATATTTCAAACTTAACCCTGACAGACTAAGTAAATTGATATTTCATACTTAAACCTGACAGACTAACGAAATTACTATGTCAAACTTAAACCTGACAGACTAACGAAATTACTATGTCAAACTTAAACCTGACAGACTAACGAAATTACTATGTCAAACTTAAGCCTGGCAGACTAACGAAATTACTATGTCAAATTTAAGCCTGACAGACTAACGAAATTGATATTTTAAACTTAGGGATGATAGCGATTATTCTCTAGATGCTTGGACGCATCTAAAATAAGATGTGTCCATCCAATCTGCAGGTTTTGCTATGAAAATGTTATTTTACTCAAACTTAAGCCTGACAGACCAATGAAAATGTGATTTCAAACTTAAGCCTGACAGACCAATGAAATTACTATGTCAAACTTAAGCCTGATAGACCAATGAAAATGTGATTTCAAACTTAAGCCTGATAGACCAATGAAAATGTGATTTCAAACCTAAGCATGACTGACTGACGAAAATGTTATTTTAAACTTGATGCTTGAACACATTTAAAATAAGATCTGTCCATTGAAACCGCATGTTAGCAATAAAAATGCTATTTTACACTGAAACATTACAGACTGAATGACAAATTCTCTCATAGATATAAAACCAATTTTGAATAATAGGAATGAAACGGAGATAAAAAAATTCATTACGGATATTTGAAAAGAATACAGTCCATTAAAAATTGTTGAAAGGTTTTCTTGTTTGTTGTCTTTAAAAGACAAGTCTTTTGAAATGTTCAATTCTTAACGGAATCGGATATTAGGTTCATTCATAATCACAAATTCATCAAATATGGAAGAATAAAAACATATAAATGCATGCTTATATATATATATATATATATATATATATATATATATATATATATATATATATATATATATATATATATACAGGATTAACATATATATATATATATGTACAGGATTAACTCCTAAACTAAATAATTTGTCATTAAGATTTTTGGAACACATAAATTTGTACCTGGATTTCTGGGGATATTTGATATTTAATAAAATAAACATGCTGATTTGAATTTCCTTTCATTAATAAAATCATTTTATTTCGCCTGGTTTTATATATTTCAAATATTTTTCTTAAATTTCTTCCTTATTTCTTGACTCAGGTCTACCTTTTGGTTTGAACATTTTCTTTGTGATTCCAATAACATAGCAGCACATCTTGGCACTTTTTAAGCATCTATGTGTTTTGTATAGCGTCTAATTATTTTTCTTTTCTTTTGCAGGTAAGTTGATGATATATCTTCTTGCTAGTTTTTCCTGAAAACAGGTAAGGTGTTTAATGCTAATAATTAATTAGTTTTATAAATTTTTATTCTAAATTCTATTTTTCTACTTTTAAAGATAAAAACACCCACATTTTTATGGTTGTGGTTGTTCCGGTTTCGTTTTGTATAGAATAATATTGACATCTATATTAATTTTTATCAAAAAATAAATTTTTGATAAAGGACAGAGGACTGTCAAAAATATTAAAAATTACATAAACACCTTTAATTTACATACTTTTATGTTTTCATAAGACTATTTTTTATTTTTCAAATGTGAAGAAATTCATCATTTTTAGCAGAGAAAGGCATTATATATATGAGAAAGGGAGAGAGTAGAAATTATTGTTTGTGGATTTAATGAGAGAAAGTTGTATATTTGAAAATCGAAGGCTGCGAACATTTAACATGATTCACTACACCCTGGTGTGCTAATGATAGAATTAGCAGAGTTTTATAGGGAACAGTCATAAAGTCATCGTTAACTGCTAATTCTATCATTAGCAAATCAATCTGAAATACATGTAGTGAATAATATGGAAAAATAAATGAAAAAATGTAAAACGTTCGCTTACTTCCATTTTCAAATATATATATAATATGTAGCATAAGGGGTCGTAATGTGAACAATATTAAGTTTAATTTAGTTTTATGCAAAGGCGGTAAAAAAGGTGGTTTGTAGCAGTTTCCTACAAGCCGCATATTGTTTAAATATCAATGACTTCTTAGCTGCCTGCTGATTGGTTCAAGCAATCTACTTCCTCCTTGGCTTGACCAATCAGTGGCCTTCTCTTAGGCGAATCTCGGATGGCTAACATAACTATATAAACACTTGAGTGCCATTCGCCTTCTCTCTTTTTCTTCTGTAGCACGAGAAGCCACTTCTCTCTTTTTCTTTCTTTGGCACTGCCAAACACACGCCCCCCTCTCTGAGGACGTAACAAGAAGACAAAATGGCTACTGCCTCATATGCGTGGACTTGATATAACACACACACATAATTGCTTACATGTGAACTGACTTTCACACCGGTGTACAGACACACATACTTGCATACACATATGGACGCGTCCTGACCCTGTAGCCGGTGTACAAACATTCCATATTATGAATAATTCTCTTTTTCTCACTGGGGAATTATAATCACGGGAAATTCCTAGCTTTAGCCTTCGTCCATACTTATGGACATACTAACCTCTTTCCTTTTTGGTCACGTACTAACGAAGACGAACCAATAAAGTTGTTATTAAATGTTAGAATGAGAGTTTGTCACTTCCATCCTACAGTTTAAGCTCTTCATGAAAATTAAGATACCTCCAATTTTTGTGAAATTTTAACAATAGATATTTAACAAAAATTATTCCCCAAATTTCAGTTTCTGTGGAGTATATTAAAAATTGAAATATTTAAAATTTACATTGAATTTGATGCATAGTTATTAGATACCAATTTAACAAGATTCCCTGAATTTCTTGCTTAATACCCCTTAAGCTTAAGTCTGTAATTTTAGGCATTTTCTAGAATCAAAATCATATAATGGATTTTGATTAAAATAGGAATAAGGATTCTGGACATAAGGTTTAGTATTATTATATCTTGATTTTAATCTTCGAAACCTGACATAAAAGTGGTGCACATCTTTACTATTTGGTGAATTCTGTGACAGGTATTCTTCCAGTTTTTTTATAAATAAGTCTCAACGATCTTTAATCATGCAATTGGTAAATTTTAAAAATTCTCAACTTGTATGTAAGTCTTTAAATAGATTCGTTTTTCAGAAAGGACATGTGAATAAATTTTATACGCCTCAAAAAATGTCCAAATTCTTTTGCTAAATCTTAATTCCATAATCGATATCTAATCGATATTGATTTTTAACAATTTAAGAAGTTATCGATCTAATTCTGTTTTTTTACTTACGTTTTCATTTTGGCATGTTTTGCAGTGTTGATCATATATTTTATAACTTTATTTTTTATCCTAATATATATATATATATATATATATATATATATATATAATATTTGGTTTGGTTTGGTAGAAAGAAATCCAACAGAATGCTCAATTATTAAATAATTTATTAAATAATAAGAGCATTTTATTTATTAATAATTGTTACAAATAATCAGACCATATCAACATGCTACCATCGGTTTCAAGCTGTTACGGTTTAAGAAAACAAAACGTAATGTAAACAAACCCTAACACCGTTAGCCTTCCTTCATCAGCCATGTTTAAAAGTTGTGGTCATGTTTAATTCTTTCCAAATAAGACCACAATTTTAATTACGTAAACAGAGAAAATGAATAAATTAAATGTTGTTGTTGTTTTTTAAGTATAATGGCGTAAATTTTCCCCCAGATGACTGACGAAGACTAACAGTTGGTTTGTTTGCGTTACATTATGTTTTGTTTTATTTAACCGTAACAGCTCGAAACTGATGGTAATACAACATTGATATGATTTGATCTTCTGTAACACAATAAATATGTATATATAACAATAACAATAACAAATGATAATGTCGCTTATTTTAAGGCTTTACTTCAATTTCAGAAGTCATTCAATCGTCAGAAGTTTATTAATAGAATCTTAATAGAATCTTTATACATTTTAAGACAAACTGTAAATGATGAAAAAAACACGTTCTGAACTAGCTGATTGCTTTTTAAAAGTGCAAATCGCGTGATGTCATTGCGTGCTATCACATTTTTTTTAGATCACTCGTAAATGATGTGACAAGATTCATAAATATATGATGTATGTTCATATTTAATTTAAATATTTAATATTCATTCATTAAAAATGCAAAATATTAATGATAAGCAATTACCTTCATTTATTTTTGTAAGTAAATGTAAAATATTAAGATAAACATTTGTCTCGTCTCATTTATTGAAATGTGTGATTAATCAGCAGCCAGAATGTAGTGAAGGTCAAAGAAATAGTGAATAGCATAATGGCCGGGATGGCATATTCCTAGAAATATACTGACGTGGAGTGGGGGGGGGGAGCGGGGAAGGAAGAGGGTCAGTTACATTTTGTTCTGTTTGTAGGCATATATATGTGTAAAGTTACACACATGTATGTGTATACAGGCACACACATTGTCTAAAAAGACTCCATGGATATCAATACTATGTGGCATAATTAGTCTAAGACAGCTGGCAGCTGTCTTTTTGGGTCCAATACGTGAGTAAATATTTTTTACAGTGGTACACATCCTTAAAATTTCAGACCAGACCTGTGTTTAAGCAAGAAATAGCTTGTAACATTCTAACTTTTCAGTGGCTAAATTTCTTAGAATGTGGAGTGTTTTAATTTTGATGCTCCAGTATTTCCCATTAAATCACATATGGAATGTTTTGGGTTTTCAAGTGCCATCGTAGTTCGTTTTTCCAGATGTCTGAAAGATGTGACCATAAAACTTTAACACTCTCTCCTATTTCATCCCAATGTGTACTTCACTAGTTGAGTGCTGTTGCTGTAATATTAGCTTCAGAAACAAAAAAATTCAGGGCATTAGGTTTACATTTTGTGGGTTCCTTGCAGGAGTAGCTTTTATTTACATGATTCCTATTAAATAATTTATAGAGGCTATTTTGTAATGGGAAGTGTTTGCCTGATAGTTTTAAGAATAAATTACATATGTTTGTTCTGTTGTTAAATATCGATTTCTCAGTTGATATGGTATTGATGTCAAACATCTAGAAAAAGACTGACCTAATTTTATATATCATATATATATATATATATATATATATATATATATATATATATATATATATATATATATATTCATTTATTTATTTAGTAACTATTATTAATATATTTAGTTATTTTTATGTAAAATAAGTTTTATTTAACTTATCTGACATTTCGGTAAAAGTTTTGACTCTTTCAGATATGTAGATGCAGAAAAATATTTTCCATATATGGATTCACATTGTTTTTTGTAAAAGGAACTGAGAATTTGTCACAACCATTAGACTAAATGTTTTTTGTAAAAGGAACTGAGAATTTGTCACAACCATTAGACTAAATGTTTTTTGTAAAAGGAACTGAGAATTTGTCACAACCATTAGACTAAATGTTTTTTGTAAAAGGAACTGAGAATTTGTCACAACCATTAGACTAAATGTTTTTTGTAAAAGGAACTGAGAATTTGTCACAACCATTAGACTAAATGTTTTTTGTAAAAGGAACTGAGAATTTGTCACAACCATTAGACTAAATGTTTTTTGTAAAAGGAACTGAGAATTTGTCACAACCATTAGACTAAATGTTTTTTGTAAAAGGAACTGAGAATTTGTCACAACCATTAGACTAAATGTTTTTTGTAAAAGGAACTGAGAATTTGTCACAACCATTAGACTAAATGTCTCTTATAACATTCACAAAGTTCATTACTTGACATACTTAACACAATAATTTAAAATAATTAAAATTAAACCCGAAACAAAATCTTTCTCATTTATTCATATAGATAAACCTTAACATTCTGGTAATTTTGATATAAATTTATTTTTTAAATGTAATTGTAAAGAAAAGAAAAATAAGGAAATCAATTTGTCTTTTCACTTGCAATTTAGAAATGTATCGTAGCTTGTTGAAAATAAAGTCGGCCCCTCTAAAGAAAGGCACATTCGAACAGGAATGCTAAATATTAGTTCAGGAAATAAAACAATATTGTTGAACAGAACTATTTCTTATGTTAAGCCCAAAACAGTCATTACATTAAAAAAATAACAAATAATAGTTAATTAATAAAATGTCCTTTTTCAAAACCAATATGCAAATTAGTTATGCATCTGTTATATCAGTCGCATGGTTAAGAAATATAGAAGAAAAATACGGTGCGTCTCTTGTGTAAAGTTGAATTAACTTGAAATATGGCCATTTTGACTTTACCGTTAGTGGGAGAAATGGACCCAACTTTTGCATTTAGTCATTTAGAAACGATTTTCGTTTATTCATATTCCCTTCCAGACGCCATGATGATGGCGAAAATATTTCCATGAACAACTGCCCAAAAGGCATGTTACAATAGCCATTCCGTCTCTCGAATCTCATTGTTCATGTGCGATACAATTTTTCAATTTTGCAAATGAAAGAGATTGAATGAAGGCCAATGATTCCAGAAGTTTCCACTTTCACAGGAATAACAATTTATTTATTTTCTTAACGTGTGTGTCTCGGACGACATCATATTGTTCATATTGTAAAGGAAAATAAAACCAGCAACATCCATGCCATCTGTGTCCATCACTGCAACTGTGATTTTACAACTAAATGGAAATGACATACATGTTGTTGAATCAAATTGACAGGATCCAAATATTTGATAGAAAAATTCTTACTTTAATGAAGCAATTTTTAAAAATAATTGATTATTCACCCGTAGACTGGCAATCAATCAGAATCCAGAGAGTGAACTTGCCTATCTAATCATAATGGAACGTCCACACCTGCTTATAAACCAACTTTCTAGGCATCTTTCTCAGATCAACTGGTCAAACAGCTGAGCACTGACTACTAAATTCAATACATGTAAATTAAATGTTAGTTATAATTAATTTCACGTTCAATTTTAGGTGACCATACACACACACACACGCATACATATATATATATATATATAATTTATTATTTTATGTATACACGTATAATATTATAAGTTGTATATATTATATATTGCGCACAGATTTTCAGTATTTACTTCAACAGTGCTCAATACGTGAGTAGAGCTTAGTAGTAAAGTACGAAAATATATTTATGGCAATTAAGCTACACAGAGGGGTCCGCGTTTCATCCTCGCAGGGAATAGCAGGAAAATCCACTTCTTCAACATCTGAACACAGCCGAATTAAGATAGCAGACATTGCACTCACAAAGGGTTTGATACGTTTTCAGATATAGCTTTATAACAATAATAAACGATTATAAACTCTTATTTTAGCACTTTACTGCAGCTTCATGGTATATTCGACCGTCAGGCATGTATTAATAATATTCTTTATGTCTTTATACATTTGAATGCAGATTCAAATTGGTTGAAAAGCAAATGCTAATGGTATTTTGCAAATGTATATGGCGTGATGTCAGCATATGCGCTGACCTTTTGCATGTATGACGAGAAAATGTTCATAACTATGTGATTTCTCTTTTGCATGTATGACGAGAAAATGTTCATAACTATGTGATTTCTCTTTTGCATGTATGACGAGAAAATGTTCATAACTATGTGATTTCTCTTTTGCATGTATGACGAGAAAATGTTCATAACTATGTGATTTCTCTTTTGTATTTCTCTGGAGTACTAATGATATTAAGCATAAACAAAAACAGTTTTGAATTCAAAATATTAGGCATAAACATTTATCCTTAATTATTGTTTCAATTACATTATAAACTAGAATACATGTCCCAGGATAGGTAAAATTAATTCCCTAAACAGAACAGTTTTGCACCACTTTTATGTCCCCTTACGAAGATTAAAAGCAAGATATAATTCTATTAAACCTTATGTCTAGAATCCTTATTCCAATTTTGATAAAAACCCATGACATGATTGTGATTCTGGAAAATGTCTAAAATGTAAAGTTTAAGCTTAAGAGGTCTTAAGAGGTAATTAAAATGCAGGAAATCTTGCTTAATTGGTGTATAATGACTATTGGATCAAATTGAATGCAACTCTGATATATTTGAATTTTCAAATTGGAGGTTGTGCACATATGTCGCCTAAACACCCCATCATTATGATCATCTAGTCGTGGAAGTTCATGGATTCTTCTGACCCTCTCATACAATCTCGTTCTATTTTCCATCGCACCTGGTAGGAGTTTCATGTGTGATAGTTGATAGAAATACTCATAAGAAACTGAAATTTGATATCTAATACCTATTGTTAAATTTTCACAAAAAAACAGAAGTATCTAAATTTTCACAAATGGCTTCTACATCTTTTTAATCTCTTTGCAATAAGATAAATATAGCCCACATTTATACCTCTCGCGCCTAGGAAGAATGTTCCAAAATTCAATCATTGGCTAATTAGTTTAGGAGTGAATCCTGTACATACAAATATATAAACATATACACATAGCTAATTTATATAAATAGGCATTATCTCATTGAGAATGATGTTGAGGGTCTGATTTTAAGACGATCTCAACAGATGGATTTGAATATAGAGGATCATTTATTGTGAAGAACAAAACCAACTCTCTCCACCAGAAAAGTGCAGATGTACAGTGCTAATATCAGAGATATATCCTGCACCATATTCTTTACACAAAAAATATATTTCGTTTTAGTTTTTTTCAAAAAATACTTATTCCGGCTGTTCACTGGTGTTATTTTATAGTTCAACTTAGATCTTATAACAATGAATAATATGTTTCTGAACTTTTTAAATTCACCTGAAGAAGATCGGAGATTACATCGGCCTAAACATTGTCAGAATGACGTCCAAGATAAGAACAGTAGTCCGAATAGTCCAAATAATAAATGAATTAAAATAAAGGATTTTTGCAATAGCGATTTGTTTCTTTTTGTTGATTAAGATGTAGACAGCTAATGTTGAAATTCTAGATCTTTTTTTTACATCCGCATTATATGTTAAAATATGTCATAGAAGTGTATTAGCGTTTATAACAAAATATTCTTAGCCGCAAACATTGTAAAGTCTTAATCATGTCTTAAAATTGTGATAATGATTTGAATAACTCATACTGGATAAATGTGTCGACTACTAAACTATAGTTCTTACATTTAATAGTATCACACGTCTGTTATTAATACAGATACTAGACGACCCGTAATTCGTTGAGTCAACATTGATACATTTGTACATTAGTGCATACATTTAGTGCCTGTAATCGATTGTGAAAATAAATAGATATTTTAAAAGTACATTTATTTATTAGTAGTTTTAAGGAAGGTGTATTAAATTTGAAGAAATTGTAGAACTATTTACAGAACATTCTTATTTACAATATTTTTACACATTTCCAATTATTAACGAAAACGTAAATAGTTTTTTAATTATTTTTAGACTGGTATCTTCAATTAAGAATGAATATTTTATAAAATCTCTTTCAAATTACATTTCATTATTCACAGTTAAACTCATGTCACATACTGTCTGGATTCCACGGTTATTATAACTTTGATGACTATGTTAGATATCGAGGGTCGTGTTCCCCCGATTATAAACGTGTTCAGTAAATCAAGCAATTGTTGCATGCAAAGACAGAGTAATAATTAACAAACAAAAATGAAGTAGTTCAAATAACGTTTATTGAACGTGTGTGTACGTGGAATGATGAAGTGTGTGATGTATGCATGTGTGTCGATGGAAAAACAGTTCTTGAAAAAGGTATAAGAAGAAATGAATCCAGCGTGAGGAAAGTCTTTGAAAGCCGTAACCAAAGAAAACGAGTTGAGAACTCTTACCGTTGTTTGCCCACGTGTGTTGGTAGTTGTTATGCTGGTTGAGAAGAAAAGCGTGAGACGAAACGCTAGTGTATTAGCGTCGTTCTGCCGACCAGAGAAGAGTGAAAGACGGGGCGCTAGTGTCAGCGTCATCCTGTCGAGGCCAAAAGGCGAGTGAAACGGAGTGCTGGTGCCAGCGTTGTTCTCCGATGCTGGTCTGTGAAGGAGAGAGAGATTTTCCGTTTTGCACCGGCTCTTATAGTCCGAAGGGCAGATAACTCTGGTGTCGCTTTACGGCGCCACCTGTCGGTGAAAAAGCGCCACCTAACGGCCAACCGGTGTAGTTATGTTTTGAAAGGAGGAGGTAACTGCTACAAGGACTCCCCCCCAGATTGAAAAATATTGAAGATATTATTCAATATGTACAGTTGTAGATGAGAAGCATTCTTTGTGGGTATGTCTGTTTTGCTGTTGAAGATTAGAAAAAAGTAGTGTGCACGCTACTTATTTCTGTTTCTGCATCTGTATTGAATGATTGATCGCAAGTGCATCTGCGGAATTGAGTGTTTGTAACGCATGTGGATCTGTGTGTTGTTTGGGTCTGCATCAAGTTTGAGTGCAAGTGAGTTTGCGGTCAAAAAATGTGTAGTGCAAGTGAATTTGCACTTGTTGGTGGCGTTGTTCATGTTGATTAGTCTGCGTGATGCGGAGCTGATGAACGAACGTTGAATTGTCAGTGTTGTCCGGGAATGTTTGGTGCTTGGGTCTGCGCGGTTGTTGATGAGTGAGCACAAGTGAATCTGTGCAGTTGTTGATGAATGAGCACAAGTGAATCTGTGCAGTGTTGATGAGTGAGCACAAGTGAATCTGTGCAGTGTTGATGAATGAGCACAAGTGAGTCTGTGCAGTTGTTGATGAATGAGCACAAGTGAATCTGTGCAGTGTTGATGCGTGAGCACAAGTGAATCTGTGCAGTGTTGATGAGTGAGCACAAGTGAATCTGTGCAGTGTTGATGAGTGAGCACAAGTGAGTCTGTGCAGTGTTGATGAGTGAGCACAAGTGAGTCTGTGCAGGTGTTGATGAATGAGCACAAGTGAGTCTGTGCGGTGTTGATGTTGTTCATGTTAATTAGTCCGTGTTGTGGAGCTGATGAACAAACATCTAGTTGTTGAGATTGGTGGTACACTATGGTCAAAATCAGATGCACAAATGTCTGCAAGTGAGTTAGCAGGTCCAGGTACAAGTGGGTCTGTACTGGTGTTGGTGCGCGTCGTTCGAGTTGATGTGTCCCCAGTTGATCAACGAACGTCCAGTTGTTGAGTATTTAGTCGTGCTTGTGCAGGTGTACTCATTTTGAACTGGTGTGATTTCTTCCATAGTGTCGTCAGTGATGTCCGGAAATGTTTGATGAATGTCCGGGAAGAGTTGGTTGTTCAAGTTGATGGGTCCTCCTGTTGATCAATGAACGTCCAGTTGTTGAAGAGGGTTGGTAGCCCTTGAAGGGTGATGTTGGTGCTTGCTGAGCCTGACTTTTTACAACCAGTATTAAGTCTTGAGGCTTGGTGATGTTCGACATCGTGTGTTGTTCTGTTTTGTAGTTTTCTTTTATATATATATTTCCAACACGTGGGTAGAGAGGAAAAAGAAAAGAAAAAAAAAAGTGGAGTCATAATTTGTTTCACACGAGGAATGGCGTTTTTGTTTTCGTTTGTTTGAATGTTAGTTTCCAAGTAGAGAAAGAATGGCGGCATCTCTTTCCTTTGTTGTTGAAAAGAAAGAAAAAAAAAAAAAATTCGTATTTTCTTTTTTTTTTTTTTTTGTTTGAATTTTCATTTCTACGTGGTCCGAGAGATAAAAAATGGCGTTATTTAAAAAAAAAATTTTTATCAACACGTTGTCCGGAAAAAGATGGCGGCATTTTTGAATTTATTTTATCAACACGTGGTCACGAAAAAGATGGGCAGCGTGAGCGTTTGTTTTCTTTTGTTTTCTTTTTATCCCCACGTGTTCAAAACAAAGGAAGTGGCGTCTTGTAAGGTCCTTTTGTTCGTCGAAAAAGAAGAAAAAAAGGATTGGCAAAAGTTTGTCTTTTTCTTTGTATATATTTTTCCGACATGTGGAGAAGGAGAAGAAAAAATGAAATTGTAATTTGTTTTATACTCGGAGAAGCCGAGAAATCTTTTTGTTTTTCTTGTTTGGGTATTTCCGCGTGGCCAGGAAAAAAAAAATGGCTGCTTCTTTTCTTTTGTTTGTTTGTATATTTCTACCACGTGGGTAGAAAAAAAAGGAAAAAGATGGGTGCGTAATTCGTTTCACCACGAAAGAAAAAACGAGAAATGATATATGTATTTTTTTTGTTTTTGTACGAAATTAATTACTCCGCCACACACAACAAGGCTTGCACGTCGGGTCACCAATGTTCGGATCGAGGGTCGTGTTCCCCCGATTATAAACGTGTTCAGTAAATCAAGCAATTGTTGCATGCAAAGACAGAGTAATAATTAACAAACAAAAATGAAGTAGTTCAAATAACGTTTATTGAACGTGTGTGTACGTGGAATGATGAAGTGTGTGATGTATGCATGTGTGTCGATGGAAAAACAGTTCTTGAAAAAGGTATAAGAAGAAATGAATCCGGCGTGAGGAAAGTCTTTGAAAGCCGTAACCAAAGAAAACGAGTTGAGAACTCTTACCGTTGTTTGCCCACGTGTGTTGGTAGTTGTTATGCTGGTTGAGAAGAAAAGCGTGAGACGAAACGCTAGTGTATTAGCGTCGTTCTGCCGACCAGAGAAGAGTGAAAGACGGGGCGCTAGTGTCAGCGTCATCCTGTCGAGGCCAAAAGGCGAGTGAAACGGAGTGCTGGTGCCAGCGTTGTTCTCCGATGCTGGTCTGTGAAGGAGAGAGAGATTTTCCGTTTTGCACCGGCTCTTATAGTCCGAAGGGCAGATAACTCTGGTGTCGCTTTACGGCGCCACCTGTCGGTGAAAAAGCGCCACCTAACGGCCAACCGGTGTAGTTATGTTTTGAAAGGAGGAGGTAACTGCTACAACTATGATGATGGTCAGGAAACTTCTTGAAGAGATAAAAACTTACTTCACCGATTCATTGGCTTTATTCTGAGTGAGACTGATGGTAATTCTTCAGAAAGTTTATTACCAATTAAGTTGAGGACCTTTGTGCTCAAAATGTTTATTTTATTATTTCAGGTACATTATCAATGAGAGAGAGAGAGAAACAGCTGACTATTTTAAGAGCTTACATTTTAACAGTGCGTTCTGCTTCGCTTTTAAATAAATTCTCCCCTCACAACATGCTAATAGATACTTCGGTTTTTGTGTTTTCATGCCTGTTAATTTTGACATTTTGTATTCTTGACAACTTCCTATATCTACATCCTGAAAATATAACTTTCGTAGCGACTGAAAATATGTGATTAGATAGCAAAATAGAGTATCTAAAAAAGTTATTAAGATGTAAATAATGTACAATTGCTGTGACGGCCATATTTTATTTTTATTTTTATTTTAGAAAGAATACTGAAATGTTGCAGCTCCACACAAACACAGATATCATTAAATGGACCCTAAATAATGGATAGAAAACACTATGGTTACCTCTCCCCCCTCATCTCATAGATGCCAGACTATAGGCATAAATGTGTGTTATATATATAGGCCTCTATTCAGCTTCGAGAGACAATGGATAGGCACAGGGTGTCTGCATTGAAGTCTACCGTGGGGCAAGGTTTGCATAATCACCAATCCAACTAGAACCAATGAGGACAATAGCAGAAAGCCCATCCGACATACAGCACTTGGTATTTTCAAAATGCTCACCCAGTTAATACTGACCAAAGGAGAAGGTAATCCTGGGAAGATGGTATCATGACAACAAAACAAGGACTACATTACCTCCCCCGAAAGGAAGGGGTAATGCCTGAGAGGATGGTTTCATGACAACAGGACAGATACTACAATCCTCCCCCTCTGAATTGAGCATTGAACGGTAGTAGATTAGTTTGAAATAATAAACTGAATCGAGCATTAAAACATAGTACAATAGAACAATTAATAGTACAATTAATAGTACAATTAATAGTATAGTTTCGACTTCAGACAGACATATACCAAATGCTCACTAATCATAGATATACATAGTGTAGTATAAATATCTTTCTACATTTTTAGTGGCCTCTGTGAGGGGTGTAGTGGTTGTTGAGAGCTTGACAGGTCTCAAACAGTAGGCTAGAATCTATAATTTTCTTCATAAATTATAATATCAATTTCCTTTCACAATGATAAAGAATTCAGGAAAATGCTTTTTGAGCATTTGATCCTTTTAGGGGGACGTGGAGTGCCTGGCAAGGTCACCAAACTTAAGCCTTTGTGAATTTTCCCTTTGGGGCATACCTTATGGTGCAGAGAGGAGATTGAAGCATTTCTACCTGAGATGAAATGGAGAGTCACAGAGAACTTCTAAGAAAGATCCCATCAATGAACTGCCAACGACGGCCACCAATTGTCTAGTATAATTTTTAAAACCCATTAAAACGATGTTTTATGTATTTTTAAAACATATAATCAGTTTTTTTCTAAATAGTTGTGTACTTTTTTTTATCCATTCAAAGTGTGAAAATCTTTGTGCCCTACCCTTTATTTTCATCTATATAATAAAGTGAAGCTAGTCTATTTCCCGAAGGTTGCCATCGATAACTTTGAATCTGAAAAATCGATATTTGATTCTGACTAACCACTATTTCTTTGTTATCATTGCATCATGTCTTGACAAGAAAAAATCTATTTTGCTTCAGTTTTTCTTTCAAAAATTTGTGAAAATAGAAAACTTTTTCAATAATAACCTCAACAACAACAGCAACTTACAAAATTAATAAAATAAAATTCTACATTGCTCTATTTATTTAAAATAAATATTAAACTATTTATTTATTAAAATTACTTGTACATTTTCCTAGTAGGCAAACTAATTTGTATTTAGAATAACTAATTAATAGATTGTCTTACTGAAATGCTATAAGCGGCTGTTGTCAGCTTCAATGTCAATCGGCACATTGGCATTTTGATTATGAGGACTGGATTTTTTAAGTGGTACATTTATTTATTTTACTTAACTCATTTATTCCAAAATAATTTTATTGTGGTGTATTTTTGTAACACACATAAAAACAGTTTTATCTTAGACAAACGGAGAAGCAACTTATTAATTATCGTTTTCTATTTACACTCATATTGCAAAGGCGATTAAAATACATTTTCTTAATTTACTTGCGGTTTCGTTTTCCGGAAAATAACGATTTTAAAGCTACTGTGTAATTTTAGACAAACGGTGAAAAAATAATTTGTTATTTACTTATACTCATATTGCAAAGGCGGGTAAAACGCAATTCCTTACTTCACCTACTTACTGTTTCGTTTTCTGAAGAATAACAAACGGTGAAAAAATTATAAATTATTTGGTTTTTGCTTATACTCATATTAAAAAGACAGTTATAACACAACTTCCTTCTTACTTCTCCTCCTTATGATTTCCATTTTTTTCCATGTCCCCGGAAAACGCCGGATATCTATGCCAGTTATTCTTAAATTAGTATTCCATAATTATGTGATAGAAGTGGTTAAGCAATCTTCGATATATATATATATATATATATATATATATATATATATATATATATATATATATATATAATCATTAAATGTTATTTCACGTGAAGCGAAATGTATCATAGCTGCCAAACAAAGTGCACTGAAACCAAACCATATAGCCTTATATATCAATAGATGCAATTATATCCACGCAGATCGGTATGTCCTTGTAATGCGGTGGGGAGGGGGGGCTCTTGAAAGTTTTCTTTTTATCCCAATATGCGCATGCGTGGGTGTTCGCTCTACTTATGCGTCAGATGAGCACAGAAAAATTAAATATGGAAGGGTTTCTGAATCCTTCTTCTAAAAGTAATAAATCCATTATTTTCTTTAACAGCCCCCTTTTCCCACGTCTCTCCCACCGAAATCAGATAAAGCAGAAAGAATTGCCGAGCTCACGTAATTCCGGTATTTGCTCTACAAAACATTCGCAAGACCAAATTGATTTGTATGGTTACGTAAAACAGCCATTCCGGTCTGAAGTAATCAATTCTTTCGCTTTTTCTATTTCAATCACATGATAAAAAATGTATAGAAACTAGTAGGCATATCCTGCATTTCTCAGGTCTGAAATATTTAATAGCCTAGTCTCAGACTCGGCTGATCTGAATGCCAGATGTTTTTAAAGGAAATCAAATGTTTCGAGGAACAAACAGCTGATTCTAAGGATGTGTAATATATCAGGAAACATATCCTAAACAGATTCGAATGAGAAATGCCTCAAGAGCAGTGGCGTGAAAAGAGAGGGTCGAGTCTAACGGGGCGATGGCTCCGGACATCCACACTGTGTGTGAGGGACATCCAATCATTCAAACTTTCTCCCTTTCTCATGATATTTTTCAGTACTAGGACTTATATTTAAGTCTTTGGGGCATACTACCACCAAGCCATCACCGAAACTCTGCACTACAATACTCAAGAGATATTCAGAATCGCACAAAGTATGGATGTGTGTGGCTTATAAAAGTAAGTGAATGCAGAAGAGATAGAAAATGCTAAGATGTGAAAGGTGAAAGGGCACATCTCGTCTGCTCGGCCCCAGTCTATAATTCTTCTTTATCCGACCTTAAATTGAAAACGTCTGGTTACAAAAATTATTAATAATATTAAAAAGAACTTTGTGAACAAAAAACAGCTAATAAAGAAAGACTTTTATTTTTTACTAATTGCCTTGTGTTGAATGAGGACCTCTATGTCATTTTCTTGAAAATGGATGATATCATAAAGCATGATGGTAGTTTTTGGCAACTTTTGACAAAGTAAAGCGCATTTTGTGACGTCATCCATTTTCAAGTAAATATATATCTTTCTTTATAATATTCATTCGTTTCTTATCTACTCTTCCCCCTCTCTCTTTTCTCTCCTTTTCTCTCCTACCCCCTCTCTCTCTCTTTCTTCTGTCCTCTCTCTTTTCTCTGCCTTTTAATTATTTATGTCATTCGCATCCTCGCACTACTTTTCTTGTCATTCGCCTTTTGTTACGTCTTTCAGTGTGCACGATGATAAGAGCCAAGCCAGCAAGATAACGTGCAGCATCCAGAGATCTTTTTGTATAGAGATAGATAAAGCCGTATTGAGTGTGTTTCTTTATTAGGTGTATAACACGATGTAGATATATTCATTTTTGTTTTTGACTCATCCAGAATGCCCCTTTGTGAGAAGCTAAATATCCCCCACATTAAAAACCGACCTCGTAAATAGGGAAATAATGTTTATCTTCTTTAATGAGATAAACTTCAATGAACGAATGCTACTATCTAATTACAGAATATATATATAAAGTTAGATATGTTTATATATGTTTATGTACAGGATTCACTCCTAAAATAATTAACCGATCATTATGAATTTTGGAACACAGCTGCTAGGCGTAAGGGATCCCAATGTGGGATATATTTAGTTTAATTTAGTTTTATGCAAAGAGGTTAAAAGGGGGTGGGAGCCTTTTATGAAAATTCAGATACCTCTGCCGTTTGAGAAATCTTTACAACTTTATTAAATATTCCTGAAATTTCAGTTTATTTGGAGTATTTTAAAGTGGTTTAGGAGACATAATATGGGCACAACCTCCCATTTAAAAATTAAAATATATCATATTTGCATTGAATTTGATCCATAGTCATTAGACACCAATGAAGCAAGATTCCATGAATTTCTATTTCTTCTTAAGATTCCTTAAGTTTACGCTTTAAATTTTTGACATTTTTTAGAATCAAAATCATATCTTGATCAAAATTGGAATAAGGATTCTTGACATAAGGTTTTGTAGAATTATATCTTGATTTAAGGAGACATAAAAGTGTTGCCGAAACTGTTCTGTTCCGGGAATTAATTTTACCTGCCTTGGAACGGATATTCTTCTAGTATACAAATAAAAGAAAGTCCAGTAAAAAGATGGTCTATACTTGCTTTTCGTTAAGAAAACCTTACAAAATTTACATTGAATTACTTTCCAGGAATATGTAAAACAAATGAAATTCAGATTTAAAACAAATGGAATGAAGCAATATCTTTATTGAGTTTTCAACAACACAGCTTTTGTAACTAAAAAAGAAGGAAAAATGGTGTTTCTTGAATAAACTAAGTTGTCAACACGAAAAGAAAACCTTAAAAAAGATTATGACATGCAAAGATTATGACATGCAAAGATTATGACATGCAAAGATATGCTCCCTCCGGTCGCATATCTTTGCTAAGCTCGAATGATGATATCATGACAACAGAATATATAGTACACTACCCCTCCTCCCTAAAAAGGATAAGGTAATCCTGGGAGGATGGTATTGTGAGGGACGAATATATACTATACTGTCCACCCTCAAAAGAGGAGGTAATACTTGGGACGAATGTACCATGACGAAAGAAAGTATGCAACATTACCCCCCAAAGGAGGAGGTAAAGCCCGGGATGACCCCCCCCCCTCCAAAGGAGGTGGTAATACCTGATCGGATGGTATCATGACAACAGAACAAATACTACAATGCCCCATCAAAAATAAAGCAGGTAATACCTGGGAGGTTCCCCCATAAAAGGAGAAGGTAATGCCCGTGATTATGGTATCATGGCAACAGAAAAAATAATACTACACTACCCCCTTCTCCCCCCCCCCCCCCAAAAAAAAGAAGGTAATCCATGGGGAGATGGTCTTATAACAACAGAATAGATACTACACCATCCCCTCCCTCAAAAGAGGATGTAATACCTGGTAGGATTACACCCACACCCTTAAAAAAAGGTGGATACAATTCCTGTGGGGGGTGGGGGGCAGTCTTATAACAACAAAACCGGTACTACACTATCCATTCCCATTAAAAGATAATACAATAATAGATTAAATCAGGGTGTGTTTTTCCTTCATTTGGAAATGCCTCGTCATAAAACATTATTTTTATAGTTCATTGGCCTTTTGGTTAAGATCATTTAGAAAGGGTTGATAGAGTTTTACTAACCGATCTTTTATTCTTGTTTTTCTCCACTCCATGTTTTATTATAATGAAATCCGTGTATATATATTTAAATTTTCAACAAATTTGGGGATATCTTAAGTAGGATGGCCCCTAGAGTAAATGTGGTTTTTAATGGCTTCTTTTTTTTACTAAAACATGGTTGAAGTAAAAAAATATATAAGTTGATTATGAGTAATAAATTAACTTATTTCACTCTAAATAATTTACGTGACTGAAATAGGAATATGTAATATGCAAATGAAAGGAGTATTTTTAGACTATTGTTGATAGAATAGTCTGAAAAAGAAAATAGTCCTCCTATTTCAGTCACGTAAATTGAACGAAAATAAAATAAGAGGTGTTAATTAAGAAATACCAGCATGGCTGTTTTTTTTTAATTCTTTATTGGGCGAAGGACGAGAAATGTTGATGACAGGATTTATTAAGAAGTGAATGAAAACTTTATATAGACAAATTTACAATTTAAACAGAAAATTCAATTTTATTCGTTTGTATTTTAAGTAGAAAACGTTTTTATTTCAGAGTATGTATATTTATAATTTTTTTCTCTTTTATCAGTAATTAAAAACCTGCTTCAAAAGCAATACAAAAAAAATTTGGAGTGGCTAAAGAAAGATAAGTGGGAGAAGAGGGGTGAGCGAGAAGGAAGGGGAAGGAGAGTGAGTGAGAACTAAGCCAAATTTCCTTTTTTATTGCTTTTAAAAGAGCCCTCTGTCCACACAGAGAGAGAGAGAGAGAGAGAGAGAGAGAGAGAGAGAGAGAGAGAGAGCAGTTACCACCCTCTTTGTGAATTCCTCATCGGTATATCTTTCTCACTAGCTACGACGTAATAATTTAATTTACATTATCTCCCTTGATAATGAGAATTAATGAGCGTAATTTAAGACAGGTTTTGGCAATTTATTCTTTTTGTATTGAATTATTTTAATTAATTACTGTTAATATCGGCGAAACTATTGCAGATATATAGGAAAAATAACACAATAAAAGTACAAATAAAATAACAGCAAACATTGATTTATTATAGACTGTTTTAAAAATATATACAAATTCGACAGATATATGAATGTCTTGAGGGCTATTGTCAGTACTATATATGCCGTATTTCAAAGAATTGTCTTGTATTCTTGATTTAAATAACAGTGACCCGTTTTGCTGGTAACATATGTGTGATAAATGAAAAAAACTTTCGCATTTATTCATTTAAAAGTAGCGAAATATTTTAAAACCCACTCTTTTTCGTTGATGCAATAAAGTAACTACGATTAAATGTGCAACGTTTAGTCTATGATGGCTGCTTATATTAAATGAGGTTGAGGTGATTGGGTATCGATAAACATTATAAATAAAGTTTTAATCGAGGTCGACTCCATGACTTCTGACTCCATGTTCGAAACAGATAGAAATTTCCTCCACAGAAGAAAGAGTTGATAACGGCATTGGCATTTAACAGAAAATACCTTTTATTTCAGCAATACTGGAAAGGGATTTAAAATAGATAATAGTATCGATTACTTTAACTACTGTTCTCATCTTGGATGTTATTTTTACAACATGGCGGCCGGTGCGTTGGGGAATCTGTATGCAATCTTTAGCTTGCTCTAGTTCAATCAGCCATGACCGGATAGAAGTCTTAAGCAATTCGTAATTGTATTCTTAGTATCGCCCATACTGCTACTTAGAACTGATTTCCTTAGTTCTTTTATCCGTTGCGCCACGGGTCTTTTCGAACAATTCTAGCATGCATTTTAGGAGCTTTAAACTTATTCTTGTTTTAGATGTGTAATATTAATACTTGTTACTACTGATGACTCTCTCTCTCTCTATCTCTCTCTCTCTCTCTCTCTCTCTCTCTATATATATATATATATATATATATATATATATATATATATATATATATAAATTAGTAGAGCACTTTAGTGGTAGTACAAACACAGCATGACGTCATTTGCTTTATAATGCATCATTCCTTAATAGTAGTAGAATGCCTGGACATCATCGCCGCTTTAAATGTGTTTAAACTACCATGGTTCATCAGCTATTCAAATATTGGCCGCACGGTTAACGACATTGGATTTGAGTTGAAAAATACTTGTAATCCAGGGTTTCGAATCGCATGACCGGTAGTGAATAGTCATACTTCTATGCTGATGAGTCTTGATTGAAAAGAGACGAAACGTATACGTCCATAGATAATAAACAATAACAAATATTTTCATATATATATATATATATATATATATATATATATATATATATATTTGATTTCATTATATATGTTTTTAATGGGGAATTTATTTTTATGCTCATACAAAATCAAATTCCTTGATTTTGAATAATGAAAATACTATGTAAAATAACCTTTTTTTTTCTAATTAAGAAAATGTTACTATATTCATACACAGTAAATTTCCTCAACATTTCAATATATCAAATAACACCATAACCATCACCTTTTTGTTGTTTTTCACCAAATTACCAAAATGTGAATTGGAAATTGTTTCTTCGTTTTTCTGTAAAGAAGGCTACAGCTAGATTAATTGCTGCTTAGACGGCAAATAGTTTTTTCTAGTTATATCATAAATGACATTTGGGTTATAATTTTGTAAGCATATTGTAAAAAGTAAAAATTGAATTTAATTGAGAATAATTTTTTCGCCATTATTACTTATAAAAACAGTAAAACAGTATTTCATACTGTTTTAATTACTTAAACAAAATTGGTATTTAATTTTACATATTTTGTAAAAGTTTCATGTCATAATATTTTTTAAGGTTTTCTTTTCATATAGACAGCCTTGTTTATTACAGAAATAAGATTAAACAGAGAGGTTGTACCCTTTTAATACAAGCTGTAGATTCCCTCCAAGGTTTTTGAAAATAGGAGGGAAAACATTTGAAATGAATCAATCTTGGAAGTTTTACTTTCTCCAAGACTCTAATGATTCCATTAGTGCATCAGAAACCATTTTCTTTTTTCTTTATTCCATTTTTTCTTTCTTTTAGAATTGAAAGAGGAGTTAGAATAGTTTCCCATCCTTTTTATTTTTAAATAGATTTCTTTTTGTGAATTAAAAAAAAGTCAGATTTCTTTTTCTTCTTGTCCGGAATGTAATAGTGAATCAGCAACATTATAAGAAATAAAGCACTGAAATAGAAAGTGATCTAACGGCAAGACAGGAAAGATAGCGTAACCATATTTTTAGAAATTCTATTACACAACCAGGAAACAAGAATCGCTTTTTTATTATTGGAAATCTATTGGTTGATTTTCAGCACCGATACCACCCACCCTATCATTTTTCTTCCCTTGTTCAAACTATTTTAACAGCCATGTCTTCCAACGATTTAAGACCTTCATCAGGGCACTCATTAAAATACTTGGAAATTCTAAATTTAAACCCTGGAGAGCAGTTTCAGATTCATGGTATGGGCTGAAGCCTAGTGGCTTCAAGACTAAAGTGGCCCTCAAGGGCTCTCCAGTAAACCAAAAAGAAATAATTCAAGATTTAAGAACAGAGAAGATTTCAGTTATTTTCACACATAATGTGGTTCGTCGGAATTAATTTGAAACTTGTATTATTTGGATTATCTGAACTACTATTCTCATCTTGCTTATTATTTTCACAGCGTTTCGGTGCATCTTTTCAAACTTAGGAATCTGTATGGAATTTTATTTAATCCATGCGGCTAGATCGTTCTCATTCCGTCAGCCATGACCGGGTAGAATACCGAATTAATTTTTATTCTATTCTTATCTAGTATCGCCTGTAATGAGGATTGAACCTTCAATCTACAGATGACTGTCACTTAGAACTCATTGTCCCTCAACACTTTTATCCGTTGCGCCACGTGTCTAAATGATCAATCCTCATGTAAAAAATTCCAATACATAATTTTAAACTGTTTTTAAGTATTTGTGTGAATCATCCTTAAGTTTTGAGGATGATTTACAAGTGGAGGTGAATACTAAAAAGCCAGGGGTCTCCATCCTAAAAACATGTCGGGGATCAAATGGATTTAAGCCATCGTCGAATGGGCTACAACCTAAGCGACGCATTTTGCGTTAAAACCGATTTTTTAAAACTTCCGATTGAATTAGGAACAAAACAATATAGCATAATTTTAAAGGGTTTTATTTATTTATGTTGTAAAGAGATGGTGTCACACAATTTAAAAAAGGTATTTAAAACAGCATTGGATTGTGTTAAAATAGAATTTTTTGTATATTTCATTTTTTGCTATAAACATCTTTTAAACATAAGCAATAAAACCGGAAGTCAAAAGTAAAAGAAAAATCGCTGTTAAGACAAAATGTGTCCAGTTTACCCTGTGAACTGAACATTTTATTCATTACTACTTAACCTTATATAAGAAGATTATGTTGTGTAAAAAGTATTTTATTTACTCTGTGAACTGGTAATGAATATTAAAAAATTGCATTTTTTTTCATTATTAACAAGCTGGACTCGTCGCCCGGCGTTGCCCGCGAGAAATATAAAAGAATGAATTATAATTTCTCAACATCCGACAGAATGTAAATAGATCACATCGGACAATTTGAATGTTAAGAATAATTGTTGGTTTGGAATTGTTGAAGGATGAAAAGAGGAAGAAAAAAATGAAGGAAGGAAGGAGACGTGGTTGTAGGAGTCTTCCTGTCCATCCCATGGTACCATTATTTCCCAAAATTTCATTTTTTTTGTGAGGAAAGAAAAAAGAAAAATAAGTATGCCTCCTGAGTACAAATGGAACACACAAATATAATTAAGGAGCCTGCAGAGCACTAATAAACCATGTGTCTTCTAAGAGAAATGATGATATTAACAATAGTTAAAGTACTGCACATTACATTGATTTCTTTTCAAATTACAATATAATAATGTTGAATTTAAAAAATCCGGTCCATAGTCCTCTCTCCCCCCTCCCTCCTAGGCAAAAGTTTAACTATGTAAAAAAAAATGTCTAAGTAGACTGGGATCGAACCCTAAACCTCTCGGTTTTGGATCTACGGCGATAGCCACGGAAGCAAGTAGAAAATTTATTGAAAAATAGGTCACTTAAACTAAGCATTTAGCTGGCATGCATTTTATATTACAATCCGCCAGAAGTGGCCCAAATGTAGAGTCTACCAGTCACACGTTTTGGGTCATTTCTCTGCGAAGAAATCGATGTTTTTTTTTTCAATTTTTGGATATTATGCATGTGAAAGATGTAGGATTCTGAAAATGTCAAAAGAAGACTTCCAGATGTGTTTCCGGCAGTGGATGGATCGGTGGGCTAAGTGTGTGCAAGCACAAGGTGCCTACTTTGAAGGAGATTAGGGTCCCAAACCCGTCACGTATTTGAAATATTTTTTCTTACCTAAGGTCGGATACTTTTTAGACAGGCTTCGTATATATATATATATATATATATAAATTAATAACTTTAATAACACTCTCTTTGTTTTTATGTAGTCAAGCTGTCGAACACTTATAAATAATATTCTCTAACTACATAAATTTATACATAATAAAAAATTATTAAAATGAAAAACGAAAATATAATTTTTTTTTCATATGCATGTCTGTAACCAAAACTATGTGCACTTCAGACACATATTTTTGCTTGTCTATATTATAATGTGGTATTTTCTCTCTATCTGGTTGGTTACTTATATTGAATTTAGTAGGCAGTGCTCAGCTGTCTGATCAGTTGAGCTCAACTAGAAAAATGAGACAGAAGCCCAGAAAGCTGGTTTATAAGAAGGTTAGAAGTTTCATTATGCTTAGATGGTCAAGTCCATTCTCTGGGTGCTATTTAGCTGCTAGTCAATGAGTGGATAATCTATTATAAAGATCTTATGCTGGTAAGTGTCAATTTGATTTTGCAAATAAATGTGTCTCTCATATTAGTATAGATTTCTTCTAAATTGAAACTCAAAGATGGTCTTCTCTATAGAATTTTTGTGTAGAATCTCAAATGAATTAAGCAAGAAATAAATGGATTAAGGTCTTCTTGATTAAATTATCCAACACTCATTGAAAAGATTGGTGTCCTGAAATAGTAGATGAGTAAATCACTTAAAAAGATTTCAGAACAATAAGATTAGTTCAAAGGACAATGAAGTGGCCCTCTTTATTTTATAAAACTGCGGACAAACTGGGTTGATACTCATATATCAGCCAGAAGCAGGAACATTATCTTTTAGACCGCTTTAAGCCAACATCATCATTACAACTTGACTACTGAGACTTTTATGGTTAGTGAAAGAAAGAAATAGTATCTGGGTCTATGTTCGAATCCTGCCTGAGTCTCATTTTTCTCTTGGTAAATGTTTCAGCCACGTAGCTAATTATTATTCATTTATACAATATGGATGCAGCTATACAAAAAAAAAAGAAGCAATGTTTAGTTAAAAAATATATTGTCAAATTTGATTAAAATACATTGTTTACTTAATCCACAGGCAGTCTATTTCGCTGTATCACAGCTCTTCAGTGTGGCTAAACAAGCAAGTGCCTCAATCCGGGATCAAACCTCAACCGTCTAGACGATAGTTGGCACTTCTAACTACTTAGCTATCATCTGGCAGCTGCGAAATCTCAATGATAAACATTGTCAATTGCCTGAGAGACACATTTGTGTATACAAAGAGCAATATATATATATATATATATATATATATATATATAAACAATGTTTTTAAAGAAAAATTGACCAGAGTACACAATTGCAGGGGTAAGAGCCTAATAAATTTATCAAATAAGATATTTACATATTGGATTATGTTACACCAATAGTTTTATTCTGATGTATCGGTACTTATCGATTAAATACTAATTTCTCCTTTGAACTGTTGTTTGTCCCTGTCCAGTGTTGAAAAGCTGGTGTGTGGTTTCGTTAGGCACTTCATTTGTAAAGGTCTTGGTCTCTGTGTTAAATGAATAGTTGTAAATTTGTGGATTTATTTCCATTAAATAAATAAGGGTATTTTGGAAGGTATCTTTATAAAGATCCGGTTTGAATCTGGGGTAAAAACGTTTGCGATGCTGAAGTAAAGAATCAAGGATATCTCCTAAAAACATAAAATACCAAAATGTGTTTAATCCCTACGGATCAGCTTAAATGCAAATTTGAAATATTTGAATTTTCAAATAGGAGGTTGTAGCCATATAATGCCTCCAAAATCCTTTAAAGTATTTTGAAGAAACTGAAATTTGAGAAATATTTATTATTTGATGTATAATACCTATTATTAAATTTAAAAAAAAAAATCAGAACTATATGAGTTTTCACAAAGGGTTTCCATTCCCTTTTTACCCCACTCCTGCATCAAAATAAATTAAATAAAATATAGTCCACATTATGATACCTTACGCCTAGCAGCTGTGTTGCCAAATTCATAATAATCGGTTAATTAGTTTAGGAGTTAATCCTGTACATGCAAATGTATAAACATATACACACAACTAACTTTTTAATAAATGGAGATAATGATTCCAATCTCTGTTTTCAAACCTTAGCAGATAGTTACGTTACTTGACATTTGTGAATTTTCAAATAGAATCAAGAATGTATTTCCACAAGCAAATTTAATGAACTCATCTCCTCCAAAAATCAAATTCTGAGTTGATAATTACGATTCTTTATATCCAAGGGACATTGCCTGACAATTTTGATATCAAGTGAATTTGTCTCTCATATATGATTCTGAGAGGATGACAAATTGACACATAGAAAAAGCTAAGAGAAGCAACTTCCGGTAACATACTGTCAGGTGGGAAATAAAAGAAGAGTTCTTCATTTTTCCTCACTTGACAGCATTTGACAAAAAACAAACGATATAATAGAGAAGTGATTACGTTATACAAGTATTTCAGAACAAAAAAAGTTCATATGAATTTATATTTTTTGTATCTTAAAGCCTTAATTGTCTCAAATCAAAATATCATGACACGCTTGTAAAGTAGAGATTTGAAGGAGGTAAAGAAGTGGAGGGTTGGTGTCAATGATTTACTACTAAGGTCACATGTTTTTTATCCGTCAATTTTTTTACCATTAAATTTGAAGAGCCCTATTCATTTGTGTCCTATAATTTTGTAGCCTATCCTGATGATATCCAAATATTTAGTAGGTTGAAACATGAATGCATTTAAGTAGCAAAATATTTTTCTGTGAAAAAAATTATTTCATAAAAAAGTATATGGCTCTATTCATTATTGAGCATTATTATTATACGACTGTACATACTCCGTCAAAAGTGACGGAAAATATGCTTCAGTGTTCGCACTAATATGCATATTCATATAAAATAATATCTCAATCGATGAAGTAAAATAAAAACAAAGAAAATGTTCTAAACTGGGAAGTTTTTAAAAAGAAAGAAAGAACGTATAAATGGGTATAGAAAAGAGAAAGGAAAAAATAAAGACGAAATATAAATTCATCTCTCTCTCTCTCTCTCTCTCTCTATATATATATATATATATATATATATATATATATATATATATATATATATATACTTTCAGTTGACACTATGCATTAGTTTGATTATCTCTCAATATCTTCGGTTTCACACAAACACTGGAAACTCAGCCCGCAGCGCTAAAGATACCGAATGTAACCGATTCTTCAGTTGATGTTTTGATAGTGTTACACTGTGTATAGTGTCAATTAAAATAAAAATATGTATGCTCTTTCACAAGTAATTGAACACTCTGGTTATTTTTCCTACAACACTAAATTACACTATATAACAAGAGAGAGAGAGAGAGAGGGGGGGGAGCTGTATGTGTGTGTATGCATAGGCTGGGTTTCTGGCTTGAAGTGGACTGATTTTGCAACACTGGAAACCCTTAATGTGAGGCCTGCAACATTAATGAAGATGTGGTTCGGTTCATTTGACCCATGTATCTGATGATATCCAACATTTAGATTCTTACCCCAATCTAATAGCATCTATTCTGAGTAGACACCTAGCCTTTCACCATGTTTTGTTGAAATCAGTGCAGTAGTTTATAATCTTGTTTACATACCAAAAAAAAAAACAGACAGAAATGCAATCATTATCGCCTCTGAACATGAAGTGGAAGTATTGAAAGAAAGTGTAGAGAAAACTTGCGAAGGAGACAGAAAATGAACGGAAAGGAGAAAATGGAAGGAATAGCTGATATATTATTAAGCACGAAAGAAAGATTGAAACTACCGATGAAATGGGGGAGGAAAATGTCAAAGCTAACGAAGGAGATAAAATGGAAGATAAGTTTGAATAAAGAAAAAAAAATGAAAAGAGGAAAAAATAAAGATGGCGAATAATCTACTTATTTGAGAAAATGAAATTTCTAATCACTGAATTCTCTTTCGTCTCACACCATGAGGGTGAATTTAATTACCTTTCATTCATCGGCTGGATATATCCCACAGTCCTCTGCTTTGGCATCATCTCACGTTCCATCAACATGGCACTCTTATTTATAGACTTTGGTAAGGTAATAGATTTTTACTAACATCGTCATTAAAATGCATCTTACATAAAAAAGGACAGAAATACTAAAAGAAAATTAGAGATTGATACATTCCCACTATAAGTAGGCTTGGTAAAAACAAATTCCAGTAATTAATGTTTTTCTCTCCAATGTTAGAATTATGCCTGTCAATTCCTAAAACTTTAAAAAATAATTCGATTGAGACTTGCATGAAACTGTGGAACCATTGCCATTGCCAAGATTATAAAACTTGATCAGCGTTCCGAGGTACATAGTATGTGCTCGACTGAGCTTCAAGCCCTGTACCCCTCGTATGACCTTAGCAAAAACTTGCCTTGCTTCCAACTGTGTATCTAAAATCAAATGGAACTTCCATGAACAGAGTCTCTTTCTAAAAACTTCCCACTTTTCGAACACGTTACCATGGGTATGTTTTCCTACAGACTACAACATGGTCGTTTTCAAGTCTAATGTCAACAAATATCTGTCGAGTCGTCTGGCGAATTAATCATAGTTCTCAATCATTTCATAGTATAATTTCATGATCCAACTGAAAATCTGACTAACCCTTATCCTCGAGTGGCTCTTGGACTTGGTAAGTGGTGAACCATTAAACTATCCGTTTCTTTTCAGCAAAAAATACAGCCATGGACGTGGATAAATACCAGAAATAAAGATAACACAATATATTATGTTTCAGAATTTTTTAGATGAGGATTGATACTTTTTATTATTTCAATTATTCGGATTACTTCTCTCATCTTGGGTGTTATTTTCGCAACGTTTCGCCGAAGTAACCTCCAACCTTCTTCAGGTGCGTCTTGTCGCACTCAGGAATCCTTATGTCAAACTCGGGAATCTGTATAGAATTTCGTACAGAAACCTTTAATTCCGTCAGCCATGACCTGATAGAAGTCTTAAGCAATTATTACTTATATTCTTAGTAGCGCCTGTACTGAGGTTTTAACCTTTAAATTCCAGAAAACTGTCACTTAGAACTGATTATCACTTAGCACTTTATCCATTGCGCCATGCAAAAAAATATATGTAAAGTACTAGTAAAAATGTCACCCGTTGGGTTATTCATTGAGTTCAGGTTCGATTGATTGAATCAGTGAAAAATGAGTTTACAAAGCCAGTTCAATATAAAAAATAAAAAGATAAAAACAATTAGTCTCTTTCCATTCTCTCTCACGCTTTCTTTTCCTCTCCAACTATGTATTAAATAGTATTACTGCCTATGCTGATATTTCCTTGTTGTTTATAATGTACTATTCCAATCTTTTTATTCAATCCTTTCTTTATTACCTTCGACTGTTAATAAACATAGAAAGATTATGAAAAGGTGACAGGAGCAAGAATGGAGGGTCAAGCAACTTACTACGGTGAGAGAAGGAGAATATGATAGACAGAAAGTTAGTAAGAGATGGATCACTTGATGAGTAATTTGCAAAATACGGCTAATTTGAATAATTAAAGCGGAAGATTTTTCAAACATAACTGTCAGTACAGGAAGCAGCTTCGTGGTGTTGTGTTCCACAAACGGGTAGTTCTATCTAGGAAAGAAACGGTTCATGGAAGCTCCATTTAGTTTTAGATACACAGAGGGAGGAAGGGAAATTATTGACAGTGGTGTGTTCGTAAAGAATAAAAATTCAAAGAGTTCGAGAACATTCTGGTAAAGAAAATGTTTTGTCTGTGAGGGAAAATTGAGTATACATATTTGTTTCAGCTGGTGCAGCACGAATATATATATATATATATATATATATATATATATATATATATATATATATATATGTATGTGTGTGTGTGTGTGTGTGTGTGTGTTAGCATGCTTGTTTTGTTAGTAAGAAAATTTATGTGTGTTTATTTCTGCTAGCGTCATATGCATTTATGTGTGTAAATAAGAAAGGAATATGAAGATGTGTGTGTATATTAGCATTGCCTGTTTTGTTAGGTAGAGAGTGTACATACAAACTTGTGCATGAGAGTTTTCGGTTAACATTGTGTATATGCTGACATTGTGTTTGTTAGTCTGTGAATATCTCTTGTTGTTGTTGTTGTTGTTGTGTGTGTGCGTGTGTGTTTGTGTGTGTGTGTGTGTGTGTGTGTGTGTGTGTGTGCTGCTTACCAAATTGGCTAGGCTGGATTGTGTAAAAAAAGAAAAAAAGCTGTGTGTTTGGGTTTTTATAGCACATGCTGGAATTCTCTGATTTACTGAAAGAAACTGTTGAGTGGAGATGTTGTCCAATCAAGAGTCGATACATAATAACCACATTCACTGCTGCTGCTTCCATCAAACTCAGCTTTCGTATAATAAGAGATAAATAAGAAATTTTTTATGAATCACAAAGATAAAACGTAGATGTAGAGGCATAACATAGTACATCTATTTCTAGCTAGTGCTTGCTAAAATAAACGAGTGCAACTATACCAAAATATTACCGTCTCCTAGACACGAGGAAAGCGAAAATGATAAGGGGGACAGCAAAATGTATATCATGAAAATGAACAGCTTACCTTTGAGTCTCTGGTTCAGGCCGGTGAAGGAAAAGAACGTTTCAAATTTACTCTTTTATATTTAACAGCAGGGCTTCCGACATTGCCTGGAGCAAAAGTGTAACTAACTTCTATCTCTCACCCTCTCCCCACCTTGTATTTCTTCACTGCCAAGCCCATTCCTGTCTCTGGACATACACACACACACTTTTATAGATTCCTCCAGGAATGAGTCGGTGTAAGGGAAATAACTCCTTGATAAAAAAGAATCAGAGTTACTTTCCCTTTAAATCTGGGCCAGTTTAGGGTCAAAGAATGAATAATGTTTTCTAAATTTGAGATATTATTTACCTGGGGCCACGCTGATCAAGAAAATACCAACTTTGTGAGTGTTTATTTTGTTGTTTTTGAATTTTAGCCGGATGTAGATACATACATACATATAGACAACTGCTCTTTATATTATAGATGATCAGGAGCAGCTAAGGGTTTGATTTAATGGCTTCTGTTTGGTTCACCATTTATTAAGTGAATATAAGTCTACAGCTAGAAATACAGGGCCTACTTGTTATATTTATTGAAATCTGTTTTGTATTCTTTGTCAACGATCATTATAAAACTTTATAAATTCTCACCATGCTACCAAAGTACATTTAGGCAAAAAAAACAAAAGATCCAACATTCTAAAGCTAATATTTTCGTAGGAAAAATATCCATAAAACATTAAAAACATCTATATTTGGTGGATAACCGTATCATTATGACACAACAATAGATTGATTTTTATATAATATTAGCGGTATTCACCCGGCGTTGCCGGTTTTTGAGCTATATTGCTAGGCAGAATGTTTCTTAGGGAATATAATTTCAAATATCATGTTTACAATTTTTGCAATGAAAGAAAGTTAAAAATAACATTTCCAATATGAGGTCAAGTAATAAAAAAAACTGTCAGGACGGTGGTGTTCTTAAAGAAAAACTACTACTTGATGCTGCGTTTCTTAACGTTTCTATAAAATAGGCTTTAACAAATTGAAATGAATTCCTTTTTTCTTTAATCATTTTGAATTATCGAACTATTAATAAAAAGAATTATTTAGATGTTGAAACTTTTTTAGATACATTCTTCACTGAAATATTCTGTTTAAGTTTATTTTTCTTTTATGAAATGACGAATACCTATTTTAAAAATGAATTTCGTTTCTTTATATTCTAATGTATTTCACTTATCTAACCGATAATTTCCCCTACTGACTCCAAGGAAAATTTCAATGGTGTCTTTAGATTCCTTGAAAAATCTAACCTCTATTGAAACTTATTTGAATGTTCTAACTCTTAACATATCGATTTCTATAACACACAAACAAACATTGACTTTTATATAGAGAGAGACTAGGAGAATACCCGTCCCAGGAACAGAACAGTTTTGCACCACTTTGCACCTTACGAAAATCAAAATCAAGCTATAATACTACTAAACCTTATATTTAGAATCCTTATTCCAATTCTAATCAAAATTTGTTACGGACGAGATAGGTTAGTTTGGGAGTAAATTTCTAAAAGCTGAACGAACATTAAACAGAAGAAGAAGAAGAAGAAGAAGAAGAAGAAGATGATGATGATGATGATGATGAGTAGTAGTAGTTGTAGTAGTAGTAGTAGTAGTAGTAGTAGTAGTAGTAGTATTCTCTATCCACGAAAGTTCATTATATCCGTGATATGCATGGATGAAAATACAAGGATAAAACACTCGGGTAAATATCTCTGGTCAGGTCTTTATTTATCCCTCTTTTTCTCAAGTCCATTCTTATTACTTAGTCCCATGTTTTCCTTAGTCTGCTACTCCCAACTGAACTACATCTACTAACTCAAGAACTTTCATTCATTCTTTCAACGTGGCCATACCATCGAAGTCTCCCCTTCTGCACACATCTCCCTATACTATCCAGAATTAATCTTCCTCTGAGGTCATCAGATCTAAGCCTGTCTTTAAGACTCACATTACACATCAATTTTATCATTCTCATATCATTTCTTCATGCAACACATGTCCTCAACCCTCACTGGCCGGGCTTCACTTCCATACATCATCACACTGCATACACATGTCTGATAGACTTTGCCCTTGGTTGACAGTCATAGCACTCTGCTGGTTAGTAATGGCAGAACTTCTCTAAACTTACTTCATCCACTCCTAACTTTTTTAATCACAATAGAACCTGCCCCACCCTGTGCTTCAATGGTATCACCAAGGTAACAAAAATCCTGAACAACCTCAATAGCTTCGCCGTCCAAATATACTTTCTCTACATCTGAGTTCTCATCTATCTCCATTTTCTTACACTTATTGCACACAAACGGGTAATCTTCTCACAACCAACCAGTAATTCCACTTAACTTCATGAGTACCTCATGCTTACAAGTACCACAAAAAATAGAGCTGCACCCGACTCCCTTTCTACAAACTGAGCAGCAGAACTCCCCCAAGAACACAATTGATAAAACAAATATTTTTAAACCTTGATACCAGTCAGCATTCTCTTTAAGAAAGCTTTATGGAGTTGAACAACTTTTTCTATGGTTTTATGCCATTCTTAAATAATAATGTATTTTATTTGAATATTTTCCCATTTTCTTCAAGAACGTTAAACTTCACACTAATTTAACAATTATTGATTGAAAGACAATCGGATAAAATTTAGTCGAAACAGGACTTGATTCAAAGACAAATTGCGATTTAAATGTAATCTGTTCAGCTCTAATTAAAATAATGTTATAAAATTAAGCTTTTTAATTAATAAAAAGAAAGGAAAAAAGCTATGTTATAGAACTTCACCCAGGAAGACAATTGTCTCATTAGTTCACTCATTAATTTTCCCCAAGTTAATAAATGAAAATGATTTGTATTTATATTAAATTGTTTTTTGTTGTCTAAAGAACTTTTTATAAAATAAGTTTGCATTAATTAACAAGTAAAGCATAAGTTATCTTTCCCTGCGATCACTACTACTTGAATAATGTAAACAACCATTAATCACACGTTTTGAGTTTAATTTCAGATATTTATGAAAAAGTGACGTGTTTTGCGAATTTGGGAAGAATTTATCAGTCTTGCTATTCTATTCAATTTCATAAATTTGGCAAAAAATAAAACAAGCCTGCTTCATTTGCCATGTATGGAAAGGAGGGTTACACATTACATAAATACAGTGACCCAGCACTTGTCCAATTTCGCTTTGAATTGTTGCGTCGTTGGCGCATTTACTAAATTTCCAAAATTCAGGTATTTTGATTGAGAAGGCGGCCCTCCTCCAGTTCTATTGAAATCGGTGGTGAAACACTTTCTTGTAATGCCTGTACAGACCACTTTTTGGTGCAGGAGTGAATAGTAGGTCCTGAGGGAGATCATAATAGTCATTGAAGAGATTGTAGGCCAAAATGAAATCACCGCGTAACCGTCAGCATTTAAGGGAGAAATGATTATGGTTCTCGAGTCGGCTTGCGTAGGGCCAACCAGAATGTTCCTACGTTCAACAGTCTCCGTGTTATGACTGAAATAACAATGTGTGTTCAATTAAGCTTATAGAATAAATCGTTTACAATAGTTATTGTATTTTAACATTAAATACCCTCCCCCCAAAAAAACAAAACAGGTTGATATGCCGTAAAACGGACAAACAAAATCAATTAATGACATTGTTTCTATTTTCTGGTATTAAATAGCTAAAAAAAAGAGTTGATATAGCATAAAAAAAACGGAAAAACGAACTTTGTAACTCCTAGGGTTGTCAAAAGTATTGACAAATATATTCTTTGGATTCAGTCACAACATAAACTGCAGAAATTCAACGGACAATTTATTCGGGTAACATTGGATGCGTGCCACCGCAGACACCTCCGTTCCATCACAGGTCACTGCTGGCCGAAAAAACTTATCAGCAACAAGGCAATATACGAGCTGTGCAACGAAAAACCCCTCTCCACAAAGGTCGCTGAACAAAGATGGTCTATGTTAGTCCATGTCCTATGAATGGACCCTGACACTCCCGCACAGAGGGCACTAGACTTTGCCATTACTGGCTCGCAAGCCTACCAACCGTGACTAGGACAGCACTACACAAATCTGCTGGGCACACTACGTGCTGACCTCAAGCAGGCGGGACTAAGACCACTACGTACAGTGAAACAACTTCATTGTCTACGACAACTTGCGCATGACAAGGCCAGATGGCCTGGGACTAGCATGGAGGACTGATTGCAGCTACGGGATGTCATTTGACTTCCGTAGCCGCAGAACACAGTTTTTAATAATAAAATAAAAAATAAACGTCGTGGTGAGCAACAAGACAACACAAGAGAAAATTGCAGAACGAACAATAGCTTTCTGTTATCTTTCATGTAATAACAATTAATCCTAAGTTTTCATGAACTTTTGCCGAAAGCTAATGAGGAAATTTTTAATAGTCCAAAAGATGCCATTTTGTATCATTTTGAAGAAATCATGCTCAGTCAGTTTTCTGTGTTCATGGTCATCATATAACTCGATGCAAAATTGTTTAAAAAACTCAATAACTAATTTTGAGAAAATCAGAAGACTAATAGAATAAAGGACGGCGACAAAAACATAAGTAATTTTCGATTAACATTGCGGATCCAAAAGAAAAATGGTTTATTCCATGTATCTAGTTTTCCTGTATAACTATTTTTATTGTTTCAAGACAAAACATGGCTCTGATAAAACAAATAGAGCAAAGAATTAAAATAATTATTCTGCAAAAATATGTTTTGTAGAAAAAAAAGGAGGCAATATTACCTACTAGAATGGATCCACTTTAGTTGGGTGCTTATGCTGGTGTTGGCTTTGTTGAAGTATCAAAATAAGGCCTATGCCACCCTAGAACATGAAGTGGAGGTGGTCCGAATGTGAAGTAGGTGTGTTTTTCGTTCATTATTTAAACTTTCCATTTCACTCTGTCGGTTGGGGCCTAGAATTTGCCGACTGCATCTTCATGAAGAAAGGTAAGACTCCCTCAAAAAGGCCATCTATTGGCCATCGGTAGTGACTTGTATCGTCTGAAGATGGGATCCTGATGGCTGAGTAGTCTGGATAACTACAACACACCACTTTGGCCCTTACTTGGGCTAGACGGGCGGTCAGAGAGACACAATCTGATCAACCAGTTAGTCACATTATGCCTTAACACTCACAATATCGCAGGAACATACATATCATTATGTGTGTGTACATATATAGGTATCATATGTGTGTAAGAAATTAAATATATAAACAAAACCCATAAACAATTTTTTTTAATATTAAAAACTTGACAAGTCTATTTAAATTAAAATGACTGGATTCGGCATTAGATAACTCTAAATGGATTGGTATGCCTGTTAAAAAAACATTAATAATATTGGCTTAATAATCGTTATGTGGCATTGCCTTTTTGGTCCTTTTGCTAGTAGTCTAGTTGAAGCTGCTTGTACAGTTGCCTGACTAGCTCAGTGTTTCTTATTGTTATCTTACACACCTTCTGCTTATTCAGAAGACTAAGGTTGCTCAGCGTTTGTCATTGTTACTAGTACACCGTTCTGCTTGTAAGTTAAAGTAACTTCAACGTTGGCATTGCTACCAGCCATTTTGGAACTATTATTCAATCAACTTAATAATTTGCTGTTTCACATTTTTATTTATATATCTATTGTTCAGTTAACTAAAGTAGCTCGTTCATCCACAGCCTTGGTAGGACTTTCCATTGCACTCTCATGTGGTTACCAGACCTCATATTAGAGTTGCATCATGCAAACGGCTACCAACTTGACTGAACCAACTTCTGCTACTCGATATCTGTAGTCAGAGGGCTATCATTTCTGATAGTATGTCTGTGTGTCCACTTACTACCTTGAAGATATAAGCAGGGGAAGACCAAAGAGGAGACACACGAAAACACATGGACATGGCTACGAAGAGGACACTTGAACAGAGAAACAGAATTACTACTGATAGCCACACCAAAATAACGTGATCAGAACGATCTATATAAAAGCCCAAATAAATAAAATACAGGAAACAGTAAATGTAGACTAAAATCACATAGGTAAATACAAAAAACAATCCCAAACAATAGACATGAATGTATGAGGAAGACAGTCCACTGGGAACTATGCAAACGTCTGCACTTTTAACATGCAGAAAAATAGTACAGACACTCACCATAAAGGGTATTGGAAAATTAAAATCATAAAATCCTCTGGTATATGGAAATACAGCTCATTCAAGCAAGGAGATTGAACATGATAATAATGAATAAGAAGGAAAAACCATGCCAAATCGTAGATTTCACTGTCCCAGCAGTTCACAGGGTGAAGATTAAGGAGGAAAAAAAACTAAGCAAATACATGGAACATGGAACTTGCCAGAGAAAAGAAAGGAATATGGAACCTGAAGAAAATTACTATAATTGTAGGAGTGCTAGGTACAGTTCTGAAAAGCTGTAAAAAAGACTAGGAGAAATTATAATCAAAGATTGACCGAATACAGCGTACATCACTGAAGAAAACAGCTGAAATATTATGTAAAATCCTCGAGTGCAGTCACCAATTCACATAACCAGATAACACTAACGTAGAGCGGATAAGTTTTAATAGAAATAGGACAAAAAATGTAGAAAGAACATTACGCAAATCCAAGGAAACGGAAACTGACACAAATTCCAGCCTCGGCTGGTACCACACAAAATAGTCATGAAGAATCAAAGAGGATGGAAAAAGCGTAGAGGGAAAGCACCGTCTAGACCCCCACTGAAAAGACACAGAAAGTATTGAAATCTTGGGGAGTCTTGTTTTCTACTTTGGCCTTTTGGCCAAGATCAAAGTGTAGTATCTGTTCCATTGGATACTGCACTTCATAGATCGGTATTGTCTTGGCCTTCAGGGCTTGATTTCCGCCGGTCTATGGGTCTGATCTGTCCTGTGCAGTTCTAGGAGGTCCACCCTCCCAGGCTTTACCTCCTCTCTTTGAGGAGGAGTAAGTTAATTGCTTACTGCCTGAGGCACCCCTACCGGGGAATGCAGACGGGGCTGCCCAGGCAATTTTTGATGGCCAGAGTGCTCACCTTCTCGAGCGCTGGCTTTTCAAATCCCACTTTCCGACCTTGTGTCACATATTCCTATTGTGGGTAGGGGTTAAATAACGCCTTTTGGCTAGGATCAAAGTGTAGTATCTGTTCCGATGGATACTGCACCCCATAGACTATTATTGTCTTGGCCTTCGGGGCTTGATTTACGCCGGTCTATGGGTGTGTCCTGTGCAGTTCTAGGAGGTCCACCCTCCCAGGCTTAGCCTCCCCTCTTTGGGGAGGAGTAAGTTTATTGCTTACTGCCTGAGGCGCCCCTACCGGGGAATGCCGACGGGGCTGCCCAGGCAATTTTTAAACCCCACTTTCCCGACCCGACCTTGGGTCACATCTTACTTGTGGGAGTAAGATAAAAACTGGCCTTGTGCCTAACTCCTGGAGAGGAGTAAATCAATACTCAAATTTGAGAGTATGCCAATAGTTGTTATCAGCAAGAAATCAATGCTAAACAGCCGTTGCGATAACACAACATGATTAGCAACGGTTATTGAAAGAAAAGAGACTGCTGGAAATCTGTGGAGACTTGTCGTCACTAAGACTCCAGGGAACATAGCCTATTATTGCCCATGAGCAATCACTGACAATGTGAGTCAGTCATGTGATTTTAACCACACAGGCATCACTCTTCAATCCAACTTTGACTGATTATAATGACTGATTAAACTTCCTTTTCTCTATTCGTCATTCAGCCGTCATTTAGACATTCGCAGTTTTGCACATTTCATTCTTGCTTCTCTGTTCGGCAAGTAAAGAAAAGAAGGAAGAAAATGGTCAGGATCTAAATTGGAATCCTTCTGGAATTAATCTGTGAAGTCTGCTGTCAATTAAGTCATTTTGATAGAAACTGTGAACCCAGTGTCAACTCGGCATAAAATGCTAAGCGTTTCATCATTCATTAGGAGACCATTTTGGTTGGCATCAAAGGAATACATCGGCAAAAAAGTAGATTCCAAGACGAATCAATCACCATGTCTTGTACTCGCAATAGCGGATTCTTCCTGCAGTAATTGCTAGAAGAAAGGATTTTCTTTCCTTCCGCACACTACTCTGTAAAATGAATAAATAAAAATCTTTGTAAAAATAAACCAATTATTTGTTGTATCATCTTTTGCTATCCTGGTTATCTACCATTAAAAACAAAGCATAGAATAAAAAAAAAAATATTTTAAAACGATCTCGTCACTATGTAAAATAAATGGTAGCCATATTTAAGTATTTTTTGATTTTTGAAAACTTTTGTTCACTCAAAACAAGGCATATTGCCACTGAAACGATAAGAGCTGCTGTGATAGAAGCCAGATTTATAGGGGCAACCTGAGTGAGGAGTTGGGCAGTAAGACGTTTGTTCACATTGCATTTAAATTTCTGCATGTTGGTACGATCAGGGAAACAGAGAGCAGGAAGTAATTCCAAAGGCGACCGGCCTGAGGGAAGAAGCTATTATAGTCGAAAATTTTCCATTATAGTGAAGGGGTGGGATTTTTCTGCTAGTCGGGTGGGTCGGAGGTATTTTCATTGAAAGGGTACAAGTGCAGTGCTTTCATCAGAACGCATTCCATAGAAATACTTGTATGACAAGCACAGAGATGCAACAGAGGCTGGAGCTAGGAAGACAGTGTGGGACTTATTAGGTTAAAGACTCTTTTCGCACCCTGTCCAAGAGAGATGATGCTAATGATTGGTGGACCAGCTCAGATATGGCAACAATACTCCATGCACGGGCGAATGATGGTTTTATAGACATATTTTGTATTTCTTCATGCATTAGATGATTCTTGTATAAAACGGTAATTAAATTCTGAGTGAAACCATTTTTAGATTGGTTTTCAGGAATTCTAGCAAAGAACTATCTGTCCAGAAAATTCTATTTTTTATGAGGCTTAGAAGTTGATAAGCAGTGAAGGGCATTAATTTTCCTCTCCTCAATTGACTACTTTATCTCTATTGTGGTCTTTTCTTGGTTTGATCGGATTCCAGGACTAGAATTAATCTGGTGTGTTGGAATATCCAGCTTAGTGCTGTTACTTGAGGTAACATCACGAGGAGAAGGTGCGCCATTCCATCATATGAGTCACTGTGTAGCCATGCTGAGAGGATCTTATTTGGGCTTCGAATACTATTTTATTTTGAATATTTAGTAAGGGTTTACTTGTAGGATGAGGTATCCTCATGTCAGGGTATCCTGACAAATCTCTGTACAGAGAGACTGAAGATAATTGAGAATTGTAGAATATATGAGTCTTCAGTCCACTTTTTCTCATACATACATGTGGATAGACAATGTATTGTTATGACGTGTACAGGTTGAAATATTTCCTTTCTTACAGCTGCCCTGGATGCACTTAGCCAAGATATTCGCCTCACACCTATTCTCTATGTCACAACAACTATTAACTCTACTAGTGGGACCCAAAGAAATTCCATGGTGCTTTCTACATCAATCTGTATAATTTACTGTTAATGATAATATTCCCTTTGAAATAATAAATGTCTATCAGATTACTATTACAGTACTATTAAGAAAAATGACTATATTTTTTTCAGTAAAAATCATTGTCAGCATCAGCTAAATATTCTTAAAATAAATGAAACGAATATGTTTCTTTTTTTTATTTATTTAAAGTTGTAGCAATTAATTCTTTTGAAAACAAATATTCTCTGTCTTTTAACCATGAGAAGAATTGTCAGAAAAATATTCTTCAAATGAATAAAACGAATGTCGCTTTTTGAAATGTATTTATTTAAAATTGTTTTAGTTGATGTGGCGATATAATTTGATTTTGAAACAATTTATTTAAAAATGGTTAAAATAGAATTTTTGTACCTTAGTGACATCAGATTAATCACCAATCACAACCTTTGTTGATCGAACAATCTCATTTTTAAAAATGTGTGGGAAAACTGATGATGTATGTACGAACATGAAATACTTCAGCGTATTATTATATATATATTATACTTGACGGGGGGGGGCTCTTCTAAATGTTTATATTTTAAGATTAATAGATTAATAAATCAACCACTTTATAAAAAAAGAAAGGAGCGAAAACAGAAAGATATATGAAAAAAGAAAACGAAGTAAATGAAAGAAAAAGAAAGAAAATGTGCGTACATGGGAACGTTGGCAAAGAAACTGTTCAAGGAATGAACTGCCTTTTTTAGCATCACATTTATCTTCAAAAAGTTCTGTTTCTACTAACTAAATAATTTGATTTTCCAGAGTTCGTATTTAAAAAAGGAAAAAGGAAAAATATCACATAAACATTTGTTAATCTTTTTTAAAAAAACTCAAATTTATTTGGTTAATTTGTAACTCAATTTCATGCCAATAATGGTTGCTGCTTCAGACTGTACAGAAAGTATATAAAAGAGAACAAAAATGGCTGACTTTCCAAATCTAATAAATGTATTTGTTTAATTCATTATCCAGTTCTTATAGTTTATATTGCAAACTTAATTAATTTACTTTGATAAAATTTCATCCATGCAACATAAAACACCCCCATAACAAAGTGTTCACTGAATTTTTCTCCACTGGGCTCTAATATCTGGTCACCTCCTGTAAAACGTTCACAGCCAAAACTCGTCTGGCTACAACCACTGCAAAGAATTTTCCTTTCTTCTTCTGTGAACTTAAAACTAAACATAACTTTCATGAACAAAGTTTCTTTCCAAGCAATTCTCATCTGTGGAATAAAATACCACGGGACTGCTTCACAGCTGATCTTTCTGCTAGGATATATATATATATATATATATATATATGTATATATTACACCTCGCCTTGTCGGTGAGGTCACAAATTCGCTGAAAACGTGGCCTCCTTTTTTCCGTGGGTGGCGACCTGTGATGCCGTGTGATCCTGGTGGCTAGGCATTCGTCCACTTCTGCCCTTACTTTGGCTAGACGGGAGGTCACGTAATGTGCTAGTTCATTCTCAACCGTATTATTCTATCTGATTCTTCAACAAATCAAAACCATATTTCTCCTTTATATTTTATTCCCCAAATAGATACTAGAAGGTGTGGCTGAGGGTCAATCACGTTGACAACAAAGAAAATTACTAATGCCAAAGAGTAATGTTTTCAAAGAAGTAATGTTTTTCTTGAAGTGATGTTTCTGAGAATAATGCTTCTCTCTCTCAGTAGAATTCCCTTCTAAGAGTAATGTTTCTCCTTTCACTGTGAAATTCCTTTCTATGATCAATGTATTCTAAGGCCAATGTATTTTGAGAGCAATGTATTCTAAGAAAAATGTTTTCTAGGAACAATGTTTTCTGGTATTCTAAGAGCAGTGTATTCTAGTATTCTAAGAGCAGTGTATACTGGTATTCTAAGAGCAGTGTATTCTAGTATTCTAAGAGCAGTGTATTCTGGTATTCTAAGAGCAGTGTATTCTGGTATTCTAAGAGCAGTGTATACTAGTGTTCTAAGAGCAGTGTATTCTGGTATTCTAAGAGCAGTGTATTCTGGTATTCTAAGAGCAATATATTCTGGTATTCTAAGAGCAGTGTATTCTGGTATTCTAAGAGCAGTGTATTCTGGTATTCTAAGAGCAGTGTATTCTGGTATTCTAAGAGCAGTGTATTCTAGTATTCTAAGAGCAGTGTATTCTGGCATTCTAAGAGCAGTGCATTCTAGGAATATAAATAATTATTTTACCTATAGAATTATATTTGACAACTTTATTCGGCATTAAATAACCCATAAATGGTTGATATGCCGTAAAACCAAACCAAACCATATATTACACTTTGTATATTAAAAAATGGTTAATGATTAAATGTGAATGTTTGTTCATCCTTCATGTTTATGATTGGTTTTTGGTGGACAAGCAGGAGTTGGCGGTGCATGTGATTGCTGTGTTAATATCATAAATACATTACATTAAATAATGAAACCCCAAAGAGGAGAATTTTATGCCTTTTTGCTGCAGATGTTTTCAGTTTAAAGCTACATATCAAAAGCCAACATCAAATAAAACGAAGCTAATTTGAATTTCATACAAGTTCCTCTCATAAATTATTGCTATTTTTAATCTCTTCTTGTCATCATAACGACTGAATTCTGTTTTTATGACGACAAACTCTGACCGATGCCGAAAGAGAATACTTATTTATCTTTTAGACAAAATTGTCTCAAAAATAAAATCAACAATTTAAAATAAAGCCAGTTTGAAACACATTTTGAGAAAAATTTACATTCTCGCTAGTGTGGAGGGTGACCATAATGGCTGTTTAACATTTTGAAAAGTTGCAACTGATGACACTAAAATAAATTTATTCCAGTTTTATTGGGAATATGGTTCATGATTCTCAGATAAAAGTCTGGAGTCCGTTTATGCTGTAGATATACATAACATTGCATTTTAAAGGTGAGATTTTACTCAAACAGAGCTCATACAATTCTTAAAGTTATAACTAAATACACAGATCGCAGCATTTTTTTAAACAAAGAAAAATGTATTCAATAAATTATTTATTTTATATTTTTTCAACATTTGACAAAATATGAATAATTTCTATATTCATGGAATTTTTTTTCAACCACCAGATTTAAAAAGCCTATATTGGGACCATCAGGAAGTTTCATTATATATCATGCTGGATCGGCAGGCCGAGGGCAGGCTAAAAACTTCCTTCGAATTCACGATTGCCCCCGGTGTGGTGCATCATTAATAGACCAAGGCTATAAAGGAAGTCCCGTGTAGCAACGTCAATCACTCCACTCATTTCCATGGTAATCGGTTGGAGTACAATTTGTCTAGAGGACCAGCATATTTTGATCATTTGTGGTCCTCTGCTGATGTTGCTACATGTCCTGGGTTTGTCGCCGATTCCATTAACAGGTTTGCATGTCCCTAAGAGACAATGGTCAGATATTGCTTCAGTTGTTGTTTAAAAAAGAAATCAACTACAAAAGAAGTAACGATTCTTTCTTGGGGGTGGGCGGCCATGAAACCTGGTGTCATGTTGAGATCTGTGGAGTGACTTGTAATTTTATAAATTATATATTGGCATTTATTGGTGTATTCATCTGAATGTATCTATAATCCATCTATCTATTATTATACTAAAGCTGAGTTAATCAACGTTTGTTTCCCTAAGGCTTTTCCCCCATATATTTTAATCACACAAAATACATGCTAAAATATCCCTTAGGTTCAGGGTTGAGTTATGTTTGAAAGAAATTCGATTTTAATTGTTCTAATTTCCCTGAATTTGTAATTAACTTACCAAGTGACACATATCTTATTAAGTTCCAGGCTATCACTCTCTTCCTCTCTCACTGCATCTTGTTTGAACCCTCCACCCAACCACGCTCTTACTTCATACAGTATCTATCACTCTCCTATCCCTCGCTCTCTCTTCTCTTTGGTTATTAACAGTCAAAGACAATAACGAAAGGAATGATAAAAAGATTTAAATATTCCATTATAAACAAAAAAAGAATAAAATACAAGAGAGATGGAAAGCAGGCCATACATATAGTGAACAGAAAGCGACTAATTTGAGATTTCGTCTTTTTATTTTTTTACATTTAACTGGAATCTTTTCCTGAATCTAACTGGATCTGAATGGGTGACCTAATAAGTCACATTTTTCTAGTATATATATATATATATATATATATATATATAATTTATTTGAAAAGTATATGTTACATATTTCAGAATCGTACAGCGGTTTCATCCATATGGGCTGACTTTTTTTAATTTTTAAAAAGTCTATACCTAAAGAGAATCGTCAGTGTACTGAAATGAGATCAAAAAACACATTTCAGTACGCTGACGATTCCTCTTGGGTAAGGTAAAGGTAAAGGTCGCATAGCCTGGACGCGCACGAGTGTCGTTGCCGACATCGCACACTGCCCATGGCCGTAGCGGCGGTGATTTGTTAAGAATCACCGCGTCTAGGGCACAGCATATGGAAGGCGGAGCCCATCCCTCTCCTTCCGCTGCCTTGAACTTTCCCTGAGTTTTAGTCAGGTACCCATTTACTGCTGGGTGGACAGAGGGAGTTTTCAGACCCGAAATTCGCAAGCCGTGAGTTGGATCGAACCCGGGTCGTCCAGCCCAAAGACAAGTGCTATAACCACTCGTCCACAGGCCCTCTTGGGTATAGATTTTTTTTTAATTAAAAAAGTCAACCCATCTGGATGAAACCGACGTACGATTTTGAAATATGTAGCATATAGTTTTCAAATAAATTATTTGTATTAGCTCTTACTCTTCTGCAATCGAGCACTTTAGTGATTTCTTTTCGATATAACTTAACACAATATATATATATATATATATATATATATACTAGAATAATACCCGTCTCAGAACAGGTACAATTAATTGTCAAAACAGATCAGTTTGCACCACTTTTATGTCCCATTACAAATATATTAAATCAAGATATGATACTAAATCTTATGTTTAGAATATTTATTCCGATTTTGATGAAAATCCATTACATTAGTTTGATTCTAGAAAATGTATAAGATTTAAGGCTTAAGCTTAAGAGGTCTTAAGACGAAACTAAGATTCAGTGAATCTTACTTAATTGGTGTCACATGACTATGGATCAAATTCAATGCAAATATGAAATATTTACATTCACATATTATGTCCTCTAAAAGATTTAAATACTCCAAAGAAACTGACATTTGGGGAAGTTTTATTAATTGATGTCTAATATCTACTCTTAAAATTTCACAAAAATCGGAGTCATCTTAATTTTCACGAATTCAAACTAAATTAAATTAAATATAGCAACTGTGTTCCAAAATATATAATGATCGGTTTATAAGTTTAGGAGTGAATCCTGTACATACAAATATATAAGTATATACACATATCTAACTTATATATAGTGATTGTATTAATGTTTCCTAGCCAATTATGTTTGTATAAATAAAAGAATTTATACTATATATATATATATATATATATATATATATATATATATATATATATATATATATATATATATATATATATATAAGAGAGAGAGAGAGAGAGAGAGTAAACAATTGAAATTAAATACGCAGTTGAGAGAAAAAGGAGAAAATAAAGCAAAAACCGTCAACTCACAAAACATGGCATTCGAAAAAACGAATTAAAGAGTGAATACAAACTGATTTTCTTGAATAATATTAAAACCTAAAGGCTGCACTTCTCAACAATAAAGAACATATGATATACCTCAATTCATTTTACGTTCAGTCTCTTTGTCGATGGCAGATTTGATCAGACATCTTGTTTTCTTGTTGTTGTTGTTATCTTTTTCTTTCTCCGTATTTTCAATTGATCTGATTTGATAGGAGAATATTCTATTTGTATTTGTATGATATCCCTATAAGGTTTACATAAAAAGTAGATTCTATGAGTGACTGCCGTTCCACAGAAATGAATTTCATTGGATGGCGACCAAAGCTGCTTTGGGTTATTGGTGCTTTCATTGGCTATTTCACAACAACAGCTCCCTTTTTTATGCATTATCTAACCATCCGCATTCTATGGAATACTAGTCTGCTATATCTTCTCTCCCTCCCCTTTCTCTCTCTCTTTCTCTCCATTTAACGCCACCCGGCTTCTAAACCATTCATACTAATGTGATTATGTATGAAGCCATGCAGACGAAAATTGACCAATTTGGACACAATGGACACAGGAGTCACTTGAAGATGAAAGAAAGAAGAAAAAAATATATAACACGAAGACAAAAGATTAAAGAAATTGTCTTTGAGCAAAAAGAACCAACAAACTTATCAATAATCACCAACATTTTGCTGGTTTTTATATTTCTGAAGCAATTTTCATACTTTTTTTGAGGAGGGGTTTTGTTTTTGTTTTGTTTTTTTTATTTGCTTATGAAGATCAGTTTGTCTGCAATTCCTTCTTAAAACTGGCAGCAGACTACTCATTAAGTGCTCTCTGCAGCATGCCTATTCGTCTAACTATATCTTTCTTTAAATACATTTTTCCCTTCTAGAGTTCTGTCTTTTTATGTTAAAAAGGAGAACTTTTCCTTGAATTGTGAGGACATCTTATTCGACAGAAAAATTGCCATGCAGTTCTGAACCTTATACGTAAACTAGATTCATTTTAACATAAAAAGTACAACATCATAGGAAATAGAAAGTGTAATTCTTCTTGTCTACCGTTCTTTCGCAAAACTGGCGGCAGACTTATTATCTTCTCTGTGCATACATTTTTCTTAACGATATACAATTTGTTAAAGATATTTTACATTTTTTTATTCGTTCTGTCTTATTGTATTTACTAGCAGGGAGACTCAGCGTTGTCTAGGATTGGGGAACCCTATGTCCTTCAGCCACAACACCATTTTATCTTTATCTTTCACATTTTATATTACATTTTTGAGCTGCGCCCCAAGTATGTACTCAGCATTCTTTGGGGCAGAAGGGTGAAAGTAAAAGGACATTCATTGAAATAAATTTAGGAAAATTTATGATCTTTAGTCCCCTCGAGGTACACCCGGAGTTTACTAGGAATTAATGAGGCATCCTGTGCAATCAATTATTAACATTAATTCTATTTTTTAAATTTCTATAAGTTTCAAATTATAAAAAAAATAAAATAAAGGTAAACGTCATATTTTCTTTTTATAGATGTGACGTGCGAATGTAGACCCCATGATAATGTTGTACTAGCTTTGATCAAAATGAAATATACTTATCCAAGTACATTGATTAGATAATGTAGTTTTAGAATGTGTATACTTATGCGAGTCGATCTCCAAAACACTAGGATTAGTATGTAAACAAGGAAACAAACAAACTTACAGGAACTACAACTTTATATATAGAGATTTTTTCAAAAGAGAACTTTAGATGAATTCAATAAATATCAATACTATATTTTAAAAATGATATGGTATCAAATTTAGTATGTTTAAAATTATATGGTATCAAAGTATTATATTTAAAAATGTTAGCGTGTCAAATTCACTGTAATTAAAAATTATATTGTATCAAATTTACTACATTTAAAAATTGATATGGTTTCAAATTTATCATATTTAAAAATATATTGTGTCGAATTCACAATATTTAAAAAGTGATATTGTATCAAATTTACTATGCTTAAATGTGGTATGCTATCAAATTTATACTTAAAAAATATGGCGTCGAATTTACTATATTTTGAAAATTATATGGTATCAAAGTATTTTTTTAAATGATAGGGTATCAAATTTATTATATTTAAAAAATATGGTGTCAAACTTACCATATTTAAAAGATTATATGGTGTCAAATTCATTATATTAAAATAAAAAATGAAAATATAATAACAGTTAACACGCCGTAGAATCTAACTAACATAATGTGATTGGTTTAGGGTTAGGGAAAGAAAACATTACCTTTTGGAATACGATGACAAGAATTCATCCGGCAAAAATGTTTTAAAACCTATGAACTCTTGTTTTTAACCATACATGTTTGAATGAAAAGGCTAAGGACATTCCTAATCCACGAAAGTCTTTACATTTATGTGAATATCTTTCCGGTCTATGTGCCAATTAATTATGCTATAAATACCATTCCTTTTGCCCACAGTGACAAATTCAGGAGGCTGTAGAAGCATCGGGAGCATCTTCATCCATATTCATAAAAAGATTGCACCAAAAAGGTCAGTGGAACCATCCAGTTCTGCAATGGCGTCAATGTGGGTTTTGACCCTGATGATAGATTCTTTACCATGTGTTCAGAATAAGTGCCAATGTCTTGCGGACACTTATTAAGTCTTGTATATTGGCGAGATAATACGCTTGCCCCTTGCATAGGAATATGCTAACCTGTTCTTAAATGTCAGTGCTCTTGGACCTCTCCAAGAGCGCGCGCACAAGAGAGTTTGCACTGAATGGTGTCTATGGCATTTTAAATACGAAATAAGTTGGTTAGGATAAATGTTAAAATTTGGAAGAAACTTCAACTAAAAGTGATGCTATTTTTAACAACCGCATTTCAGATTCATGGTTGTCTTCCACAAACTAATATACTTGTAATTGCAGTCGAGTGAAGAATATATATAATACTAAAACTCTGATAAACTAGCTTGCTTGTTTGCAAATCGAATGTATTAGATGGTGGAAGAAAGGGTGAATGAGATGAAAAGTAGTTGCAAACAGGTAATTGAGGGAAGTGATTAGCGATAGTATAAGAAGAGGAGAGTAAGAGGATGACAAATAAATGACTTAAATAATGCAATAATAAATTACAGTATTTAATAATAACAGTATAAGTCCATTAAAAGAGGAATTCTCAACTGTGGCATTAGCACGCGTCATTAGTTGTGACTTACTGAATTTTATTTAAAGCTACCCTACTGTCTCTTTCTCACAGGAGGGACGTTACTACTCTTTTTCTACTCTATCGTTGTTTTCATTGTCAGGTGCTCGACTGAAAAGTAAATAAAAAAGGGAAACATTAAGACAATTTTTAGGTTTTATTTTTTTAACTGTTATGCTTAACTTTACTCTGAAAAACCCTAGAGGTTCAAAACATTGGCAATATTAGTGTAGGCAATATATATATATATATATATATATATATATATATATATATATATATATATATATATATATATATATATATATAGTCTTGGAAGTGTTTCAACCATTAAGACTATATGGAAAAAAAAACCAAAAAACACTTTTAGTCCCAAGTCCTTCGTTGGAAAATTACTTTGCTTGTAAATCAATTTACTTTTTACAGTTACTATATTAGTTTGCTTCCAAGAATTTACGCTAGTCTTAACATTATTTAAGGGATCATCAGTTGTTTACCATGAAAAACTGTTTCGGGATGTTTATATATATATATATATATATATATATATATATATATATATATATATATATATATATATATATATATATAAAATTAATATTTGTGAAAACGATGGAATGAAATGCACTTTTGAACAGCATGAAATGAAATTTTATGGAACAATTTTTTTAACGTATTTGTCAGATAATTTTTCTTTTGACACCGAAAATAAAAATCTTCAACAATACAATCTGATTGAAGAACTGCCAGCAAAAAATCATGTTAAGAAATACAGAATTTTATTTGTTTTATTTGTTTAATTTTCAGAAAATAAAATTTTATTTTAAAAATGAAAATCATTTACAAAATGATTTTTTTGTGCCTCCTCAAGTCTCTATGAGAGGCTTTGTCGGTCATTTGGTTGGTTACACTTTAGTTTGAAATCGTAGTTACTTAACTAAGTATTACAGACTAATGAAAATGCAAGTTCAGACTAAAGCATTACAGACCAATGAAAATGCTATCCTGAATTTAAGTGCGATAGCCCAACAAATACTATTCAACTTTAGACATGAAAGAATAAATGCTAGTTCAAATGTAAGCATGACAGACAAACGAAAATGCTATTTACTATTTAAGTATGACAGACCGACATAAATACTATTGTAAAATGAAAATGCTATTTTATGACAGAACAATTGGTGAACAGACGAATCTAAATTGCTTCATTACAGTCCTCTCATACTATTCTTCATCATTCAATTGACAATCTATCCATTGTAAATTTGATTTTAAATGTGTTTCTCCACCAATCGTTCTACTATGCTTACATTTAAAATAACATTTTGTTTGTCTGTCATGCTTAGTTTTCAACTAACCTTTACATTGGACTGTCATGCTTAGTTTCCAACTAACCTTTACATTGGTCTGTCATGCTTAGTTTTCAACTAACCTTTACATTGATCTGTCAGGCTTAGTTTTCAACTAACCTTTACATTGGTCTGTCATGCTTAGTTTCCAACTAACCTTTACATTTGTCTGTCATGCTTAGTTTTCAACTAACCTTTACATTGGTCTGTCATGCTTAGTTTTCAACTAACCTTTACATTGGTCTGTCATGCTAAGGTTTGAAATAGGACTTATATTTGTCTGTAACACTTAAATTTGTTTAAAATAGCATTTTCGTTGGTCAACCACTCTTAGTTTTCAATTCTTCAGTTTGAAATAGCATATATGTCGGTTTGTCATGCTTAAACTTTAAATAGCATATTCATTTGTCTGTCACGCTTGGTTTTGAACTAACCTTTACATTGGTCTGTCATGCTTAAGTTTGGAATCTCATTTATATCGATCTGTCACGCTTCAATTTTAAATAGCTATTTCATTGTACTATCATGCTTAAGTTTGAAATAGCATTTATGTTTTTTTGTCACGCTTAAACGTTAAAAAGCATATTCGTTGGTCTGTCATGTTTAGTTTTGAACTAGCATTTACGTTGGTCTGTAATGCTTAGGTTTGAAATCGTATTTAATGTCAGTCTGCTACACTTAAAGTTAAAATAGAATTTTCCTTTGCTTGTCATGCTTAAGTTTGAAATAGCGTTATTCTCATTCCGAAGTATCTGAATTTTAAAAAATTCAACCTGTTATTAAAAAGTAAACAAGAAAAATATGATCTAGTGATTTACTGAAATCTGTGCCTTTTACTATGCAGTAGTGGTGTAACGAATGCCAACATAGATGTGCAATTTAAGCTGTGGAGCACTCTCCATTCTCTAGACAAAGTTCAAAATAAACTCTCAAATCTAGTGGGGTGGATGATCTCTTTTGTTCCTTACAGCCTCTTTCTCTCAGAGGAGACGTTGCTAATTTCTCTCTACTTTATCGTTATTTTCATTAAACGTGCTTCACTCAGCTCCAATGTTTCGTTCCTCCCAATAAGACATTCACAGCAAGAACTCGTCTTCTCCGATAATGGAAAAAGACTTTCCCTTTTTCATCCATGTGCCTCGCCTTATGAGACATTTCTAATGGCTGAGCTTCTTTGAAAGGGCTTCCCGTCTGTGGAGCACATTACCGTAGGACTGCTTCCCTATGGACTACAATATAGTCGTCTTCAAATCCAATGTTAACAAGTACATGTTGCAAACTGTCCAATAAGTAATCAAACTTAATCATTGCATTATTCAAGTTCGGCTGACAATAGTTCCATCCCATTAACCCTTATCCTTGAATGGCTTTTGGTCTTGATAAGTGGTGACCAAAAAATTAAAAACTTAAAAGAAATAAGCATTTTCCTCGCTAAACGCGCAGAACTTTAAGAATAACTGTTCTTGTTATTTAAATTTAGAAGATACTTTCAGGAAATCCAAAAATTCTAGGAAAGAAAAAAAGAAAAATCGCTTTTCGAAATCTCAAATAAACAATTTAAAAAAAAAGGAAGCCATTTTAAAATTTTGATTAAGCGGTTCTGATCCTGTCCAATTTTTAAAAACAAAAACAAAATACACAATAGGATTCGGTTTTGTTTTTAAGAAATATCCCTGTTGTCAAATACAGATATTGTTTTTTATTCTAATTTCTATACAAAATTGAAATCAGCTATTTTATCAAACAAAACAATAAAATATTTTTAATATTAAAATATTCTCAAACCTGCCTGAAAAACTATTTTGGGATATACATACATACATACATACATACATACATACATACATACATACATACATACATATATACATACATACATACATACATATATTTTATATATATATATATATATATATATATATATATATATATATTATTTATTTGAATAAAAATTGATCCATTTAATAAATTGTCATTTGAATAATTGAATGTTTATGTAAACTTAACAGTTTATTTTTTATTTTAAATAAAGACAATACATTTTATGTTATTGACAGATTTTAATTAACATAAAGACTTGGAGGCTTTTCATTATTTTCAATATGAATTTCCTTATATTATTACTAGTGCACTCATTCCTTAAAAATTCATGGAGAGAAATGTTACATTTTTCAAACTAATAAATCAAGTATTAATAGAAAATAAGCAAACTTTTCATATGACAATAAAAATCATGTCCCTTTAAACAATGAACTATTTATCAGTGATTGCTCACTGCTAGTAACTGGTGGTGTTCCCTGGAATTTGAGTGACAACAAGTCTCCCTTGATTTCAAGTACTCTCAACCTTTGTCGATAACCATTGCAAATAACTCTGTGTTATTGCAATAGCAGCTTACCATTCATTTCTCGCTGTCAACGACCATTGATCTTCTCTGAGATTTGAGTGGCAATAAGCCTTCCCAACGTCCCAGTACTCTATGCACCCTTCCAGTGGAGGTCTGGTTAGTGCTCTCCCTGCTTGGCTTTCCATCCCCCTTGACCCTTCATGACTATGTTGTGTGTTATCAGCCAAGGCTGATGCCCTATTTTTTGAGGGAACAGTTTATAAGATTTCTTGCAGTTTCAGTTCCCTTGGGATTATTATTATTATTATTTACTAGTGGAAAATGACGCCATATATTTTGTCTTTGTGCTAGTATTATTGTATTATTATCACCTTTAGTTATAATATATAAACATATTTTATAACTAAATTCTTTTGTAATTCTGTGGGAAGTGCTCAATACAATACAGAGCTCTAATTTATCAAGGATTGTTTTGAGCGTTTACACAATAAAATGAATATATATATATATATATATATATATATGTATATAGTCATCTACAGATAGTTGTTTTGCTGTATCACGGCTCCTCCATGTATCTGGACACAGTGAGTTGATCAAGCTACGATTCAAAACCCTATTACTTGTGCAGTAGTTGGTAATCTTACCAATCAGCCATCTTCGCACATCACAAAAGTAAGTAAAGTTATGCTTTTATATTTGTTCACATTACCAGTTCCCGAGAACTCGATTCTAGTTACGAAGAGTAATGCTTTACACTAAGTGAAAACCTTTATTTAACATACTAGGACGTTCTAAGCTACATGTGGGAAGCAAATGTAGACATTCACAGACAACTATTCTGTAATATCACGGCTGCTTACTAAGTGTGGCTAGACACAACAGTGAGCGTTTTAAACTAAGATTCAAAACCCGAATGCTTGTGCAGTAGTCAGTAATCTAACAAATCAGCCATCTCGAACTTAAAAAAAGAATAGCATATACATATGTATATAATATATATATATATATATATAGTAGAAGAATACACGTCCCATGTCCGGTAAAATTAATTTCCAGAACAGAACAGTTTTGCACCATTGTTATGCCCCCTTACAGAGATTAAAATCAAGATATAATGATACTAATCTTTATGTCTAGATTCCTTATTCCAATTTTGATCAAAATCTATTACATGATTTTGATTGTAGAAAATGTTTAAAATTTAAGCCATCTAAAGAAGAAATTGAAAGTCAGGGGATCTCGCTTAATTTGTGTCTAATGACTATTGGATCCAATTTAATACAAATCTGAAATATTTGATTTTTTAAATGGAAGGTTTTGCCCATATTATGCCCCATGAAAACCTTTAAAATATTAAAAATAAAACTGAAATTTAACCTATTGTTAAAATTTCACAAAAAACAGAGATATCTGAATTTTCAGGAAAGGCTCCCACCCGCTTTTTATTTTCTTTGCATAAAACTAAATTAAATTGAATATAGACTATATTACAACCTCTTACGACTAACAGCTGTGTTCCAAAATTGATAATAATTGGTTAATTAGTTTAGGAGTGAATCCTGCACATACACATATATAGACATATAAACATACCTAACTTTATATAGATATAGATATATTTTTGTCTCATTTAAAGTTGAAATGGCATTATGAATTAAAAGCATTGATCCCCAAAGAGGCCTAATAACTAAGACTAATTGAAATCACCTTCGTCATCTTAAATTGGTTAGGTTGGAGACAGAATATCTCTTCACTTATTAAATATATGACATGATAACTCTCCAATCTCACTAAATCCATGTTGAGAAACTATCTATAATTGATTCTGAATTAACAAGAGCCTCTTTAAGCGGCAAACTATGTTCCTGCCTATTTCTCTCAAGTAGAATCCCGATTAATAATTCAGAATGTCTGAGGCGGCAACGGGACCGGCTCATTATGGCCGTGCCATTCAAAGTCTGGAAGTTGTAGTCATTTCCTTGCAGCATGCCTCGGAGAATGATAAGAATGCTTGTGGGCAAACACTCACAAAAGATCGGAAATTCAATGACAGAAAACTTCCACATTCACCACACGTCCTCCATTAAAAGAGTCAACCAGACTTCATTATCTAATTGTCCTCTAAAAGCAAGTCTGAATGACGATCGAGTGTTACTTCTCAATTACTTCCTCTTTTTTCACAATCACACCGAAACTTTTATACTTTATTCTTTGGAACTTGTAGCGAAAGTTTTCAATATCTTTTTTTTCTTTTGATGACATGCAATAATTGATAATAGTTATGATATAATAATGGAGATTTGTCAGTAACCAAGACTTATTTACATGGAAGTCAGTACAATTTTAGTCAGATAATTCGAGGTTGAATTGGCATGATCTCTGCTTTAGTCGGTTGCACTTCAATTTGAGATGGAATTTTCATCGTTAAAAAACTTAGATTAAATTATATTTTGATCCAGCATTTCGGCTATGATCAACATGTAATAACTCTGTTTCGGAATTTTTGAGATTAGGATTGATAATTTGTATCCGTTGTATTATTCGGACTACCGTTCTCATCTTGGATGTTATTCTCACATTTCGGCAAGGACCCGTGGTGCAATAGATAAAAGTACTAAGTTATAATCAGTTCTAAGTGACAGTCTTCTGAAGGTTGAAGGTTCAATCCTCAGTATAGGCGATACTAAAAATACAATTACGAATTACTTAAGACTTCTACTCGGTAGTTGCTGACGAAATGAGTACAATCTACCTTTGTTGATTAAATCAAGGGTTCCATTCAAAATTCCGTATATATTCCTGAATTCGACAAGACACATGTGAAGAAAGTCGGAGGTTACATCGGTCAAAACGTTGTGAGAATAACATTCAATATGAGAACAGTAGTCCGAATGATCCAAATAATGCATGTAATATCTCTTTGGTTTTAAGGGCCCATCTTATATGCCATCTGTTCTCTTCTTCCCTGTCACATGAGACAACCTCATCTGTGAGAAAGTGTCAACATGACTATAAAGGTATTTTTGATTCCATTCAGAGTGCTCCGTTTTAGGGATCTGGATTTCCTCACATTAAAAATCCACCTCGTGTCCCGTTTTGGGGACCTGGATTTTCCTCACATTAAAAATCCACCTCGTGTCCCGTTTTGGGGACCTGGATTTTCCTCACATTAAAAATCCACCTCGTGTCCCGTTTTGGGGACCTGGATTTTCCTCACATTAAAAATCCACCTCGTGTCTCTAATTAGTTTGATGACTATATCTAATAATCGTATATGAAAAATAAACATATACATATAAAAAAAAATAATTACATTACATTATTTGATTTTTATTGATTTACTTTTAATATATTAATTCGAAATTGTCTTAATTTAATGAATTTGTTTATTTTGATAATGTTTTTAATGTCTATTTGTTTAGTTTTTATTTTCATATATATTGTACGACTATTATATAGAGTCACAAAGCTAGAGAATATTTTCCTGGTGAAACACTGACAGATTCGCTGCATCAATAGCAGCATCATACAGCCCGTCTGGCATTAAATTTATTCAACAATATTTTATATTATTTTAATTAGTCTTAAACAACAAAATTTATAAAATAGCTAGTGCAAGATTTTGTTTTTCAGTTGCTGATGGCTGTCGTTTTTTCGACACACCTCAAATCGGGGCCTGCAAATTACATATTTAAATACTAAATGAATATGTTTCGTTCCGGTTCGGTGCCAAGCAAACGTTTTTAGTCAATTACAATTACAGTGTTATTAGACAATCATGTTTGGATTTAACAATATAGTTTACATAGTAACATAGAGTGACTAAACTCGTAAAATAGATAAATGAATATAAAAATTCATTTATCTATTTTACGTGTTTAGTCACTCTATGTTACTTGAATGTAAACATATGCAGATCCCAATTTTAGTCGAACCTTTACTGTTATTTTTCCTCACAGGACAGAGAACATCGACTGAAAAATTCGTTAGATTCAGTATCGTTAGCCCTGTGGCCTAAGTTTTCAGTGTTTCCGTGAAACCGAAGGCATCGATGGAAGATCAAACAAATGTATCATGTCAACTGAAATTTAAAAAAAATATCTATGCTCTTGCAAAAGTAACTGAGCACACTGGTTATTTCTCCTATGACACAAAATTACACTATATCTCTGTCTATATAAAGTTAAGTATGTTCATATATTTGTATGTATAGGATTCACTCCTAAACTAATTAACCGATCATTATGAATTTTGTAAAAACAGCTAATAGGAGCAACGGGTTCAAAAGTGAGCTATATTTAGTTTAATTTAGTTTTATGCAAATGGAGTAAAAAGAAGGCCTTTGTGAAAATTCAGAAACTGACGACTTTTGTGAAATTTTAACAATAGAGGTTTAGACATCAATTAATAAATATTCTCCAAATTTTAGTTTCTTTTAAGTATTTTAAAGAATTTTTAGCGGGCATAATATGGGCACAACCTTCCATTTGTAAATTCAAATATTTCAGATTTGCATTAAATTTGATTCATAGTCATTAGACACTAAGTACGCAAGATTCCCTGAATTTCAATTTCTTCTTAAGACTCCTTAAGCTGAAGCTTTAAATTTAAGATATTTTCTAGAATCAACACATGCTTTTTTTCTTATTTTTAACTTTTATTCCCCCCAAACAAGGCATGAAGGCATGCTGACACTGAGATGTAAAGGGTACTATGAATGAAGAGCCATGTGCAGCGAGATGTTTGTTCACATTGCATTTAAATTTATGCATGTTGGTACAGTGAGGGAAACAGAGAGAAGGGATGGAATTCCAAAGGCTAGCAATTCGAGGGAAGAAGCTATTAGAGTAGAAAGTCCTCCGGTATTTGGGGACCTCCATAGTGAATTGATGGGATTCTGCTGATTGTCGGGTTGGTCGAGTGTATTTACGTTGAGGGGGCACTAGAGTAGCAAGTTCGTCAGAGTACATTCTATTGTTATACTTATAAAACAAGAACAAGGACACCACATTGTGGCAATGGGACAGGGGCGGACAGTAATCGATTTTCATCAAAATTAGAATAAGAATTCTAGACATAGCATTGCACCTTCATTTTAATCTTCGTAAGGAAACATAAAAATGAGGCCAAATCTATTCTATTTGTGGAAGTAATTTTACTCGCCCTGGAACAGGTAATCTACTAGAATATATATATATATATATATATACATATATATATATACATATATACATATATATATATATATATATATATATATATATATATATATATATATATGCTGATGAGTCCTGATTGAAAAGGGACGAAACGTATACGTACATAGATAATAAACAACAACAAATATTTTATATTTGTCGCTCCTCGTAAAACAAGTAGAGCCCTCTTAATGGTAGTACAAACACAGCATGACGTCACTTGCTTTATATGCATCACTCCTTCTTTAATAGAAGTAGAGTGCTTCGACATCAAGCCGCTTTTATATGTGTTAAATTATCATTGTTTATCGGCTATTCGGATACTGGGCGCGCGGTTAACGATGTTGGATGTAAGTTGAAAAATACTTGTAATCCAGGGTTTCGAATCGTACGACCAGTAGTGAATAGTCATATCTCTATGCTGATGAGTCCTGATTGAAAAGGGACGAAACGTATACGTACATAGATAATAAACAACAACAAATATTTTATATATATATATATATATATATATATATATATGATGTCTTATACTGAGTGATTTGAATCTCATTTTAGTTTACACCAAAATAAGTAGAAAGGACAACATGCTCCTTGTTTCAGTGCTGTAAACATATTACAAAGGGGTGCCTAGAGCTAAATTGCACATGCATGTGTGTCTAAAAGTATGCTGAAGTTTTTTTTTTTCAAAGAGACTTAAATGCACTCAGGAGACACATATGCACATAGCATATTCAATGCGACCTTTTTTTACTTTAAACAAGAAATGGCACTGTAAAACCCTCTAAAAGATTTAATCTTGTCTTGTACTAAAGCTGTTGTCTATCAGCAGCAGACAAATTTTCCACACAGCCTGGCGCCAGTTGTATGCATTTGCCATTCACAGAGATTGCAAGATCAGGTCTGCAGGAAGTATTTTTGTCTTTCGATTAGTTCTCACAGACATGAAGGTACAAACTGGGAGATAGTCTAACATTTAATTAACCAAAATCAGTTCCTTAGTTCTTGGAAAGTGTCAGGTAAACATTGTTTCAATTTTGAAAAAGTGTTTTATATGTTCTTATGATATTCTTCTTTTAAAGCGGTCTTCTAATAATATTTGCCTATTTTTTCATTTAATTCTTCCTAATTAAATAATTGTATTATTTATTTTAAATTTGTAGATATGTATTCTTAGATTGTTTGAAAACATAATAGAGATTTGATGTCTGTCTGTAACTAAAGCTATGCCACAATTTTGACACATCTGCATTTTTCCTATAATATAAAACATTATTAAGGAACTTGCTAATTAGTTTGAATAGATACTAACACGTTTGCATAAATGCTTATGATAGAAGGTCGACAAAGTGATGGAAAAATTGAATTCAAAAGTCGTGTCTGAAGAGGGAGAGCCAAAATATTTGCTGAGTTACTGTGTAAATTTGTACACGTCTACCATCATCGTTAGAATGAACACACACTGCAATCTAAAGATTATGTTTCGAAGGGTGCAAATGTTTCTCACTCGTTGGTTGAGATCTCTAGTAAGGGAAAAACGGTTGCTATGCTCTTCGTAAAAAAAATAAGTAATGTATGAAGTCGGTAATGGGAATGTAATCAGATATAAAGCATTATAATTTCCATTGCTATGGGTCTGGATGCAAATCTCCACGCTAAACAATCGTCATTATAGCCATATTGAAAAACTCTCATACGACGGAAACTTTCTCTCTCTCTCTCTCTCTCTCTCTCTCTCTCTCTCTCTCTCTCTATATATATATATATATATATATATATATATATATATATATATATATATATACATCGCTAGATTTATATAGACAATGTATATTATTTTGATATATATTCCTTAATAGGACATCTCAAATTATTCAAATTACAATATCGGTGAAAATTAGGTTACAAATTTCAGAGCATATATAGTGATTATCTAAATTCCAATGACCAAAATTCAGTCTTTTCTCATATCATTATTTTTGTTGCAATTACAGAATTGCACGTTGTGAAAAAATTGTAAGACCATCGTCAATTCTGCAATTGCAAAAAATAAATGATATGGGAAAAGACTGAATTTTGGCCATTGGAATTTAGATAATCATATATATATATATATATATATATATATATATATATATATATATTATACATACACAGGTTGGATATAGTATTGGAGGACATACGTTACTTTTACTAAAACAGAAATATTATTTGACTTATATCTTCTATATTTCAAAATTATCAATGGCAGCCTACACAACAAATGAAGAGGCACACACTTATCATTACTATAATGGTTAATCACTAAAAAATAGGAAATCATATTAATAATTTAATCAAAAGATTTTCTATTAATTAAAATTTAAAAACATTCAATGTCTTCTAATCAACATTTTTTTAAATCAGTTATATAAATAATTCAATATTTAAAAAATATATCAAAGTATAAATTACGAAATTACCGTAATTTCAGCAAACTCCTGCTATTTCCATTATTTGACTTTTACTTCTATTTTTAAAATTAAGTTATTTTAGTGCACTTATTTGATATAGTGTGTAATTTATACACTTTAATCTAGTATTTACATTATTGCTTGCTGTCAAGTATTATATAGATAGAATTTTCTTTATAAAACTAGTTTATCAATATGATATAACCGTTTCTTTACAAAAGAATAGCTGCTGATTGCTGTATCTATGTGATAAGTAAAACTGAAATTTGATCAATCTCTCCTGTGAATTCTTCTCAAATGCCAATCATTTTCCACCTTTTCATTAAGTAAATCAGAAATTTATTTCCATTGAAATCTGACAGGAAGTTATTTTTAGAAAAATCCCCAGTTGGAATGAAATTGTATTCGTCGATAGGAAACGTCAGAGAAACTTATTTAGCAAATTACAAGGAACCTTCCTGAATAAAAGCAATAGATAAAATTCAAGAAATTTCTTTTGAGTTTCAGATATTATCTAGAGACACCGAACGTACGTGAATGCGCGTGGAAAAAAAGTCTATAGAAAAGAAATAGAAACAAAAACTATGTAAGTATTTAGCTAAGAAAAATGATTTTAGCATTTAAAATATAAATGTTAAAAATCTAATATATATATGAGTGTTTATGTATATATAGATATATGTACATGACTATATATGTGTGTATATATATGTGTATATATATATATGACAAATATATATATATATATATATATATATGAACATATTTGTGTATATATGAGCATGTGTGTGTGTATATGAGTATATGTGTGTATATATGAGTATATATGTGTATATATATGAGTATATGTGTGTATGTGCATATATATATATATATGTGAGCATATATATGAGTATATATGTGTATATATATATATATGAGTATATATGTGTATGTATATATATAGGTATGTGTGTATATGTATGTGTTTGTATATATATATATATATATATATATATATATATATATATATATATATTAACTTAGTTCACTCCAAACAAGGCAAGTTGCCACTGTAGATGTAAGGGACTACTGAGAATTAGAGGGAAATTTTTGGGGGTCATCTTAAATTGAGAGCTGTGCAGCGAGATGCTAGTTTATATATATATATATATATATATATATATATATATATATATATATATATATATATATATATATAGGATCAAAATAAACCAAAGTGAAAACTTTTAGTAGATGTAACCTATTGTGAAAAGGATTAGCTCAATATACGAGATAGAGCAATAGTAGAGATAGAAGAAAATAGAGTGATAAATATGAGACGATTGTCCAGATTTATTTCAAATTTCAATTGTTCAATGCAAGGTGTATTCAGTAATAAACTAGTGTTCATTATTCTTTCCTTAAGCCAAGGCTTTTCAAAGATCGAAATCTTATCATCAGAGGAGAAATACAGATGGATAAGTTGGCTTTCGAAAAAACCAAAGTTCAAATATTTGAAAAATATGAAAATTATTATTAAAAATTATTAAAATAATTTTTGTTAAAAAAACGTATTGAATGAAAAGAAAAGTTCCGTGAAAAAGATATGCAAATTGTCCGGGTGGTAAATTTCCGTTGAAAAGGAGTCCGGTGAATTGTAGAGTGTGAAGAAAAACTCTTTGCGAGGGAGCAGATTGGAGAAAGTGCTCAAAAAATAGGTAAGTCCAATTGAAATTTGAAATAAATCTGGACAATCGTCTCATATTTATCACTCTATTTTCTTCTATCTCTCTCACTCTCTCTCTCTCTCTCTCTCTCTCTCTCTCTATATATATATATATATATATATATATATATATATATATATATGAATGAGTATATGTGTGGGTATATATGAGCATATTTATGTGTGTGTATATATATAGTTATGGAATTAATAATCGGACATAATGAAAAGGAAAAGCGAAAATTGTTTGTATGTTCATCGACATTTCGTCTTTATTGTTCAAAGACTTTCTGAAGATGGCCGATTTGAAGAAAAACATAGAAGTTAAAATTTGAAATACATGGTGCGTCTATGAAGTGGAAAGAATGTTTGTTCGTTTTTTCGAAAAACCATAGGTGTTAAAATTCAAAATATGTTGTGCGTCTATGAATGTTTTTTTCATAATCTATATAGATGTTATCAAGAAGTGGGAAAGTACAAAGGTTTTATCTGGGGATGTGGTGTAAAAATTGCTAGGTTGGATCTTTGAACAATAAAGACGAAACGGTGATGAAGATATAGACAATTTTTTATTCTCCTTTTCGTTTGCATTACCCAAGATTTAATGAGGAAGCCTATGTTAATCCTCCTCCACCACATCCTATAACACCATAGTACCTATTTCATTTTTATTTTTACATTTCATAATACTTCATTTTCGGCCGTGGTGCAAAAGTATCTACTCACCATTGATTCGACAAGAGTTGGTGTTAGTACAGTGACATTTATTGAAAGAATTTTCACAAATGTATATTTTTAACCGCTTGCAGCATACTTGGTGTTTCTCAACAATGATGGATGATATCTGTGTACTCTTACTCCAATTATTGAGACTTCTATTCTTATATTTTAATTTCTATAATTTTCAAATTATAAATAAAATAAAGCGTCATATTTAATTAATTTCAAAACAAACACTTTTGGTACAATTTTACGTTCCGTTTCTTTCAGTAGGGCATCAACCAACAGATCAGGTTCTTCCTTTTTGAATTCATCAGAAAGACAAAAGAGTTTTTAATTCGAAAAATTATACATTGCGATGTGACAAAAATATAAGTCCGAAAATCAAAACAAATCGAATGTCCTTTCATCCACAGCGTCTCTGAAATCACCACCTCGGACATGCAGCCATATTGTAATTAGAAGCAAAGTTAAAAGAAATACACACGACACATTGACCGAAGATCTTTTATGATGAACTAATATTTAAACCCGGCTAAAGGATAATTACAGTTTATTCATAAAAAATACTTTAAATGAATCTAATTATATTATTTACGTAATTTAAATTGGGAGTATTAATTACCAACATCAGAATACAAAACCAAAGGATAGCACCTAAACTTGATTTAATATTTTTTAATTAAATTTATTTTAATTCTTTTTCAATGTCGCGTGCCAGAATTTTCACTATTTTACTTGCTGCTTATCAAAAGCAAATGTAAGTGACAAATATATATATATATATATATATATATATATATATATATATATATATATATATATATATTCATTTTTATTAATTTTATTCATTTGAAATTAATAAAAATATATATATGAACGAAAAATATGTCCTATAAAGTTAAGGGCGACTAAAATGCAATCTTCTGAATTACTCATTATCACTTAGGAAGTGAAAAATAGAAAGACAACAAACATAACGCTACTATCACCAATAAAAACAATTACAAAAATACATATGTTTAGCATATGGAATAGTGGATAAGTATTATGAAATGTTTAGCATATGGAATAGTGGATGAGTATATACACCTAATGCTTACAAATATCACAAAAATATGGAATAGTGGATAAGTATATACACATAATGCTTACAAATATCACAAAAATATGGAATAGTGGATAAGTATATACACCTAATGCTTACAAATATCACAAAAATATGGAATAGTGGATAAGTATATACACATAATGCTTACAAATATCACAAAAATATGGAATAGTGGATAAGTATATACACCTAATGCTTACAAATATCACAAAAATATGGAATAGTGGATAAGTATATACACCTAATGCTTACAAATATCACAAAAATATGGAATAGTGGATAAGTATATACACCTAATGCTTACAAATATCACAAAAATATGGAATAGTGGATAAGTATATACACATAATGCTTACAAATATCACAAAAATATGGAATAGTGGATAAGTATATACACCTAATGCTTACAAATATCACAAAAATCGAGTGTCCCCCAACTTCTTTTCCACAAACTGAGCAGGGGAACTTTCCTATTTCTGAGGTCTCTCTTTGACTTTGGTAACATTCATTTTGAGACATTTACTTTACATAGTTTTCCCCCAAGTCTTTAACTTAACAAATTGTTTCACAGACAAGTACTAAATCATCAATATAAAGTATCTCTTCTGGAAAACGCATACAGAACTCACAGGACAACATTTCTGAGACACAAATGAAAAGCAACAAATTATGTACAGATCCCTGATGCACTCTCACTTTAATAATAAAGCGGTCACTAAATGTGCTGTTCATTCTAACACGGCTTTCAGCATTTATGTACATTGCTTGAACAAGCTTTATCAACAGCTCATTTGCACCTAATTTACACAAAGCCCACCAGACAACATCTCTTAGCACTCTGTCAAAAGCTTTCTCCAAATCTAAAAATGAAAAATACAGGTTCTCTTGTTAATACTTCTCTTGAATTTGTCTCAGGATAGATCAATGATATTTCATCAAAGCATAAAACCAAACTGACTTCTTAATAGCTGCTCACTTATTCTCTCAACCACTTTGAGCTTTGTTTTAAAAAAACTAGTGTGGTGATCTTTTGTCTGGTAGGACTTTGTCGAATGAGTTTTTATCAGATCACCTCGAAGTTCACCAATATATTTTTAATGGCTCTTTGGTATCTCATTGAATTGGAATATTAAAATATTGATTTTATAATGGGTTTCTTATTTAATTCTCTTCCTATCTTTGGATTGATGAGACTTGTTTTCCCATTGAGTATATTTCCTATCCATCCAAGTCGATCACATGTCCATAGTAGTTAAATGCATTACTCTGTGAGATAGTTTCTTTATTGTTAGTTTCAGAGATCTGTTGGTTTTGTCTGTAGTCAAGCAGTTTATTTTCATGCATATTGCGGCCGCTTTTAAGCTTAGTATAACAAGAAACACTTGAATGTCCTCCCTGGAGTTACTGATGGCCACAATCTCATCAGGATATTTTGTCCAGAAATCGAAAATCCTGATTTATATTTATTTTCGACTTCAAGGTAAACTGCAACAGTTGTAATCCAGAAAAGAATAGTTTAAAAGGTTTGAATGATGCCATCCTTGGGCAGCTTCCAACAAAAACAGGTTAGTTCTCATTTCAAACCGCAAATAATATCAGATGACCACTGAAATTACCAACACATATATTACCAGTAATGCTATATGATCTTGAGTGTGTGAAAAACTCACTGTTATTCAAAATAACAGAATGTGTCGAGTGAAGTTAATGAATTAGAATAAGTGGTCTTTTAGAATCCATGTCTTCTGTAGTAAAATGGGAAGCGTGAGGACGGTATGGAAACACAAAAAGGGCAACAGTCGAAATGAGCAAGGCATGTCTCGAAGAAATGGTGGAAGAACAAGAGGTAAACCACAGAGAAGATGTTTCTGGACTTTCATATCAATAATTTCCTTAAACAAAGTAGTGAGAGGCAGGAAGTCTTGGACACAGTTCATATGTGATAGATCATATTCTGTAGGATGCGCAGAAAACGATTGATGATGATATTTCCTGTGCTCCAATAATAAGTTGATTCTTCTGTCCAGAATGTTTCAAAAGATAATCAAGCAGATCCTCTCATTATCACATGTTATTAACGTGTTTTTGGTCGAGTTTGTTTGATTTTGTACAGCCTAGCGTCCACATTGCTTGACCAATCGTCATTAAACTTAGTCAAAATATCGGTCATCGTCTAACTTAGAAGTGATTTTATTTTGAGATATCTAGGTCAAGATCAAGATCACAAAAAAATTGAAAGTACATTTTTGGCGCTAACTTCGGTTCTGTTCATTGTAGAAACTCGGTACTTGGTCCATATTGTAGCCAATAAAGAATTAAATGCTTTTTGCCTTGATTTGGAAAAGCTCGATCATGGTCGAAATTTTAAAGAGATTTCAGCTTCTAATTTTTCAAAATTTGATGCATGGATTTGATGCTCTTTTATTACAGTAACCACCATTCACAATTTCAGCCTGATCAGATAAATAGTTTTTGAGTTATATAATTTTCCATGGCATAACTTCGGGAATACTTCATACAATATGGAGAAGCAACGCCCAGATAAGATTTACATTACCAGGCGAAGGTATGCATTCTCATGGGTAATTTATGTTCTTGTCGTGAACATAATCATCCTTTTAGTCTGTCTGTCTGTCTGTCTGTCTGTCTGTCTGTCTGTCTGTCTGTCTGTCTCTCTCTCTGTCTGTCTGTCTGTCTGTCTCTCTCTCTCTCTCTCTCTCTGTCTGTCTGTCTCTCTCTCTCTCTCTCTCTCTCTCTCTAGTCATATGGTAAAACTGAATCTGGCGAAAGTTTCATCCAATAGAGATCAATTGTTGGAAAACAAATCTCACGGGTAATTAAAACTGAGGTTTTATCATCTTTGGACATTCATTAACCTCATTCAACAGCCGAAATGGATTTGATCTAATAAATCACTTTTTGGGGGAAAAATTTAGCTTTTATAGTTTGACACACACAAAAGATACACTCGCTTTAAAAAATACTTTAACATGATTTGATCGATTTTTCCCACATTTTAAAGGAAAATTGAGGAACGCATGAAACTACTGCACTGAATTTTAAAATTTCTATAAGTATTAATTATTGCATTATTTAATTATTTAATAATAAAATTTAAACGTTCATATTATTCCATAGCTAATAATGAGCATCAGCATACGTCGAGGCAAAGATTTTTTTTATTGGAGGGGGGGGGGTAATTAAAAGTTTCTATACAATGCTGAAACAAAAGATACTATTTTTTAGGATCTATTTATTTTGTCTGTAAGATTTTACAATGAATTTCTGTTCAGTGTCCAAAGGACTCTCTCTTAGTAGTAGTAGTAGTAGTAGTAGTAGTAGTAGTAGTAGTAGTAAATAGAATGTTTCTTTTCAATTGTTTAAGCTACAAAATATGTATTTAAATTGCAAACAACTACATATTTATCCTGCTCTTTGGCTAGGAACAAAGGTTAGTGTTCTCTGCCTGATGTAACATGCAGTTCTTGGTCCTGTTCGACCTCAGCCAAGTTAAATTAGTCTTAGCTAGTTGAGTGAGTGAGTCTTGTCCACAGTTTTTTTGTTTCTAATAGAGAGCATCTAAGATGCCCACGACAGACTTTTATTTTATTTTGCCCTTGGCCTTCTCACATTGAATTGGAAAGACACTATCCACTCCCAAACTCCAACTCTATTTTAATTTCATACCGCTTTAATCCCACTCCCAATTAGAGATCTTCATGCTTGTTTTGGGCTCTAAAAATCGAAAAACAATGGGCCGTCTACCTTTAGAAAAGGTTGTTTGAGTCTTGTTAACTTCCCTCTGATTTTATTTGGTTAGTTTGTTTTGGGATGTTTTTGTTGTCCTGTTCCCCATAGTTTTTGTTGTCTTGTTCCCCATAGTTTTTGTTGTCCTGTTCCCCATAGTTTTTGTTGTCCTGTTCCCCATAGTTTTTGTTGTCTTGTTCCCCATAGTTTTTGTTGTCCTGTTCCCCATAGTTTTTGTTGTCCTGTTCCCCATAGTTTTTGTTGTCCTGTTCCCCATAGTTTTTGTTGTCCTGTTCCCCATAGTTTTTGTTGTCCTGTTCCCCATAGTTTTTGTTGTCCTGTTCCCCATAGTTTTTGCTGTCCTGTTCCCCATAGTTTTTGTTGTCTTGTTCCCCATAGTTTTTGTTGTCCTGTTCCCCATAGTTTTTGCTGTCCTGTTCCCCATAGTTTTTGTTGTCCTGTTCCCATAGTGTTTGCTGTCCTGTTCCCTATAGTTTTTGTTGTCCTGTTCTCACACGTTTTTCATGGAAATTATAAATATATTTTGTAAATAAAATTTATTTGAAATCATTGGTGATATTTTAATTAAGGTAATTCATAGAGTACATAACAGACTCAGTGAACTACAAACATCAAGAAAAATAATCAATGTTTAAAACTATAGAATTCCACCTGCAGGATTGTTTGGTTTATCTATATACCAGTATGCAAATGCCTTCACGAATGATGGCATACTTTTTCATTTCTTCCCAACTTACTGACAACTTTCCTAATTAAAGTCGCTTGGAAAAATCTGATGTCATCTTGAATTGACTCCATTAGGGTTACAGGCAAATATATATATATATATATATATATATATATATATATATATATATATATATATATATATATATATATATATATATTAGACATACAGTCAGCTACTTCTGATTGATGTTAGCATTCACTTACAGAATTCTTTCCCTTCATGTTACAGGCAAAGGAATAGTTATACATATAGATATTGAAATGGAGACATGAAGTGTATTATTATATAAGAGATAATATTATGTATTAGGTCAACTAGACTTATTTACTATAATTAACTTGTCTTCAGACAAATATAGAGTTTCTCCGGTGTCCACCCTCTTCCCAATTGGCACTCATGGAGTCTTTAATACAATTCACAATCCTTTCTGCAATCAAGGCATATTTGGTACAAATAAACTTCAGTCTATGCCTGACTTGCCTACCAAGTTTCAGTCATGAATGTTCAACAGTATTTGCTTTATTGCGGTTCAATGATATGGAGGACACTTTGGTGATTGCTTCATCAGTAGGTAGTATGATCCTGAACTGGCTTCACACTCATTGGACCTTAACCCACCACATTTTTTTTTGTGGTGTTGTATCAAAGATAATGTCTGTCATAACAATATCCAGACTATTCCTGAACTGAAGAAAGCCATCGCAGCCCAAATCGGTGCATTACCAAGAGATGAGTGTGTTAGAGTTATTGACAATTTTGCAAGTCGTATCCAGGTGTTGTTATAATTGAACAGTGATAAAAGAATAATTGTTGGGCATTCATGGTTGAAACTTGGTGGACTGAAATTTATTTGGAATCAATATGATTGGATTTCAGAAAGGATTGTGAATTTTTTTAACGATTAGCGGGTGGAATTTTGGGAAGCACCCTACATCTTCTTAGTTTTTTTTAATACTTATGCTTACTTGTAACAATAGTTAGAAAATGTTATTCATGATTTATTTGTTTATTATTGTCCATTTTTGGTTAAACTCTTTTTCCTTCAATAGTTTTTATTTAATAGTTTTTAATATTTATTAAAAAAATGAAAAGAGTTTATTTTTAAATTAATTTTGTTTTAAAATTCATTTGTTTTTAAAAAATATTTTTTGGCTTGTAGAATCTGTTATTTTGGTATAGATTTTATCATTATTTTCTTATTTTTGAGAGATCTATATGAGAGAGCTAATGCTTCTTTAAAAATAATACTTTTGTGAACAAACTTTATTTTAAATTGGTGAAAGAAAAACAAATGAATTCCAAACTCCCTTCAATAATATTATTTAGAAAATGTCCCCACTCAACCAGAGTGATCTAACCGTGTGAGAGTGATTAAAAATATTGTGTTTTCAGTGTCTTATCTCATGTAAGTGCATCTTACTTTTTTCTCCTCCTCTTTGAGGTGAAAGTGTGTGTCTTGCTTAACAACTTAATGCTAAGACTAAGGCGAGAGATGTTGTCTCCCTTTAAAATGGCATCATCAGTATCTACTAATCTGATTTTGATCTTAACGAAATTGAATTCCCATCGCCTGATCCATTAGTCACTCCGACTCTTAAGGCTGTCAAGACTGGTCCAGTCTGTGAATAACGCCTGCGTTTGATAAAGTCTTACCAAAAGTCTTGGGTTAAGGAAAAAAGAAGACAAAAATCAATTAAGGAATTTTGGCCCATCTTTCCGACTCGACTTCCGATAAGAAAGGCATTGAAGCAAACGGTAAACTAATGTTGAAAACAACCAACTTTCTGAACAGACATCTTTTGAGAGTAAAACAAAAGTAAGAAGACTAACTGAAATCCTTGCTTCTGCAGGTGGTAGTCATGGTTATGACCTTAAACTAAATCCTGTGGTGAGACCCCTATATAGGAGCTGAAGAGCATATGGCAAACTCAAACTCAGGGGCCGAACTATAGGTTAAAGAGAATCTCTCCTGATGATGGCTTGAAACTGCAACCAGTGATGAGACCTCAATTTAGGAGCTTTGGAAAGTATGTAGTCATCCGTTAGTTGACATTCCTCCAAGGTCCAATCTGATCTTGAGTGGTAGTACCTGTCAAGGTCCCATTTATGGGTTAAATAGAATATTTAATAGGAACTTTCAATAATCATTTTCTTTTTAGGTGGTCATAGGGAATACAGTCTGTTAGTTAGCTCTGTTTCACTAATAGACTTTAGAGACTGACTATTTCGAAATTCCCTTTCTCTAACCTATCATATGATCTGTTCAGCCAATCATGACATTGTATTTCGCCAGACAGAATGAAAAAAGGTTCTACCTGCATGTTTTATATATTTTTTATATTTCTTTACAAACTATTACTTTAACTGCATTGACAATGTTTCACTGAGGTGTTGAGAAGTTACTGTATATCTCTATTGCTAAAGGACATGTGTTCAAATCCAAGTTTATTCCCAGAACGATATTTGAATGCTTTATATATTCCACATTCCGGATGGCACGTTTTTTTCAAAAAATAGGTATACTTTTTTCATCATTAATTTTATTGGGATTAAGCAAAGATTTCTGTGTGTGTTATATTGAGGTGGCCGAAAAGAAAACAGAAATAAAAAGAATTAAAAAATAGTTTAAATTTAATTTTAGAAAAATTCACTTTAAAATGGGGAAGTCAGAATTTTTTTAAAACTCTAGTTAATTTTAAATTCCTTTTTTGTTTACATTTTATCTTTGGCGATCGGACGATCTCATTTTGTAAAATGGGTGTGTAAGGAGACTAAGCACATTATTATATGGAGTAAGCATACAAAAATTGGACTATTCAAAACAAACAAAAAGGTTTTATTTCATGACGGTGTGATTGTAAAGAAAGTTTTAAAATGTAAATGTGGTCAACAAAATAAAGAAACTTTATTTTGAAAGATCAAGAATTTTTGTTCAAAGAATTTAGTTTTAATATAGATTCTCTTTGAACTGAAATAAATAGAAGGGGGAAACACAAGGAACATTTTGTAATGTCAGTTAATTAATATTCTGTTACAAAACTTCCCACCTATGGAACGCATTGCCGTGGGACTGCTTCCCTGATGATTACAACTTGGTCGTCTTCAAATCCAATGTCAACAAATCTTTGTCATAGGCCATCCCAAAAGAACACAGTTAATACCATTGAGCAATGTTAGTATTTCCATATTGCATTTTATCTTTGACCATCGGACGATCTGGCATTCATTTCCATCTCAGTAATAACCGTTGCCTTTGACAACTTTAAATGTTCAAGCATCAATAATTGAAGAATAAATAGGCAAATTAGCAGAGTGAAAGATCAATCTCCTCTAGTAATAACTTTTTTTATTGACTTAAAAAATTAAATTCTTATTCATAGACTGTGCCAACCAATTTATTCCTCTACAAGTGCCTGGACAAGAGATCGTGGCCTGGTAAATTGAAGGTGTAGGGTCAGTATCATTCACAAAATATAACCCTACAAAATAAATTATATGCAAAACTAGAAAATATCTATCTCAAGTTGGGTAAAACTAATTCTCCGAACAGAACAGTTTTGCACAACCTTATGAAGATTAAAATTGAGATATACTGATACTAAACTTTATGTCTAGGATTGTTGTTCCAGTTTTGATCAAAATCCATTACATAATTTTGATTCTAGAAAATATCTAAACTTTAAGGGAAACTGAAATTCAGAAAATCTTGCCTAATTAGACTATGGATAAAATTGAATGCAAATGTGAAATTTTTGAATATTCAAATGGAAGATTGTGTCCATATTATGCCCCCCTAAACCTTCTTTAAAATACTTCAAAAGAAACTGAAATTCGGGGAATATTTATTAATTGATGTCTAATATCTATTGTTAAAATTTCACAAAAATCGGATTATCTAAATTTTCAGGAAGGGCTTCAACCACTCTTTACCTCTTTGCATAAAACTAAACTAAATTAAATATCGTTTACATTACCCCCTTACGCTTAGCAGCTGGATTCCAAAATTTATAATGATCCGTTAATTACTTTAGTAAAACCTATACATAGAAATATATAAACATATACACATACCTAACTATATAAAGAGAGATAGAATCTATAAAATATTTGAATATATTATAAACTTGTACCAAGATAACTTGATTCGATATTAAATAAGCTTAAAAGGGATGATGTGCCGTAAAAGAAGCAAATCAAAATAGATGAATCTTTCAACTAGTAGAAGATAATGAGTGTTTTGCATTAATAATTGGACAAAACAAAGAGAAAGAGGGAGAGTCCATTGCCCGAAGTCAGGGGAGAAAACTCTTTATGGCAAGCATGAACAGAGAAGAGAGAAGTCATTATCCCATTGTAATTATTTTGCTCCATGTCCCATTGCTTTGAGATGGCATTTTGGACTAACGATCCGACATTTACACGGCTCTACTCTCTGGAACTGGTCCAGGAAAGATAAAGGAAGTGAAAATCCTGAAAGGGTTTGGAATGACAGTTTATCACGATGGACTCTCAAGGTGTTAATCAGTAACAGCTTATAGACAATGGAATGAAGAAGGTTGTGAGCCAAACAGAGGAAATTATCGTGCATAATTTGCTTCACGTAACTCAAACTGAATTAATTGCATTTGTTGTTTTGTATATATTGCAAATAATTCCTATTGTTACATTCTACTCTTTTACCAACAATATCTTATTTTGTCATGATCAAATTTATCACATATTGTCATGATACGATGTGTGTGAAAAAAGATAATGCGGCGGTTATTTTTATACTTTGGTGTCCACACCTTTTTATAAGAAGCTTTGTCAGTGGGTCGATCGGTTAGTCAGTCAGTCATATTTATGTTTGAAATAGCATTTTCTTCAATTAGTCACGTTTCAGAATTTTTTATGCGTTTATACATCTCTATAAAAGACTCTGTCTGTTAGTCGATTGGTCAGCTGGTCGGTTGGTCAGCTGGTCGGTTAAGGAAAAATAGAATTTTAGTTATGTCTATGCATGGGTTCGGGGTATGATCCTAAACTACAACCGGTGGTAAGGCCTCAATTTTGGAGTTTTGTCACGTGTGGCGCCACTCCTTAGTTGCTATATTGCTTTCAATCTACTCTGGCCTGAAGTGGTAGTACCTGCCAGGATCCTAACTATTGGTTAAATAGAATTGGTTCTGGACATGGCATGAAACTGCATTTAGTAAACATGTAAATTCGTATGAATCAGCATTGTGTGACTTTTTGAACGGCTTCATTCTGTTTTTGGTTTTTGTGATTCTTTATTTTCTTATTTTTAGAATCGGGGAAGGATCATGTAAACATTGTCAATATTCACGTGTGAAAGTGGTGCAATGGAACCAATTGGATTCGAACTTTGCACACCCAGGTCGTCTGTCCGTGTTGTTACCCACTTCACTGCCTGCACATGTACACATAAGTATTTATCATGAATAACTAATAAAAGCAAACACTATCAACAAATATTTAAAGATATAAAGAACTTAAAACATAAATACTTTATCAACATGAAATAACCTGAAAAAGGTTGATATGCCATAAAATAAAACAATCAAACCAAAACATCGCTATAGGAGTATCGGTCTGTCAATCCACCACATAAGTCTGAAATAACATTTTCATTGATAAACGTTCACATTGAATGAATGCATTTGAAGTATATCTGTTTTTTGTTTTTATTCATACTTGAAAATGCTTTTAGCTACGAGCAAAATGTAGTATATGTTCTGATACTATAATTTTTACTGTTCTATCCTCAGTCAGTGAACGACAAATTCTTCTAAACCGAGGAATTTTAACATTTTTGCCCCAATCCAGAGGCCTTTTTTTGAGGACCTGGATTTTCTTTACATTAAACTCTGTGTCTAATACTGTCCTCGTAAATCTAGGCACAGATGTGTTGAAGTGTCAAATCCAGGAATTTTAAAGAGATACTTTGGTGTAGAAACAAAAATTATATATCAATTTCATTTTAGAGTAACACCTGGAACCATTTCTAGCCAGGTAATGTCCTTATTAATCTTTTACACTGTTAGTACTTTATTCAACATTAGCCAAGATGTCTGGTGTTATCCAGGCTGCATGTCGACTACTAATGTCGACTACTTTAGACCAATGTGGCTTCATCATATTAAGTTAGTAATACCAAATGAACACATTACAATTTTCATATACAATTTATGTTTTTAATTTGACTGCTACCCCTTTGTTACCCACTGCTATCAGGTCCACTCTGAACCAGAGTGGTAATCCATGTCAGGGCCCCATCTATGAATAAAATAGAATCTGCCTCGACAATAACTTGAAACCAACAATATAACTTTCATCTTAAATGAATAATAAAAGCAAACTCCATGAATGAACATTTGAAAAAAAAAATGAAAAAAAACTATTATTAAAATGACTGGATTCAGTATTAAATAGCTCTAAATGGGTTAATAATTCGGTTAAAAAAATACTAACCTGAGCAATATCTTAAACTTCATTAAATAAATAAGATTCTTCAATAAAATTGAACTTAAACTATCTTGCAAAAAGATATAAATAAACAAAAATAATAAAATAAATAAATAGTTATCCCCTCTATAAGATCCTATCTAGAATTTGAAATTAAATAACTCATTGATGGTTGATATGCCATAGAATGAAAAAACAAAAAATAATAATCTGGGTGCTTGAACTTGCGGGAAATATTTAGAAATGGATTCAGAAGTTGGTAGGCATGTCCATCATCACACTTTCTTCATGCATATAGAAGATTCTGAATTTCTGCTGGCAGAAAATCGATTGGAATCTTCGTGCACTTACGCTGATCTATTTATTATTAGTGCTCAGAATTACCCGGTCTACATGCTCGCTTCTAATTTCATTTCTTTAAACAAATGTGTCCACAACATATTTAGCAAATATACTAAATCAACATATTATAACGTTCATACACAGATTAATTCTTCAGTCTGTTTGTTTAAACTTGAGGGACATATTTAGAAATGGATTCAAGAGTTGGTAGTCACTTCCACCGCCAACATTCAGCAGCTTGTAGCGAGCAAAATGTGTATGAAGTTGATCTTATCTGTATTGTATTTCTGCTATGCTTAAAAGAATGAAGACAAACACTGATATATAAAAATATAATGATATATCGTTATTGTTCAGTGGCGGTGAACGAGTGGATGAGTGAAGGAAGCAGGGAATTGATGGATAAAAATATAATGATGTATCGTTATTGGAAGTAGAGAATTGATAGAGGTTGATCTTTCGAACTTTGTAGCCAGTTGACTCTCTCGATCTCAATATGGGCTAGTTTATATAAAGGCTTTGAACGCTCACACATCCACCCAATCAAGGTGTATGTATTAAGCAAATTTCAATTCTGTAACTGCTCCGATGAGAAAGATATAAAATGCACATAGAAGCACACAGACATTGTATTTTGCTTATATAGATAGTAGAATATCATAGAATGAATATTTAAAATGAAATCAAATTCAATCAAACATTTAAGATATCATCCAGCAATTATGCAATGTTATGCATTTTTCATGAATAAAGATAAGATAAGACGATACCTCTGATCCTTTAGTGAAGCTAATGCAGGTTTCATTTTGTTTATATTAACCAAAAAATATGCAAAGCTAAATATTTGGTAAAAATAATCTATACATTAAATGTTAAAAAAAATAAAGTAAAACAATTCAGATATGTTTTGAATAAATTCAAATAGAAGTTAAAAAGGTTAGATTTACAGGTGCTTTTATGGGATTAAATGTTATACTGTCGTCTGCAAATAGAAAAATTTAGTCATAGTAGAGAGTAATGTGTAAAAAGATTTAAAATTTAAATATAATATGCTTTTTAGGGGGATATTATTATTACTATTATTATTATTATGTACTCACTAGGAGTTCTCACACAGGTCATCATCAGTGATTGCTCATTGACAACAGGTGGTATTCCCTGGAGTATTATTATTATTATTATTATTGCAAGTAGATTGAGAGATGATAACTAGTTTGTGTGCAAGAAGTGTAAGACAATGGAGACGGATGAAAACTCAGATGTGGAGAAAGTATATTTGAATGGTGAGACTATTGAAGTTGTTCAGAAGTTTTGTTACTTTAGTGATACCATTGGAGCACAGAGAGGAACCTGTGCTCGTGTGATTGCAAGAGAAATGGATGGACTAAGTTCAGAGAACTTTTGTTATTACTAACCAGCAGAGCGTTACCACTGTCGATCAGACATGTGTATGAAGTTTGATGATGTATGGAAGTGAAACCTGACCAGTGAGGGTTGAGAATATTCCTAGAAAGAAAAAGAGATATACATAAAGACTAGGTCAGAGATATGTTCATTTGGAAGTCAATTTCTAAAAGCCATCCAACATATGGCAGCATACAAAACGGACATTGCACCAAATATGATGATGATAAGTAATATTTGACATGTAATTTATTAAACCTAGTATTTCAGGGTAATAGTTAGTATTCAAGAGTACATTTAGCATATATATATATATATATATATATATATATATAATTTTCTTCTGTTAATGTGTATGCTATTATACAATGATTGTTGAAAAGATAATGGCATAGATATTATGATATTATCCTGTTACATTTTTTATATCCACTTAGGCACTAATGTCTATACTGTTATCTAGTCTCTTTATCGATGTGTCTCATTTCTTCTGGAGTAGTTACTTCGATGCTGAATTGATGCCCATATCCACTGATCATCTAGTTGCTGGTTTTTTTTTAAATTATTTCTTAATACAGTGGATTGAAAGAAATAAAAACGTCTTTTTGGCTGGGTTAAACTCACTGTTGTTGTTAAACAATTTATTTATGACTTAATCAGAGCACAATAAGGGAGAGAGATAAATAACTTCAATTTTCTTTAGCCAATGATTCTCAGATCTCATTTTAATACATGTACCCAGCCTGCTTCGAATCAGTTTCTGACTAACAATGCCCCCATAATTTATCAATGACATCATGTTACTCGAAATTGTCCTTCTTCTTTTTCTTGTGTGTGTATGTGGTCGTTCTTTCGATGATGCTGATGATGTCTTTATCGCCTAATCATCTCCTGACATTTTCTCCTTGAGAGAGGAGGATATAAGGGTTGTCATGCTGTGGCTGGAAGAAATTAAGACTTATTTTCTTGACGACATTCACCCAGTTGTTGTCAATTGCAATTAATTAATACAGACAATTATGATACAACATATTGTTCTGTGAGACGGTAAGAGAGAGAAAGATAACTTTAGTTTTTTCTAGCTAATTATTTATGACCTCATTTTATTCGATACTTACTTATCTGCTTTTCATTGATTTCTCTCTAAAACCACATTTTAGTTGTCAGCATTCACACTCATCAAATTTGACTTATGAAAGTTCAGACACTTACTTCTTCTGGTTATTTCCTTGGATCAATCTCATGGCCATCCAATATAGAACAATACAAAATATATGAACCCTTAACTTTCTTCCGGCTATTTCACGCTTGCATACAAATATATATGAGTGGAAGATGAGGAACATCATGTATAATTTTATTGAATGTAGATTGTTTAGTTTCAATAGAGGATAATTTAAGAAAATTTTGCATCACTTTTATGTCCCCTTATGAAGATTAAAATAAAGATACAATGATATTAAACTTTATGTTCAGAATCCTTATTCTAATTTTGATCAGAATCCATTACATGACTCCAAAGAAACTGAAATTTGGACAATATTTATTAATTGATGTTTACTACACATTATTAAAATTTCATCAAAATCGTAAGTATCTTAATTTTTACAAAGGGTTTCCACCTTCTCTTTGCCGCTGTTGCATGAAACTAAATTAAACTAAATATAGTTCACATTACCCACCATTACGTCTAGAATGATCGGCTACTTATTTTAGGAATGAATCTTGCACACGTACACATATATACACACACACACACACATATATATATATATATATATATATATATATATATATATATATATATATATATATATACACATACCTAACTTTATATAGAGATAATAATCGATTTTATTCAATTTCGGAGCTTTGAAGAATGTGAAGTCACCCCTTAGTTACCTTCACTTCCAGGTCCACTAACTTTTTTCTCCCTACCCTATTTCCAAATCCTATAAACTATTCGATCCTCTACATCAATTCTGTGTATGAAACAAAACTGCATTCAGTGGTAATCCCCTATTTTGGGGGATTTGGGGCATGTACACTTACCCTTTAGTTACTGCTACTCCCAGGTCCACTCTGCCTCGGAGTATCAGGGTTCCAGTTATAGGTTAAATAGAAACTATCGTTTTAAGATGATTGTCTTATAAAATATTTGCCAATCAAAAAATAAATCTACAAATGATCATATCCAAAACATATCTATGGTTGCCAGATAAAATAACCGAACGACAGTTAAAATACTTTAAAATCCAACAACCAAGCAAGATTTGTGTTGAGTAGAGGAGAGGCTCTCAAAGTAGAATGATCAATGAGAAGAGATTCCCGTTGTCAAAAGATTTTATTTGATAATATTCAAAAAGTAAAATAATGCTAATTGAATTCAACATCGGTAAAAATTTTCAAAGGATTGAAAATTTAATAACAAAGTGAATGGTGAATATTCCATTCGTGATTAGTCGAGGGGGGGGGGACTCTGTCTTGAGAGAAATTCTTTTCATCCGAAAGATCATATATATGATCAAATAATGTTAATTAAATTCAAAGTGTTTTTACAGATTCTATTTAAATTACTATTTACATGGAGAATGTTTTATCGAAATTGATAGCATATTCTGCAGTCTGGCGCCGAGATAGCAAATTGAATTTAATCCATATTAATCCAAACGGTTTTCTATGCGTAAAAATAAATCATCATGAGTGGAATCGTGATGAATACATGAAGCGAAAGAGATAAATATGAAACTAGAAGGGTGATATTTTATTGACAGATACCATTGGAGCACAGAGAGGAGCAGGTGCTAGTATGACTGTAAGAATTAAGAGTAGATGGAGTAATTTTAGATAACTTCTGTTATTACTAATGAGCAGAGCGTTAAGACTATCGATCAAGGGAAGAATCTATCAGGCAATGTGACGATGTATGGAAGTGAAAGCTGGTCAGTGAGGGCTGAGGACATGAGTTGCATAGAGAGAAATGATATGATAATGATATGTTGGATGTGTAATTTGAGTCTTAAAGACAGACTAAGATCTGATGACCTGAGTCAGAGAAAGATCAAATCTGTACAGTATAGGGAGATATGTTCAGAAAAGGAATCTTCGATAGTAGGACATGTTGAAAGAACAGATGATAATTCTTGGGTTTGAAGATGTAGAACAGTTGAGGTAGTAGGGTCAGTTCACGGGGGAAGGTCAAACAAAACAAAAGAGGAAGTGATATACTTTAAAATATTTTTTTTGATTGAAATCGCTTCAGACAAGGCATGAAGCCGCTTAATGTAAGGATCTAACAATAACAAAAGATGATTATCACAAAGACAGGAGATACCTATTGGCCACAGTCTTGAAAAGACCAAGGCTATAGGTAGGAGGAAACAGTCAGCAGGAAGAGAGTTCCACAAGCCTACAGTTATTGGAAAGAAGCTACTGGAATAGGAAGCTGTATTACAATGAGGTATCAAAACAGCGAATCAATGGAGACCAACGAGTCAAACGAGCTGGAACTTGAGAGAAAGCGGGATAAATAAAGTCCTGGACAGAGATAGGTTAGATTAGAAGTCAATTTCTAAAACCTGTCCAACACATGCCAGCATGTAAATCGAATATGATGATGAGATTCACAGGCAACATGTTTACAGGTTAAGTTCGAATATTTAAAGAATTACGAAAGATTAGTATTTTGAAAGATGAGCCATGTTCAGTTCGTCCCTAATGAATATGGATATTTCTTGTACCATCTTGACTTAGCAGTACTTATTATTCTGATTTAAAATAAAAACTTTACCGTCTCCATTGTCTCTTTGTGAATTGTCAGTCTATTTTTCCATTCAGTAAGATTAGTTGTTGTCAACACTAAACTCAGAAAGGACAGACAAGTATTTCTGTCAGATTTTCAATTTATTTTTATTAGAAGTGTCCTTATGAATCGGAAATAGAAAATAAATATGACATTTAGTTTACCTCTTGGGTCTATTTAAGACTTTTTATGCATCTGAAAATACACGTACAAAGAGATAGAAAGAGAGAGAGAGGGAGAGAGAGGGGGGAGAGGGGGAGTAGAGAGATGAATTGAAAATAGATCAAAACATATGTTTCAGAATATTTAAAGATGGGGAATATAATTAAGACTTATTAAATAGCTGACGGAACAAGAGCTGTCTACCCCCGTGGATTAAATAAAAGGGTTCGATTCGAAATTCCGTACAGATTCCCAAGTTCGACAAGATGCACCTGATAAGATCAGAGGTTACATCATCCGAAACGTTGTGAGAATAACATCCAAGATGAGAACAGTAGTCCGAATAATCCAAATAATCCGGATAAATTAACTCATATGTTGAGATTTTTAATATTTCATCTTTATTATGAACAAAACTTCTTCCTTAATGAGTGAAGATTTTATTTTTGATTTTTACAAAACAAAAACTGACATAATGAAAGATAAAGGCAGGGTCAAATAGAAAAAGGAGATATATGATACAAGAGTAACAAAATGAAAATGGGGAGTCATGTTATTGTCAAAAGGGTGGCACGAGCCAAGGAAAAATTGCAGAAAAAAGGGGTGTAAAAAAAGACATTTTGGCATACATGTTCCCAGTGGGACATCGGAAAGAGAATAGGAAAAAGGGAATGGCAGCAGGCGAGCTTAGAGAAAAACAAATTCTCACTGTTTATTTATTGAGAATATATATATATATATATATATATATATATATAGTCTCGGAAGTTTCTCAACCATTAAAACTATATATAAAAATATTTTTTTAAAAACCGTAAGTCCCAAGTCGTTCAGTGGAAAATATATATATATATATATAGTGAAGATAATACTATCTGTAATGTAGGACAGAAAAAAAATGTTATATTTTTTTGAAAATATTTAAAAAAATTTTATAATTCAAAATTGTTTATTTTATTTAATTCAATCCTTCTGAAGAGCACATCGTAGTAAATGGTGGGGTAGTTATATTGGAGATGTGGGTGGACTAATAATATAGATATATGTTAATGAAACAACAATCCCACCATGAAAAGAGTCAATAATGGGGCCTGAAGAAACAAAATATGTATAATAGCATAGAGAAAAACAATTTTGCCAAGATCTTTGTAAAACACAAAACAATGTAGACATAGACACAACATAAAACTAAATTGATTACAAAAGCTGTTAAAAAGGAGGAAAAATAAAAAATATAAAAGTTTACAAAAATATTTTTTAAGTTTTCGTAGTATTAATTAGTTAGAGTAGTGAAGGCTCGTCAGTTGACTACCAGAGCGACTGTTTCGGGGATTTGAAGACAATACAGTCAAAATGCTCTGGCTCACCAGCAGAACTAGCCAAGTTCTACCATCCTTACTTTGAAATCTTTAAAATATATACATGAAGTATTTACAGGATGTAAGTAAAATTGTATTGACTGACCAGCAATAACCATTGATTTTTTTGATAGTGATAACAAAGTCCAGGAAGGTAGAATGATTACCATGATGTTCTACCTTCAGTTCTAGTTTTTTTGGGGTATATTTCGGGATGTGACGATAAAAAAAATTTAAACCATCATTAATGGCACATAGATCATCAATAAATCTGTTTCTGCCATGGTACTTATATGCTCGTGGTGAGCCAAAAGAAATATATATATATATATATATATATATATATATATATATATATGTGTGTGTAAAAATAAAAATGGAATAAGGGATAAGCAATTCAACAACTAGCAAAAATAAACTCAAAAACTCATTTTGTATAGTTCTCCGAAATATTTCAGTCGTCTATAATACGACCATTCTCAATCGGTTAGTGAACTTTAATTCAATTTAATTATAGACGACTGAAATATTTCGGAGAACTATACAAAATGAGTTTTTGAGTTTATTTTTGCTAGTTGTTGAATTGCTTATCCTTTATTCCATTTTTATTTTTACATTCTGCCCGAAACATTGTTTCTTTTTCCTCATATATATATATATATAATAAAAATATGCTATACAAATGCAATTGTGTTTCAATAGTAGATTTCCTCAAGTTTGAGTAAAACTTTAATTGAGTCATGTCCCGGTCAGTCTCCGTTTGATTTGTAGTAGCTGGTTATCCATTTAAAAACATGGTTTGTCTTTATGTTGATCCATGTTTGATTTGTAGTAGCTGGTTATCCATTTAAAAACATGGTTTGTCTTTATGTTGATCCATGTTTGATTTGTAGTAGCTGGTTATCCATTTAAAAACATGGTTTGTCTTTATGTTGATCTATGTTTGATTTGTGACAGCTGGTTATCCATTTAAAAACATGGTTTGTCTTTATGTTGATCCATGTTTGATTTGTAGTAGCTGGTTATCCATTTAAAAACATGGTTTGTCTTTATGTTGATCTATGTTTGATTTGTAGTAGCTGGTTATCCATTTAAAAACATGGTTTGTCTTTATGTTGATCCATGTTTGATTTGTAGTAGCTGGTTATCCATTTAAAAACATGGTTTGTCTTTATGTTGATCTATGTTTGATTTGTGACAGCTTACGATTCTTTATGAAGCAGAAGCGATTCAAGGACTGTCTTGAGTGGTTCCATTTTGATATTGTGATAGCTCGCGATTTGTTACAAAGTGTTTGGTTACCTGATTGATTTGTGACAACTGCTATTTCGTTACTAAGCCGTTCGATATTCGTGTGTCTGTTGGTCTCCGTTTGATCCATGATAACAATTTTTTTTCAAAGATTAAGGGAAGTAGTTTCAAGAAAATAAGGTGTGCAATGTGAGTTTTAAAGACAGGCTTAGATCTGATGACCTCAGAGGAATATTAAATCTGGACGTATGCAGAACAGGCAATTTCGGTAGTTTTGTCACATTGAAAGAATGGATGAAAGTGTGTGGAGTAGTTGTAGCGAAGTCAGTTGGCAGGGGAAGGCCATGGAAAACATTGGAAGAAGTAATAAGTTAAAGAGGGATAAATAACGACCTGCCCAGAGATAGGTTAGTTTGGAAGTCAATTTCTACAAAGTGTATAACACATGTTAGCTGCATGTAAAACAGAATGATGATGATGATGATGATGATGATGATGATGATGATGATGATGATGATGATGATGATGATGATGATGGTGTTGGGAGAGCAAGTACTTAGAATATCACAAATAAGTTTTAGTGGAAATTGACAGATCAATTTAAAACATTTTTTACGATTAGCTAAACATCAGTTTGATTTGCTGATAAAAAATCAAATTCGTTAAAAAATAGAAAAACAGGTAGAAATATTCCTGTATGAATTTAATTGAAAACAAAATGGCAAAACGAAAATAAATAAAAAATCCGTTTGTTTGAAATGACAATAAATATCTGCAAGTTTTACTGTTTCACTGTTTTGTTGATCTTCAGACGATAAAACCGTTTCCCGAAAAGATGGATGACACTTGTTTTGCAAACAAAGATTTTCAGATAAAACGAAGCGATTAAATTCAAATCTGTTTACTGCTTCCTCGGATATTGTGAACATACAACATACAAAAATAAACCCATCCTCTTTTTAGTCACTTGAGAGAGAGCCGTCGTCTCATATGATATGTATTTATATTGTCCTGAAAAAATTTTTTCTGATTCATTTTAATAAAAAAAATGTTATGCTTCAAATTCTTAATATCTTCAAATATTTATTCATGCGGTTTGTTTTTTGTTTTGTCTTACGGCATATCAACCCTTTTCAAATTATTTGATGCTGAAACTAGTCATTTTGCCAAAGATTATTATGCTTTAACATAATATCTTCAAATATTCATTCATCGTGTTTGCTTTTACTAGTTATTCATGATGTAACTATGGGTATACATACGATAGGATGCAGTTTCATGTTATATCCAGAACTGGTTCGATTTAACACATAAATGAGATCCAGACAGATACTAAAATTCCGGATCAGTCTTCACCTGGGAGTGATCACAATTAAGGGGTGATTCATCGCTCACAAATTGGAGTTTAACCACCTGATGTAGCTCGTATCCACAATAAGAAAAAAAGAAGATTTTTACACCTATTTTTAAAATGACTCTGTAAGCTTAACCTTTCATTGTATGCCCAAGCAATCTGCATGACATTTGCAGTATTTAAGTAAGACTATATTTGTGCTGTTGTGTCTTATATTGCAAATTAAACCAGTTTTGCATGTAGTATTGTCTGCTATTAGAGGAGGTAGATTAGCACTAATTTTGCAACAGTCGCACTAAGAGGGTTCAACAGCTTTCATTTGTAGGAAAAGACTGGATTTATCGACACAAGCCAGTGATAAGATTATAGGTATTAGTTAAACTACAAAAATGTTCACAACTGATTCTCAAATGACTTTATTTATTCACATTGTTTTGTTTTATGGCATATCAACCCTTTTGTGTTATTTAATGCCGACTCCATTTATTTTGATAAAAGGATTTTCAAACATTTAACAGATTCAATATTGTATATAGATCATTTGCAGATCCATTTCTTCTGTATGTGTATATTTTTTGAATAAACAGTCTGCAATTGATTAATTCTATTTAATCCATAGAACAGTTTGGTTTATTGGACTTATAGATATTAGAGTTTGGGGTATAAACTCACCATCGTCATAAAGGACATGATAATATCCACTCTGATGTCATTAAATAATTCCTTCATAGTAACAACATTATAGTATCTTTTTCACATCGGAGCAAAATCAACACATTCTAACATAAAGTAGAGGGTGAGTCAAAATGCATGCAAATTATAAAGTCTTTATTAAATGTATATTAAATCATATTAAATGAAACTAAATGTAATCAAAAGAAAGAGTTTATGGGTTTGTAACATTACAACAAATGTTCAGTTATACCGCCTGCTTCTTCTTCAATCACCAGCTCTGCATGTTTCACCAAATTATTCACGGCACGCCCAACTTTATTACCCTCTGAAATGATGCGATCTTTGTGCTCATTAAGATTGTTAGGCCGAAATTAATGGAATATGCGGGCCTTCAGCATATCCTAAAAATAAAAGTCCAGTGGGTTGAGATCAGGCGACCTTGGTGGCCACGGTGTTCTGTATCACGATGTTCTTGAAATTTTGAAGCCAGAAAATCTCGAGCCAACAACGAATAGTTGGGAGGAGCTCCGTCGTGTTGAAAGACAACAGTTCTCAATTTATGCTTTCTTTGTAACTAAGAGATAAGATGATCGCGAAGCAGGGTGGTATAACACACTCGATCAATTGTTGAGTCGAAGAAGAATGGTTACAATCGATATTCACCACTAAATGCCATCCACGCACACAACTTTTCCGGATGCAGACTTTTAGATAAAACCGGTAAGGCTCCGAATTACACAGTTGCGCCGATTAACCAAGCCGTCAAGCAAGAAAAAAGTCTCGTCTGACCACAGCACATCTTTTAACACCAACTGATTTTCTATAACCCAATTTGCGAAAGCAAGTCATTGTGGTTTGTCTGAATCATCGATAGATTGAACTAGGCTGATGCGGTAAGGCTGCATACCTTATTTATGAAGAATCTGTATAACACTGCGTTGAGGAATGCATGTGAGTTCAGCTGCACCTCTTGAACTTGCATGGTCAAGTGGATTAGTTGACTGTAAGATTGTGACTGCCTCTACAACAGCACCCACACGATTTTCCTCCAGTGACGGCCTGCCGCTTGATGGTAAATCATGGAGCGTTTTTCTGCTCTCAAATTTTTTTATCAATCGTTTCAGAGTAGATAAAAGAAATGGATTATTTCGCATGGCTTTTATCTTTTTGTATGCTCTCATTGTTGCAGCTGCATTTTTATTATTTTTATAATACAATTTTACTAGCTCAAGTCTAGTTTCTAAATCAAGTGGCATGATGTAAATAATGACCTGTAAAGTATAAAAAACATTAATTATACAAACGCCATGCATATATCTATAACATATATAAAAGTAATGTAAACTAATATATGATTGGTGGAATAATTTTGAACAATATAAATTTGCATGCATTTTGACTCACCCTGTATTTCACCATGTATGGGACATGGCAAATTGCACACCATTATGCCTCTTTTGCTCAAGCAGGAATAGAAGTGTTGTGTTTGTATGGCCGAAATGGAGTCGAGAGAGGACGATCTCCTCCCTTCCTGACCTCCTACAGCCCTGCCTCCATTCGCATTGTGGAAACTGGTTTGTTTTATGGCATATCAACCCCTTGGGTTATTTAATGTTGGAACCATAATTTTATTTTTTTTGTTTTATTAGAGAGAATTTTTTTAGAAAGTACATGATCTCACTGATTTTTATTGTATAAAAGAATTTCTGGAATTAAGATATCTTTTTCTGATATCGATTAAGGTTCTACATTCTATCAGGCGATGCTTTATTATGAGCAGAGTTCTGTATGTACATCTGTCATATCCTCACACGTTGCTCCAATTATACTCTTTAAATTTTAATGGAATCTTCTGCTTTTCGACTTATTCTAACCTTATATGGAAAATTCCTTTTTGGACACATCCACGACAAATTATTGCAATGAAAGAGGATTATGCTGTATCAACCCTCAATACAAGCAATTATAAATGCTTATTTCAGCTTTCATCTCTCTAGTGGTGTGCAGAGGTCTGATGATGCACTGGTGATGCCCAGAGCCAACTTCTTGATTGCATGCCTCAAAGGAACAAGTATAAGTCCGGGTACTGAGAAATATTATGAGAAAAGGGAGATAGTTTAAATATGATTGGATATCCCGCCCCCAATTTGGACGCCCGAGGTCACCACTCCGTCGACTCTGCACACCACAGTTTTCTTCACATATAGTCTTTATACAAAAACAGACAGTCACACCATTTTATTTTTATGGATATATTATTTTTGCATATAGTCAGCCTGTCAAAACGAACAGACAGACAAACAGACAGACAGACAGACTGATATCATTTTATCTGTATATACATATATATTTATATTCTTTGTTTTAAATGGCTTACTCTCTTTCTTTGAATACTCAGCGTCCCAAAGCAGACAGGCAGA
>OY744533.1:32832857-32872857 GCA_963556195.1 Sepiola atlantica
TATAACCAGTTTATGATAGAAATTGACACACTTTTCTTCATGCCAGCAAAAGCAAACTTGTACACATTGATTTTATATCTTTATTTATATGAAGTTAGGTATGTGCATATTCTTGTATATTTATATGTACAGGTTTCTAAAACTAATTAACCGATCATTATGAATTTTGAAACCAGATGCTAGGCGTAAGGGCTTATAATGTGGGGTTATAATATCTTTAGTTTCATTTAGTTTTGTACAAAGGGGATAAGAAGTGGTTAGAAGCCCTTTGTGAAAATTCAAATGCATCCGATTTTTTTGAAAATTTAACAGGTATTAAAAATCAATTAATGAATATTTCTTCAATTTTCAGTTTCTTTGGAGTATTTAAAGAGTTTTTAGAGGCAATAATATAGAAACAACCTCCCATTTGAAAATTCAAATATTTCAGATTTGCATTAAATTTAATCCATAGTCATTCTAGACTTGAGCAAATTTTATTTTGTCCCAATCCATAGTGCCCTTTTTTGTGGAACTGGATTTTCTCTACATAAAAACCCGACCTTGTGTCTAAACCTGCCCTCTTGTGAGGCAAGTAAATAGGGACTTACGACTGTATAAGTATGGTTAATACCACATACTTTTTCATTGGGTTTGATATGACAACGAAGATGATGGTCCCATGAGATGAAAGATTACGAGAGAAGACTTACTTTGCAGCGGTGTGGGTTCTGTTCTGCTGGACGAAGATTTTTCAGAGGTCGTCTGCCTTACTGATTGCCAATAATTAACACAATGATGTTTGTAGTCAGAATAGATGTTTATTTATCTCAGATACATTATTCAGACAGAGACAGAGACAGAGAGAGAGATAGTCTACTACTGACTATGTTTAAGAGCTACATTTTAGCATTCACGTTATGTTCACGTCTAAACAAATTCTATCTACCTCTCAGAATGCTAATTCATACTTCCATTTTGTCTCTTCTGTACTTGCGCATCAATTTTGAACTCAAGACAACTTACATTCTGTTTTCTCAAAGCCACCTTAATATATAACACTTGCCTTTTATTAAATACGAGAGTGCACCCTCTGTTTAAAATGACAGAAAAAATCCTTCGCCAGTGTTCGTACTATAATTCATATAAAATAACGTCTGAATTGGTGAAGTTCAAAAAATAGAAAGGAGAAAGAACATATATCAAACTGGAAAAATAAAAAAGGATGTATGAAAACTGAAAGAAAAAAAAGAAAGAAACGTTTCGTTATGGAAATAGATTTCCCTTCTCAATTCCCCTTTGAGACAAGTATAGAAATATGGGTATGTGTCTATGTGTATGTGTATGTGTGTGTATGCGTACATTCACATGTATATATACACATGTGTATGTTTGTGTATGTGTATATATATTTATATATATATATGTAATGATGGAAATATGTGTGTATGTGCATGTGCGTGTATATGTATACGTGTGTGAATGAATGTAGGTAAATAGGGTATAAATATGTCTAGATGTATGCGTACGTGTGTATATGGATACATGGATTAATTTCTTATGTGTATGGGTATGTTAATACGGGTGTAAAAGTTTTATATTTTTATATTTTATATATTTATATCTTGTGTACGTATGCGTAGGTTAATCCGCGTATTTAAATGTCACTGTATGTAGTTGTGTATGCGTTATATTTATATGTACATACACGTGGGTAGGTGTTTATATATGCATGTGTATATCTGTTATGCCAATATTTGAGAGTATAAGTAAAATATAAGTAGTAAATGTATTTACACACACATATATATATATATATATATATATATATATATATATATATATATATATATATACGTAGGTATAGATGGATGTACGTGTCTGCAGTTATGCATATGCATGGATAGAAGTTAACACACGTGCAGAGTATGTATGTTTATTTACTCCTCGCGGAGTTAGGCACAAGGCCAGTTTTATCTTACTCCCACAAGTAAGATGTGACCCAAGATCGGGTCGAGCAAGTGGGGTTAAAAGCCAGCGCTCGAGAGGTGAGCACTCTGGCCATTTAAAAATTGCCTGGGCAGCCCCGTCGGCATTCCCCGGTAGGGGCGCCTCAGACAGTAAGCAATAAACTTACTCCTCCCCAAAGAGGGGAGGCGAAGCCTGGGAGGGTGGACCTCCTAGAACTGCACAGGACAAGTGTGCAGTATCCATCGGAACAGATACTACACTTTGATCTTAGCCAAAAGGCCTAGAGTATGTAGGTATTTACTCCTCCCCAGGAGTTAGGCACAAGGCCAGTTTTATCTTACTCCCACAAGTAAGATGTGACCACAGCTTGGGTCGAGAAAGTGGGGTTAAAAGCCAGCGCTCGAGAGGTGAGCACTCTGGCCATTTAAAAATTGCCTGGGCAGCCCCGTCGGCATTCCCCGGTAGGGGCGCCTCAGACAGTAAGCAATAAACTTACTCCTCCCCAAAGAGGGGAGGCGAAGCCTGGGAGGGTGGACCTCCTAGAACTGCACAGGACAAGTGTGCAGTATCCATCGGAACAGATACTACACTTTGATCTTAGCCAAAAGGCCTAGAGTATGTAGGTATTTACTCCTCCCCAGGAGTTAGGCACAAGGCCAGTTTTATCTTACTCCCACAGGTAAGATGTGACCACAGATTGGGTCGAGAAAGTGGGGTTAAAAGCCAGCGCTCGAGAGGTGAGCACTCTGGCCATTTAAAAATTGCCTGGGCAGCCCCGTCGGCATTCCCCGGTAGGGGCGCCTCAGACAGTAAGCAATAAACTTACTCCTCCCCAAAGAGGGGAGGCGAAGCCTGGGAGGGTGGACCTCCTAGAACTGCACAGGACAAGTGTGCAGTATCCATCGGAACAGATACTACACTTTGATCTTAGCCAAAAGGCCTAGAGTATGTATGTATAATCTGTGTTTATAGTGAATTCAATAACCGTTAGAATAAGGACAAACAGAGGTAAATATATTTATATATATTTAATATATGGAAAAGGGGATATATCCTTAGCGATATGTGTATATATGTGTGTATATATGAGAATGGATGTGTATATGTAAATCTGTATGTGTGCATATCTCTCTCTCTCTCTCTCTCTCTCTCTCTATATATATATATATATATATATATATATATATATATATAGTAAGCAATGAAAATATATATGGCAATCAAGCTACACAGAGGCTCCCGTGTTTCATACCCGGGGGGAATCGTCAGGCATTTAGCCTGACGATTCCCCCCGGGGATGAAACACGGGAGCCTCTGTGTAGCTTGATTGCCATATATATTTTCATTGCTTACTACCTAGCTCTACTTACGTATCGAGCACTGTTGAAGTAAATACTGAAAACTGACACATACAAAATTATATCTCCTTATGTGGATACATGAAGTACTAATATATATATATATAAGTAAATTTCGCGTACAACAAAATCGTAGGATAAATTTCAGAAGAAACATTTTTTTATCAATGAAACGGGCGAGTGGAATAAAAAAAAAGAAAATTGCTAAAATGTTTCTTATGGCCTTATCGTCTGACCCTCTAAGAGGAAACGTCAGAAGGATAAATTAAAAACTAAGAAAATCGAATGAGATATGATGGGAAAAATTGTTTTGATTGGAGAAAACGATTGATAGAGAAAACAAAACAAACAAAAAAGTAAATCTCTCAACGTTATGGTGGATTTGAATCAGTAAAGATCTGCAACTGATACTTCAAAATCTTTTGTCTACACAAGCTAGGTCGAGAATTGTTCATAACAAACGCCTCAATAATATTGAGATGGTAGTTCCACCCGCCCGTTTCATTGATTAAAAAATGTTTCCTCTGAAATATATATATATATATTTCATTGATTTTAATAATGCTTCCTCTAAAATTAATCCTACCATTCTGTTGTACACGAAATTTACTTACATATATATATATATATATATATATATATATATATATATATATATATATATATATATATATATGTGTGTAGTTTTTCTTATATATTTATATATATGTATGTGTATGTGTGTACTTATGTATCTGCAGATGTGTGTGTTTATGTATTTTATATAGAGATCAGAGTATGTTGATATGGACATATATGTATAGTTATCTAGGTATATATTTGTGTGTATATATGATGAGATATTTATGCTTTTATGTATGTATGTAGATTAATACTTGGTGTGTTAAATTGAGAAGTAAGCTGCTAATAGGTAATAAAAGGAGAAAGTAGGGAACAGGAGTTCTTGAATGAATGATAAAAGTAATAAAAATAATGAAAAAGATCGAAATAAATTGAAAGGGTAACGAGTAAAGAATGTAATTCGATACTAAGCTTGACCGGTGAGATTATAAACACGTCCCATCCCCCCCAAATTATACTTAATAAGAAAGTTTTCCAATCTCATTTCACTTCCTCGTTTTTTTTTTGGTCTGAAGAGATTGACTCTCTGCGAAGAGTACAACCGAAACATGTATGCACATATGTAACTAATAATGTTTGTATGAATAAAAATGTATACTAAAGAACAGCTCTTCTTGTTATTGAGCACTTTTTATAAACACTGGAGTTTCAACAGATTAACATCTACAGAAACTAATATAATACATGTACCATATATATATATATATATATATATATATATATATAATTTTATAAATGTTCGAATTTATTTTTAAAAACATGTTTATTCATCAATTGTATCGTTAAAATCAAAATTTTTCTCTTTTTTGTTGTGTTTGTGTGTGGGGGGGTAAATTGATGGGAGATCAAAATTCACTTTTGAAAACATCTTGAATTTATTATCAAAAAGAAATGTGTGTTTTGAAAATGGGCAGAAACAATTGTATAAATAAAGATGTTTTAAAACAAATTCGGAACATTTATTAAATTATTTTATTCTGAGCTCCAGTAATATATATAACTTTTGCATGAATTTAGAGGAATTGTAATAAAATATATACACACTGCTATTTATTATAGAGTGGAAGATATTTTAAGTTTGCAACTATTAGCATTTATAAAAATTGGCTTTGTGTTCTTTGTCCTAAAAACCAAAATTATACAGAAAGACTTCTAGTTTAACTATTTTGCAGATTCCAGTCTATTTAGTTGAGAATTTAAACAGTTGCCATTGCTTTTATGGTGGATTCTCAAGTGTAGAAACATTTGTCGACCTCTTTTCATTTTATTCTCATTCCAACATGGCTGATTTGTTGAATTGAGCCGATCTTGGCTGGGATTCATTTACTTTGTTTCTTTCCAAAGCATTTTCTTCTTCACCATAAAATGGATGCCTGTGTCTGAAGGACAAACACAAGAACCTCCTCCTGAGCATCATGGAATGATTCCATTTTGCAGCTACTTGGCTGTAAGCTATTTGAAGATGAACCTTATCTCTCCGGTAAGAATTATAATGGTTGCGGAGAGAAGAGTGTTGCCTTTATTTTCAAATCATTTTCTTGAGAAAGTTTTGTTTTCATATTTTCAGATTTATTTATATAAGCTGAAGATGTTGTTTTTGCTTTTCTCATAAGCATCTTCGTGTGAGGTCAAATCATGTATCGCTGCGTATGTGGAGTATGTATTCAAGTGTAGCTTCAGCGCCTTAATTATACTAGCAACGAAAGGGAACTGATTTAGCATGTCACTATATATGACATTACTTTATGTTGCATATAATGATGCCTTTCATCTGATCGCGCAAAGATAATATACACAGTGAGTCAAAAGTAGCACTAAATTCACGTTTTGTGGCGATTTTAGTTTTTTCTTTGCCATTTAAATTAAATAAATAAATATATTAGGTTGAAGAAAATGTTTGCATGCCATGTTAAAATAATAATTTATATAGATTATGTAAGGACTTATTAAAAAACAACAACTATTCTTTAAAATCGTTTTTATATCATTGTCCATGGTCTGCAAAAAGTAGTTGTTTGGTTGGCTAAAAGGAAACGCTTGTTTCTAATGTTATTTTTACATATTTAAGTTTGGATGATGAGTTTTAAAAAGGTTCAAGAAATTCTAACATTAATTGCTGTTAGTTTTAGCTCTTAGATCAACTGTTAACTATGAGACCGAGATATGCATACATACCTTTGCTTTATATATATATATATATATATATAAGTACTGTGTGGTAGGGCAGGAAAAACCAGCAGAGTGCTCGATTAATTAAGAAGTCCGAGATTTCGGAGGATTAAGAGCGTAAATATTTATTTATAAAATACAGAAATTCAATGTAACATCAGTACCGTCGGTTTCAAAGCGGGAGGTTGATCCCGATTATCGTCAGCTGATAAACATATTCAGGAATTCCTGAATATGTTTATCAGCTGACGATAATCGGGATCAACCTCCCGCTTTGAAACCGACGGTACTGATGTTACATTGAATTTCTGTATTTTATAAATAAATATATATATATATATATATATCTACCTCTCTCTCTCTCTCTCTCTCTCTCTCTCTCTCTCTATCTCTCTCTCTCTCTATATATATATATATATATATATATATATATATATATATATATATATATATATATATATATATATCCAGAGAGAGAGACAGACAGAGAGAGAGAGAGAGAGAGATAACGAATATTCAATTACTACCAGAAAGCATTGGCTGGAATAATATACAAATTAAAAAATAAGAAATAGAAAATATTAAATAATTGCACAAGTAGCAACCATCCTCACAAAAAAAAAAAACAAATAAAAAATCTTCGGTATAAAATAACAGTTGATATGAAAACTAGCAAGAAGATACCAATTTTTTTCCTCCAGTTCTATAAGTTAATATTAAACTCTGATCTTAAATCTGTGTTTCGAAGGCTCTTTCTATCCTGACAGACAACTGCACTTTATCAGAGCGATTAATTTACAACTGTGTTATCTGATCTTCAATTGAACAGTGCATTAGTTCTCATTGGTCAACTAATAACTAATTAATTATCTCCACTCTATTCCCACATGTCACACCAGACAGCCAACATAAGCAGATTGTGGCCAGGGCACAAACACTAAGCTGGATTGTCTCATTGAAAAAATGCAATTTCAAATATATGCTATGCGCAAAATTCCTTGGATGTAACGTAGTTCTAAAACAAAAGAATTGTAATAATCTCATATATATATATATATATATATATATATATATATATATATATATATATTGGTACAGAAAAATTAGTACAACATTCGTACCGTCGGTTTCAAACACGGAAGGACTTAGCCATCCCGCTCTCTTCAGCTTCTTTGACTAAGTCCTTCCGTGTTTGAAATCGACGGTACAAATGTTGTACTAATTTCTCTGTACCAATATAAATAAATATTACACTCTTAATTTTTAATTTTTAACTTTAATTCTTAATTAATCGAGCACTCTGCTGGGATTTTTCCTACTATATTACAAAGAAGTATATATATATATATATATATATATATATTATAATATAAAATGAAGTAATAAAATAAGGTGTCAATCAAATTTTATTAGAATTCAAAGTTCATGCAAAGCATCCTTAAGTCCTTAGCTCATGAGTTTTCAAAGATAATTCTGTTTCACTAATTATAAGATATTAGTTGACGCTTATATCTTTTGTTGGATTGCTTCATATATATATATATATATATATATATATATATATATATATATGTATATATATATATATATATATATATATATATATATATATATATATATATATTAGTCATCCACAGAAGACTGTTTCGCTGTATCAAAGCGATTCGGTGTCGCTAGACATGCAAGTGTCTCAAGCTGAGATAAAAACTCGACTGACACTCCTAACGACTTAGCTATTATTAGGCACCTGCTGAGAGTAAGTGAAACACAATTGAAACATATTCCATTAACGTCACTTTTCCCTTGTTCAGGGGTCAGGGGTTTTTCGATATTAAGTAAGCTCACTCTTCAGTTCTCACGATTCAGCAGGTCAGCAGTCTCCAAATTCCACTCTGTGTGGTCTTGTCCAATCACTTGCTTCCAAGTTTTCCTTGGCCGGACAAACTTCCTGCAATTTATGACATTTATGCTTCTGCAACAATTCAGGAGGATAAACGTTCCACATGACCATACCAACATATTCGAATCATCATTACGATAACCTCCATGTTAGGCAAGTGTAGTGATTTCAGCAACTCCTGTGACCTGATATGTTGGGTTTGGTCAGATTTCACATTGCGGATCCATCTGATCATAGATCTGTCATTGCGCTGCAGATGGGTGAGAGAGGGCTGGGTGAGGTCCCAGCATTCACTGCCATATATCATGATGCTTCTGGCATAGCTGCTATACAACTTTCTCTGGACGTAGAGAGAGACAGCTCACAATGTTATCAGAGACAACAACTCACAAAATTCCGCCCTTATATAAACATAACATGAAAAATCAACCTCTCGAAGTCGAAACAGATCCGATCTAAGACAGCAGGTCTCACATGCACAAAAGGCTCGATATCCTTTCAGATAGAGCTTTATAAAAATAATAACTATTTAAGAGAGACTTATCTTAATACTTTACTGCTGTTTCACATTTAATTACAAGCTCAAATATTATTAGTATTTATTATTATTATTATTATTATTATTATTATTATTATTATTATTATTATTATTATTATTATTATTATTATCATTATTATTTTCATTATTATTATTATTATTATTATTATTATTATTTTCATTATTATTATTTGTGTGGGGGTATAAAACAGAATAAGCAAAGAACAAACTTAATAGAATAGAGAAAAATTAACACAGTACCATGCTTCATTTGATTCGATATTTCGTTTCAGCTATAAAACTTTGTCAAGAATAAAATCCTGTAATTAATGAGCACCTCAGTGTACTCCTGTTCTCAGCCTTGAACATTATATTACCATTTTTATAATGTTCTGTAATTTCAGGTTTTCCTTCTCTTCTTTATTTACGTCATTTATTTATTCTCTTACTCTTATGTTGCTCTTCTACTCCCTCTATCACCCCTCCTTCCACCACTCTATGTCTCATTTGTCCTTTCTACACCCATCTAAAGCATGTAATGTGCAAACGAGCAAGCAAGAGTTCTAGTATTATGCTAGACTACTCGTGAACCGTTGGGTCAGTGTTTGTTATATATACTATTAAGTAATTTCGTAACTTTGATATTGGTTGATAATCATGTTTTTACAACGATTACACATAAAAAGTACATTGTGATGTCATAATAGATCCCCTCCCTCTTTGTCTCTTCCCCCTTCTCTCTCTTTCTTTCCCCTTTCTCTCTCTCTCTTCGCCTCTCCTCTTCCCCTCTTCTCCCTCTATTTGTCATGCCTCTCTCTCCTCTGTCTTTTGATTATTTATATCATTTAATTACAAAGTTTTAGTATACATATAGAGAGAGATAGATAGATTGATAGGAAGGATATTTTTTTTACTCCTTAAAAATCGATTTTCATTTAAATCCTGTAGAATATTTTATTTGAATTGAGTTTCAGAGAAAAAAATAAAACTTCAGTTTGTTTGTTTCCTTTTGTAAGCAAACCAAACTAAATGAGCCAGTCTGATAATTGGACATGCCCACGTTTGTCTTGAATAAATACAGAAAATGTATTATTCTTTTTATTCATTCACTCATTGAACTAATCAACTTTTTAATTTTCTTTTTTATATATTTTTTACCTTATTCTTTAATTAATTTTTTCTTTGTCAAATTCGGATGTTCTTCAATCTTAAGTACACGAGTAACATGTATCTTTCTGGTCAAGTTGGCTCTTCTCCTCCTCCTCCTCCTCCTCCTCCTCCTCCTCCTCCTTTCATCCCATGTAATTCATTTTCAACATCCTATCCAATCTATTCGGACATACTTTGCTCTTGGAATATGTAGAATTCAGAATGCTATTGATTATGCCAACCAATGGAAAAATCCGAAAATTCTCTCAGAGTGAAAAAAAAAACAACAACCAAATAACAATTTTTTTTTCTGTCAGAACTTTAGAAGAATTCGTTTCTCTATCAGTTTCTTGCAGGACTTTCTATTCAATGGCTTTTAGATCCGTATCGAATTTTTAGGATGGAGTGATCTGCTCATTACGATCACGGATAATTTTATGAATTAACTATTGTTATCAAAATCTTCCAGTAAAAAGCTTTATACTTGGAACATGAGCAGAATAGAGCGGGCGTATCAGGAAATAAATTAGGCTCAAAGTCTGGTGCCCATAGATTGACCTGTCCATAACCTGCATCTTGGAAATAATGTTGGAGAAACGAACTGATTGAATGGAATAAGGAGTCGGCTTTTGAGTATAGTATTGTTGCCACCTACAATTAAAGCAGTGATTGCTTGAAAAAAAGGAAGGATCGCATGGAATAGTTGGGGTATAGCCTTTAATAGGGTTAGGGATGTTAGGTTTAGGGTTATGGGGTTAGGGTTAGGAGTGGGGCTATACAACTTGCTGTATGCTTCTCTCTCTCATAAGTCAGGCTTGACGATATTGTCCTTTTGTTCTTTTCTCGGGACTGGTAGCTAGAAAAAGCTTAAAGAAGGAGATTACAAGCATTTTATTTTACTTTTGTAAAGTTATCAAAAGGTATTTAATAATAATTGGAACGCTCAACGAAAGTTTACTACAAAGTTAGTTTGAAAAAGGTTTTGGTGATACCAGCGTAGCAACTCTGTCGTCACTCATTCTTCCAAACATCCACCCTATCATCTGTTCTTATATGAAAGAGATATTGAATGTGTTTGATCTTTTCTTTGGTGAGCCATCACGGGGTAACCATGTCTATAAGTCTTTATTTACTTGCCTCCCATGCGAGAAAAGTTAGACATATACTCGTTTTTCTTTTTGTAATATCTGAAGGTATTTAATAATAACTCGAACGGCCAACCTCCAAATATAAAAGGGTTTATTATGGTAAGTGAACAATAGATAGTTACAAGTTGAGTAACCGGCTTGTAATGTATATGGGGAATGGCCCGGTTGTACTTAGACTACTGTCATGGTCTTTGAGGCTAGCATCGTTGGAAGAAAATAGGAGGTGTCAGTACTTTCTCTACAACATTTATGAAGTTCGATTTGTTCATTTACCATAGTTTTATCCAACTAATGAGCATTGTGGTAAGCGTTTTGTCTTGTTAGTTAAAACGAATTATTCTGTTAGAAAAATTTTCCCATGGTCATAATTTGTATTGAGGATAAAGTTGCTTTCAGTCTATTTGACTTCATTATCGTTTTAAACTAGTGTTTGTCAAAAAATAGTTTTCAGCATTCACGCACATTCTTTAATAAACCTTGAAAATAAAATTATTTTTATAAGTACAAGGAGGTCACTACGAACTGATCCGGTGAACAACAAAATGACAGTCTAGCTATCTATAGACACATCAGTGATATCAAACTGTGCAGAACATGGCATACACCCCCCCCCCTAAAAAATCGGGACATTTATAAAACACCCTTGCACAGTCCAAACTAGCCAAAGATATCGACACTAGGATGGGCCCACAGAAGTTCCAAGATCAATACTTCAGGATTTCTTATCAGCAGACAAAGAGACCATGAAACAGTCTCACCAATCCCCTCTATGCAGTGGTCTGCAGTGGTCTGGTCATGCCTTGCTGATGCCCAGGGCCAACTCATTGATTGTATGCCCCAAAGACTCAAGTATAAGTTTTAGTACTGAGAAATATCATGAGAAAGAGAGATAGTTTTAATATGATTTGATACACTTTCCATATCCTCTAATATCAGATGCAAACGATCCTCAGGGAGAGTAAAGAGGTAGAAACCATGAGAAACGATAAATAAGAATATGATTGCATAGTAGTCATGATTATATTAATGAGGGGAATCGAAGGTGATAATATGTAAGAGTAATTAGATAGGTATCAATATGCCCATTGATGTATGTGAGGGACAACCATTTTAATCTGTTGTAATATGTCCATGTATGTGCCTGTATGAATGAATGAGTAATATGTGTTCTATTTGTATTGTTTCCTTAGGAAACCTGCTTCCATCATCTTAATGGATGATGAATAAAAGATGAAGAAATTACAGGCAGCTGCCTTCTGTCTTCATTCCGGAGAAAATATCGTACATAGTTATGATGGAAGCAGGCTTCAGAAATGGTTCACTGGACAATAACGGGACGGTTACAGATACATGCCTTGTCCCACATGGAAATCAAGATATAAGCCACTTAGTCAATGTGTTTGGTGTTGCTTTTCTCATATGGTCACAGTAAAATTTTACAAAAAAACTAAATCATCTGAAGCAACCACAAGTAAAAGGTTACCTTTGGCATTGAGAAGATTGATGCCAACAAAAAAGCCAGGAAGACTTGAGTTTCCGAATAATTTACACTCTTAAGTCATTCATTTGATAAAAAATACTAACCGAACCAAGATTTATTTTCTCTACTTAAAAAAAAAACTCCCTTGGGAAAGGGAGATAGATAGGTATCAATATGCCCATTGATGTATGTTAGAGACCACCATTGTAATCTGTTGTAATATATCCATGTATGTCCATGTATGTGTAAATAAATGAGTAATATGCGTTTAATTTATATTGTTTCCTTAGGAAGCCGCTTCATCATCTTTAGGGATGATGAATAAGTAATGAAGAAACTACATCTGCCTTCTATCCTCATTCCGTTCATAGCTAATAACCTCCCCTATCATAATGAGGAGGAATAAAAGAAGAGATTAGAATCTCGCAAGACAGTTCTACTGGATATAATCCAAGATGGCGATTGAAGGTGTAAAACTCTGTTCTTCTTATCATTTAAATTATATTATTTTGCACTTCATGTTTTTTTTTCTATTATATAACTAGCTATACGTACCGGCGTTGCTCGGGGTGAACATTTTTAAACTTAAGGTAGACAACTCCTATTATATTCTTTAACTTAAAATGAGTTATTTTATTGCCGAGTTTGATTTTTAGCTGATTATCTAAAAATGTTTCAGATTAGCAGTTCTCTGGGCCGGATTAAGTAATTTTAAAAATAAATTGTAGTGATATTGCCAATAACCCCGTACAACAATAAGTAAGGAAAATTGTCTAGTCAGAAGTAAATTTTGATTCGTCAGCTTAAATGCTATTTGGGTCTGACTTTGAAAATCTGACAGAATAACTTTATATGTAAGAAAATGGTTTGGTATTTTAGAATAAATATAAATGTTGATGAGGAGAATAGTCCAAAGAAAAACAATGTTTATAATAATACCTCCTCATCGTCAACACTTCAAACCAAAGAAGTGTTTGACCAGTGTAATTAATCTTTACTTTAGACGCACTCAGTTCCTAAAAAGCTCTCATGGATTTTCAGGCCACGCGTCACCAGGTTTTATGTCTTGTTTCATGACTTTTACTTCACTGCCATTAATGAGTGGACACCACATTACGCCCAGGTCTCCCTTTGATCAGAAAAATAAAAACATCAACGCAGACTAATTTTCTGTGCAACATTCAGAATTTTGCTTTGAAAATCATTCTTGTAATCTTCTTTCAAAGGTTCGGCCAAGAGAAATATAAAACTACTTACCTGGTACATTCCTTTTGATTGTGGATGACGTTTCTGTCCACATACGAACGAACCTTTTCATCAGTATAATGGTGCCAACTCAATCAACTTCCCCATGTCCACTCGATTTTCTATTGTTAAGACAACCCATGAGTTTACCAAAATTTACTTTCCTTCTCTAAGGCTAAAATCCGATTTTCGGACAGAGGACAGAGGAGAGAGAGAGAGAGAGAGAGAGAGAGAGAGAGAGAGAGAGAGGGAAAAGAGAAGAGAAAGAGAGAGAGTTAAGAGATAGGGAGAGGGGATGTCTATTACGACATCACAATGTACCTTGACTTTCTAATCCTTGTAAAAACATGATTAGCAACCAATATCAAAGTTAAGAAATTACTTATTTAATAATATATATAACAAATACTGACGCAACGGTTCACAGGTAGTCTAGTATAATACGAAAACTCTGATAATCTTGCTTGCTCGTTTGCACATTGAATGTTATAGATGCGGGTAGAATGAGACATGAAGTGGTGGAAGGAGGGGGAGTAGAAGAACAACATAAGAGAAAGATGATGACGTAAATAAATGATGTAGGGGTGTCTATTGCGGTCATTTATGCACTAATACTGTCGGCAAAGTTAATGGATAACATCATAGAATTTGGAATTGGTGATGCTGATTCAGATCCCATCAGATCTATTGCGGTAACTTATGCTCTAATGCTGTTGTTCCTACTATCAACAAGCAACATCTCTCCAACTATAGATAAGTAACAATTTGTATTCAATTAACATTCATATAACATTCAATTAACATTTAATTAATATTCAATCGTTGTGTGTTTTAGCATTAAATATTCCTAAAAGTGTTTATTTGTCATAAAACAGACAAATTCACCCATCTCTGAGTAAAATGACAACTTGTGTTCAATGAATCACCATACACTGTTGACTTTGTGCCTTTTTAAAGGATGTGCCCATAGGAGACAAGCCCTTCTAATTAACTGGACACATAATCGATCTTCGATGATCTCCTCCCTCCTCTTCCACAAACTCATAATCCTCAGAAATTCCATAAATCTTAGAACATTATAATGCTCTACCTCCTCATCACCATTAAAATATTTCATTTCAACACCAAGCTCACTCTAACACCCCTTTTTCCCTTTTTTTCCTTTTTTCCTTCATGTCTTTCCAATAATCAACCTTCAGAGTACAAAAAATCAATTTAAAATTATTTATCTCCATGCCAAAAACTTTAATTACTAATTTTTCCGGTAGTCAAGATAGAAGACCTTTCATTATTCGCCTATTTCAGGATTCCAAATCTGAGTTAGGTTTAATTAGATTAAATTTGATTAAATCAAAATAATTAATACAGGACAACTTTGAATTAAATTTAAATTATACTTATTGACTTTAAAAAAAAAATATTTTTAACATAGTTCACCCCAAACAAGGCAGGCTGCCACTGTAGACGTAAGGGGCTACTGAGAAAAAGGATGAAAGTTTTTTTGGGGGAGGGGGTCAACCTAAATTGGGAGCTGCACAGCGAGATGTCTGTTTACATTAGTTTTAAATTTCTGCATGTCAGTACCGTCAGGAAAACAGGGGGTAGGGAGGGAGTTCCAGAGTCCAGCAGCACGAGGAAAAAAGCTTTTGGAGCTTTTCGGCATCTGGGGACCTCCACAGTGAATGGATGGGATTTGGCAGATTGTCGGGTTGGTGTAGTGAATTTACGTCATGGGGGTACCAGAGCAGCAAGCTCATCGGAGCACAATCCATTGAAGTACTTGTAAAACAGGCACAAGGAAGCAACATTGCGGCGATGTGACAGAGGCTGGAGCTTGGTGGATAGTGAGGGACCTATCAAGTTGACAACTCTTTTTTGGACCTTGTCTAAGAGAGAGAGAGACTAGTGGATGATGCCCCAGCCCAGATGTGGCAACAATACTCCATACATGGGTGGATGGTGGCTTTGTAGAGATACAGGATAATGTCAGGTGTGAGGAGTTTACTAGCACGGTAGAGGGACCCCACCGTCTTTGCTGCAGCCTTGGCAATGCCTTCAATATATTTGTTCCAATTCATATTACCTGCGACGGTTAGGCCGAGTAGTTTGAATGTTGAACTCTCAGGTAGGGTGTTATATGCCATGAAAATCGGTGGTTGGAGAGGTTTCTTGTAGTTGTTGAAGGAGCTTTGTCTTTACAGCATCAAAAGCTCCCAACCATTTATGACCCCAACCCACTACAACCTGGAGGTCATTTTCTAAGGATTCAGCCATTGCCTCAGATATGATCACGTCCGTTTTGCCCACATGACGAGAGTAAAGCGTGGTATCGTCAGCAAATAAACCAATATCAGACTCAATGTAATCAGGGAGATCGTTTATGAAGATCAGGAACAATAAAGGTCCAAGGATAGATCCCTGGGGTACACCAGCATTTATGTCATGTTTCTTAGATGAACGGTCATCGAGGACAACCTGAATCTTTTTATTTGGTTAGGAAGGATCTAATTATATTAAGTAATTGTCCAGTAATACCGTATGAGCATATTTTCAAGAGAAGCCCTTTATGCCATACCTTGTCAAAGGCCTTGGATATATCATGCGCAACTGCCCTAGCTTCACTTGCCTTGTCGAGTGTATGATACATGCGTTCAGAGATGACCGTTCGGATGTCTGCAGTAGATCGTGCTAGGTAAATCCATACTGACGGTCAGAAAAAAGTTTAGTATTAACTAAGTGCCGGACTATCGCTAGATTGATTAAGGATTCAAAGATTTTAGCAAAGATTGAGAGTAAGCATTTATTGTAGAGTTTGGAGAGGACAGGAGCCAGTTCAGCAGAGCATTTCTTTATTACTATTACAGGTATAAAATCAGGCCCACAAGCTTTGAAGGTGTCAAAGTTTTTATGATGTCTCTGACCTGCGATGGGGTGATGACCAGGTTATCAAGTGTGGCTTTAGTCCGCAATGGGAATTTAGGGAGGGGTGGTTTTCTGAGGTCAAAGCGGAGTTTGAGGCGAAACGCTGGGTAAGTAGTTTAGCCTTATCAGTTGCCGTGCAAACGACATCATTGTGGTTTGATAGTGAGGGAATCGTTGATTGACCATTGTTCACCACACTATTGTAGATTTTCCAGAAATCGCGAGTACCTAGTTTCTGTGACTGAATGCATTTTTTGTTAACTCAGGATACTTTCTCTTTGCCTCACCTATCACGGTCAATTATATATACAATTATTTCTTGACTCTATAAATTTCTGTCTATTAGTAGCTGACTTATGACGTCCGAATTTACGAAATGCTTGCTGCCTCTCAGCAATGGCAGCTGCACATTCCGAGGTGCTTTGATACCCCTCCTCTTTTCCTTCTCCCCCCCCCCACAAACTGATAATGCTTTAAAAACCTTATAAGGCTCTATTTCATCATCACCATTAAAATAAATTAATTCAACACCAGACGGACTCTAACCCTAACCCCCCACCTTTTTCCTTTGTGTTTTTCTAATAATCAACCTCCCTAGTATAAAAGTCAAATTATAATTATTTATCTCAACATCAAAAACTTAAATTATAGACATTTTTTCCGACTATTGAGATCAAAGATTTGTCATGATTCACATTTTTCCATGGTTCTAAATCTGAGTTGGGTTTAATTGAGTCAAATTTATTTAAATCAAAATATAAATATTTACAGAAAAACTTTAAATTAGATTCTAAATTGTGTTTATTAGTTTATAAAGTTACATTTATAAATTACATTTAATTAGACCAAAATGATTTTTTACAGAATAACTTGAAATCAGATTTAAATTATATTTCATCCATTTATCAATCTAATTAAGGACTGATGAACTCAAGTTGAAATAATTCATATTGATTAAATTGCTTGTCTAACCTACTTAAATCCTAACTAACCACTAAAGAATTCCTCAGACAACCTTAACCTCACAATAAATTGATATCCCATAATAAATTGATATCCCATAATAAATTTAAAATTTAAGCATTCTAAAGAATCAGAAAGGAATTTATATCTTCACACATCTTAAGCAGAAATCCAACTTAGAAATCAGCTCAAAAACGATCAATACACGGTTATCTCCCCTAACCATAGTTCTTTTGTTGACATCCAGAGATATGGAGCCTCAAATCCTGTCCTTAAAAATATTTTCAAAAGAGTATTCTTTTTAATTATTTTAATTTGAAGGCTTTATTAAAACTTTTTAATCTCACATATCTCACGTTAATACATAAAATAGAAGGAAATGAATTTACCCATAAAAACTTATAACGATCCCACTATAACCTTATGTGAGCCCCTCCATCTTTTTTTCTCCCAAAGTAACAACAAAGCCGAAGTGGGTCGGAAGGTCGGACACCTTCCGAACTTGAAACCGACGGTACTGATGTTGTACTGATTTTCTGTACTGAATAATGAATAAATATTTACGCTCTTAACTTTGAATCTCTCAATTGATCGAACACTCTGCTGGGATTTTTCCCACTATGTTACAAAAGAAGATATATATATATATATATATATATATATATATATATATATATATATATATATATATATATATATATCGAGAGAGAGAGAGAGAGAAGGAGAGATGGGGAAGATTAAGAAATAAAATAAAATTATATAGGATAAGCATGTAACAGACTAGTCAACAAATTCTTTTGCTTTTGGGCTAGGATCCAAATGTAGTATCTGTTCTGATACTACACTTCATCTTTTTTGTCTTTGGTCAGTGAAGGAGAAACACTTCTAGAATGAGGCAATTTAGAGTTTTGTTCCAATCCAGCATGTCCCTTTTGGGGAAGCTGGATTTTCACCACATTTAAAACCCATCGTGTCTAACTGTGCCTTCGTGTGGAGGCAAGTAAATGGGAACATAATAACACAAACACATCTCTAGTAAACCGATACTTTGATCGTGGAATGCCTTTTTATACAGAAAAACATTGAAGAAGACTCGAATGGATGCTGGAGGTGTAGTATTAAGTGCAGACACAGAGGGGAAAAAAAGAGGATGCCTTACGTCCTCCCCCCCCGTACTTCTTCAACGTTTTTCTATATAAAAAGGTATCCTTTTTCAAATAAAGCCCTTTTCTATCACAGACTAAGGACAGTTCCATGACTGAAATATTGGTTGGCTTCAGAGATATGCTTGTTATTATTTTAACATGCTTATAACATGGTTATCTACTAATTCCATATATTAATCACTCCATATATATATATATATATATATATATATATATATATATATATATATAATTATTATTATTTTTAATAAATAAATATTTTTTATATCCATATATATATAATAGGGCATAACAAAATTGAGATACCAGTTCCTGTTTGATCACCATATAAATAATGAACATCTGTATCAACCTGGACACCCTCAAATACCCATTCAGGCGTCTGTTATCTTCATCGGTTGATATGCTATCCACACTGATGTGTCGTTGACTGTAACAGGGACAGCAAATCAATGTTCTTCATCGTCTATATCAGCGGGACCACACTCCACCCTCATACTGTGATTTGTTCTGTTATAAAGCATGCATCGACGCTTTCCAAAAAGGCATCGAGTTTAATTTATTTTTGCATGTACTGGTTACTTCAGACACATATTTTTGACACTCATGACACATCATGTCATGTAGAAATAAAAAAAAAGTACACATGAAATCTACAGAGTCCACACAACATTAAGGAAACACAACAAAGTTCTTGGCTTGTATTTCTGATAAAAATATATTTCCATATTTACAAGAAACTTGGGTTTTCTTTGTAGAATGAGAAGTAGTGTATGTGGTGTTCTGGATGCTCGCTGTAAATCATCCATTCAATTCGCGACTTCTCCAACTGATTTTCAACATGAAAAGGCTGTATCACGCGATGAGAAGGAAGGGGGTGGCTTCACGGTTTGACTGACTGTTTACTCTCAACTTCAACTGAACAGAACTCAACTGACTAATTCTCTCTGTGCAACTGTTTTTTTAATCAAGCATGATTACCTGGCTTCACCCGTGACAAATCCTTTCATCATGGCTAGTATATATTTTGATTGGCTACCAGCTACCTTTAGCCACGGTTTGAGTTTTATTTTAATTTCGCATGTACTGGTTACTCGGACAGTTATTTTTGACACTCATGTCATACATGACCACAGCTGACCTCAACAGCTGCTATTTCCGTTTTTGACAGTTTCACCTATTCGTAGACAAAACAATAAGTATTATATTTCCCTGAATCCTTTCTAACTTCTGTGAATTGTGAATTGATAATTTCTTGTTTCCTCAGTACATTGTCCCCAATATACACTAGTATATCTGATCACCCTAAATCCTTTGTAAGATCCCCCAGCATATCCTTGCAACCAAAGTTAAGTGACATTGAACCAGGTCAGTACTAAATTGGTGACCATTTGTATGTGGAGGCGAGGGGCTCTCTACTTATCCCGGCATTGTTTCTAGTCGTCCTGGATTTCTCCTTGCCATAGTACTCCAGCAATGCCGGTTAAGGAGAGGTGTAATTGGGGATCACTCAACTTTTGTTTAATAACAGACTCTCTGCCAGGAGGTATCCGTTGTCTCTTAAGACTGAACTGAGGTCTCAGATAATCAAATAAAATTTTAGACAACCTGTTGAAAAAAAAAAGAATTAATTGAGAGCTACAAAAAATAAGAAATACAAAAAACTGCTCAATACAGACAAATATAAATATAAAAATATTTTAGAAATCGATATAAATTAGGATGAATGAGCAGAAATTTCTTATATCCCATCAGATTTATTTGAAACGTTCTACTTTTATGATTACAGGAAAATAGTGTCATTTCCGTTGCGATTTTTCTCCATTGCCCCTTTTAAAATTTGAAGCTGTTCTAATATCTCAATAATAATAATAATAATACACAAGCTTACTTTCTCCAGAAAGCTTTGCCACATGATTGAGAACAGAACTTCAGCACATGTGTAGATGAGCAGTATATTATATTGAAATACTTGCTAAAGGCATTTCCAAGGTTGTATTCTTTGTAGGAAGGTTCTGTTATCCTACATACAGCGTCCCAAATAGTCGCCCATCTTCTACTGGCCAGACTCACCATTGTTTAACTTCGGTGATCTAACGAGAACTGGTAATACTTATAAACTCTATTTTCCAAATTTTTTACTTACTACTACCAAACGTTCGACATTTTTTTACATAATGTGATTAAAATAAATTTGAAAAATTGAAATTTTCGTCTTTTTATAATCTAATTTCTCAATTTGAAAATTTGAAAAAATTGGATTTATCGTGTTATGCATTCAAACTCTTCATATGCATATAAATCATCATTAGCAGCAGCAGCAGAAGCAGCAGCAGTTTTACGTCTGTTTTACAAGCTGCCATGTGTTGAACGGTTTTTAGAAATTGACTTCCAAATCAACCTATCTCTGGCCAGATCTTTATTTATCCCTCTTCCTCTCAAATCCATCCTTATCACTTCCTTCTATGTTTTCCTAGGCCTTCCCCTGCACAACTGACCCTGCTACTTCAACTGTTCAACATCTACTAACCAAAGAACTTTTATTCTTTTTTTCAATGTTCTGCATAGATTTTACTACACTAATCTTTCTCCGAGGTTATCAGATATAAGCCTGTCTTTAAGACTCACATTACATATCCATCGTATCATTCTCATATGATATCTCTCCATGCAACACATAGCCTCAACCCTCACTGACCAGATTTCAGTTCCATACATCGTTACACTGCGCACACATGCCTGATAGACTCTTCCCTTAGTGAATAGCGATAACGCTGTGTTGGTTAGTAATGACAGAACATCCCTGAACTTACTCCAATCTCTCGTAACTTTTGCTCTCACACCAGTACCAGGCCCTTCATGTGCTCCAATGGTATCACCAAGGTAACAAAACTTTTGAACAACCTCAATAGCTTCATCATCCAAATATACTTTCTCCAGATTTCAGTTCTCATTAGTCTCCATAGTTTTAAACTTCTTGAACGCAAACTACTTATTATCCACTGTATTTCTTGTGTTCCCAATACTTATATAAGTACTACAAAAAATTCTCCTAACTCTCTTTCCACAAACTTAGAAGGGAAACTTTCCTCTTTCTCAGCTTTCTAACGCTATAACCACTAAGCATCACTTTGATCTTGGTAACATTCACTCTCAGGCCTTTCAAGTATATGCATATAAAGAACAAAATATTCGATGGCTTCGATTGGCATATAATATTATCAATCCAACTTTTAAATACTGGCTCTCCGTAGCGTAAAGTGAAATAATCATTCAAACTCTGTATTATGAAAATGCACTGATTTCTCTTTTATTGATTTCCTAGTCTATCTTCGTTGATCTGTGTTCAAGCTAAGGACAGTCATTATTTTCTATGTGGCAATTGGAATAGACGAATTCGGTGAAAGGAACTTTTTTGTAATCATTTTTATTGTTTTATATACTAATGTGCCACTGTTAATCAAGGCACAAAAGCCACTCGAATATATAAAGGTTAATGAGATTGTCAGTTGGTGATGAACAACACCTTGAGAGGATTGGAAACGATCGTCAGAATTTTATTATTTAGGTGCATGGCTCGACAAGAATTTGTTAACATTGGACTTGAAAATGACCATGTTATTGTCAACTGGGAAGCACATACATGGTATTGTATTCAACAGATAGGGAGTTCTTGGAAAGAAACTTTGTTCATGGCAGTTCCATTTAGTTTTAGATACACAGAAGAAAGAAAGGAACATTTTTTACAGTTGTTGAAGCTAGACAGATTAGAGAAAGACTAGCAACTCATTAATAAATAATAATAATAATGTATAATTATTTTAAAGTTTTGTCCAATTATTTTTAGAAAAGGGCCTCAACTTTCATATAGCTATGAGAAAGTCTGACTCTGTTTAGAAAATATAGGATTGCAGCTCTGTTTATTTAGCAATATATAAAAAGATCAAATGGACGTGCCTCTCTAGCCTTGATAGACAATTCATCAAGGGGACAGCCATCTCTGAATCAAATCCCTTTGCCAATACATTGTGACCTTTAGTTCAATGGTGTCTAATTGGGTGAAGCATGGAGCATATATCCACCGTTGTAATGTCACAGGGAGTGACCCGAAGAGAACATGAAATTGTTGCCTTTATGGTTCGAATGTAAATGTTAGTGGTAATCAATAATTAGGTGTCCAAAGTGAAGATTATGCATGTTACATAAGCCTTTAATGGGCGTTCTCTTCTCGGGGATCAAATTCACACTGCAATCTGGATTCCTTTAGTTTCTACAGGTAGCTGGAAGAAGGCGTCGATAAAGACTACTCAATCTCATACTTAGTTTATTAAACTTATCAATTGGATCCATTTCTCTTAACTGTGGGTTGTTTCTGGCAAGATCATCTTGTTGCTTTATGAAGGTCAGATTTAACTGCCACAGGGATCAAAGTTTCAAATATGATATGTATGAGAATGCGTGCCCCTAGAAGCCCAAGAAACACATGATCGGATAGCATGCTGGAAATTTTTGAACTGGAGTTTGATAAAGTCGGACGAGAATGAGATAGATATAAAAAAATGCGATGTTTTAAAAGCCATCAATAGTTAAATCTTTCTCTCTCTCCTCTCTCTCTCTCTCTCTCTCTCTCTCTGTCTGAATTCTGTATATTAAAATAATATATATATATATATATATATATATATATATATATATATATATATATATATATGTCGTTTTATCAGTGCCAGGCATAGGTCTGGTGATTCTCTGGTAATGCTCAGGGCCAACTCATTGTTTGTATGCCCCAACGACTTAAGTATACGTTCTAGTACTGAGAAATATTATGAGAAAAGGAGATAGTTTGAATATGATTTGATGACCCACCCCACCCTAATTTGGATGATGGGGCCACAGCCCTTTCCTTGCACGCCACTGCTTTGTGTTACTAAACCTTATACCCAGAATCCTTATTGAAATTTTGATCAAAATCCATTACACGATTTTGATTTTAGAAAATGTCTAAAATTCAAGGCATAAGCTTAAGTGGTTTTAAGAAGAAACTGAAATTCAGGGATTCTTGGTTCATTGGTGTCTAAATATAGCCCACATCACGACCCGTTACGCCTAGCAATTGTGTTTCAAAATTCATAATGATCGATTAATTCGGTTAGGAATGAATCCTGTACATACAAATATATAAACACTAGAAAATATCCTTCCCAGGACGGGTAAAATTAATTCCACAAACGAACAGTTTTGCACCACTTTTATGTCTCTTTACGAAGATAAAAATCATAAATGTAATAAAAATCATTAATATAATGTCACTAAATCTTCAATTTTGATCAAAATTCATTAAATGATTTTGATTCTAGAAAATGTCTAAAAAATGCCTTAAGCTTTGCGAGTTTTAATAAGTAAATTGAAATTCAGGAAACTTTGCTTTATTGATGTCTAATAATTATGGATCAAATTCAATTCAAATATGATGTATTTGAATTTTAAATTGCTAGGTTGTGTCCATATTCCTCCTAAAAACCCTTTAAAATACTCTAAAGAAACTGAAATTTTCGGAATATTTATTAATTGATGACTAATACCTATTATTAAAATTTCACAAACATCGGAGATATCTGCATTTTCACGAAGGGTTGTCACCCTTTGTTACCCCATTTGCATAAAACTAAATTTAACTAAATATAGCCGACACTATGACTCATAGCGCCTATCAGCTGTGTTCTCAACTTCATAATGATCGGTTAATTCGTTTAGGAGTGAATCCTGTACATACAGATATATAAACATATAAACATATCTAACTTTATATAGATAGAGATATAGGTTTGGTTATTATCAACTTGAGAGTTTGTAATACTTTTTGAGTGTTGTAATGAGCTATCAACTAAATTTAACTGTGCAAATACTTTTTATTTGAAAAACTTAAACGATAATTCATATTCCCAAAGTAATGAAGTTTGAAAAAAATGTCAAGCAAAATTCTTCCACGTCAGATGGGTAAGAAAATTCTGACAGAAATCGTTGCATTAGATTTTTTTTACTAATTTGGCATTTTTGAAGATGATTTTCGACGAACTTTTAAAATATTTTTTCTTCCTGCCCAGAGAGAACATCTTGTTGACAAGGTACATCATAAAATCGTGCACATTACATATTAATGTCAGATGCAAAAATTATACAAAAATGATTTTGACATTGAGTAGAAAAGTGTTTTTAAAAAATTTCTAAATCAGAATTTTTTCCTCATGTTTTTTTTCATTTCCGAAAATTTATCCACAAAACTTTTAAAAAGACAAAGAAAAAACTTAACTACAATGCTGGACATGGTGTTATCAGTCTAAATATTACAATAACAAATATATATATATATATATATATATATATATATATATATATATATATATATATATATGAGAGTTGTAGTTTGCTTGAAGCATTGTGCATAGTATGTAGAATGTTAAGGATATCGAAGACTATTCTAATGCAATGTAAAGTTGAAGACCCTGTTGTGTGAGTTGAAATAAAATTAGATGAGGCAATGGCAGACAAAAGAAGACTATATTGTAATAATTTTCAATTTATTAACTACCTGCTGCATCGTTTTCAATCAATAATAATATGGTGTCCAATATTATTTAATATTTCGAAGAAATTCCCCCTTCTCAGATATCCAAAGTCAACTCTGCTCAGATAACGGTATTTTACTTATATATATACTAGCAAAAACTACCCATCCTCCGGGCAGCAATTACTGAGGCTGTGGTCTTCTTTTACAGAAATCAAATAAATGATTTTCATTTGACCTTTTAGTAATTTGGAGGAAAACCACAAAACGATGATTGGCGTAATGTTATTTGATATATTCCAATGTTGAGGAAATCTTCTATGCATGAACAAATTTGATTTAAGAAAAAACAAAAAAAAGTTAATTGATATGATCTTTAAGATATTCAAAGTCGAGGAATATTATTTTGTTTCGGCAAATTTTATATTACTGAGTAATTCAAAATGGTTACTTTGTACTTTTTACCTTTATATTATTAAAGACAGAAAAAAAGGGTTAATAGAATATTAAAAAAAGGATCTATATTTTTGTAATTTAGAAAGATTAGAGGTTTTTTCTTTTTCATGACAAATGTTAAAATCATCATCATCATCATCATCATCATCATCATCATCATCATCATCATCATCATCATCATCATCATCATCATCATCATCACTACCAACATGTTGACTCCTTGGTCATTTGACTCGGAGCAAAATGAAGTCTCTATTCTTATGCTGCACTTTGTTTTTCTGTCCTGATCAGTGAATGAGAAATCCTTCTAGACCGAGGCAATTAAATTTTTTGTTCCAATCTAGAGTGTCCCTTTTGGGGGAGCTGGATTTTCCCTACGTTAAATACTGACATTGTGCCTAACTCTACTCTAGTAGGAAGCAACGACAACAAATTAAGTTTTAAAAATAAAAAACGTACTATTTAATTATTAACAGAAAACCTTTGTTAATTATTGTGTTTAATGCAAACTTTAATTTGTTAAAGTAATTACTCCAATGTAATCCAAGTTTTTGCTATGTGTAAATATAGGCGTGCAAAAACGTATCCGAAAAAAACAAATAAAATAAAAAAAGAAATAATGAAACGGAAGTTATGATTTTGAAATGTAAAGTTCGTTTATTAAATCGCTTTAAGTATTATTACTACATTTTGAACATTTTAACGCTGTCTCCACGAAATTCCTTTTTCCATCTTTAAATCTTTCGTCACCGGACATTTTATCCACGGGCATTCACCAACTGGACAGACTCCATATTTTGATAACCTTTTTTATGTACACACTCTTACTTTCCGTTACTTAATATTGTTTCTTAAATTTTTCAAATTTTGAATTTTGCCTATTCCACTGCCAACTTATCAATTTATGTAATTCCTCTGATAATAAGATTTTAATCTTTGAAAAGCCTGGCTTAAGGAAAGAAAAATAAACATGTTTTTATCGAGTACACCTTGCATTGAACAATCGAAGATGAAATAGATTTGTCATCCGTACATCTTTATCTCTCTTCCTTCATTTAACATTATATATATATATATATATATATATATATATATATATATATATATATATATATATATATATATATATATATATATATACATACATGTGTGTGTGTGTGTGACGTGTGAGTATAAGAAACGACTGGAATTTAGACTTATTCTAAATGATTTGTTAGATGACACACCACTATTTAAAAAATTCAGCTCATCTGTTAAGATATCCAATTTCTCCAAGACATACATTCTTTTACCAAAAGGTAAATATATTTAAGCAAGCATATATATTTAATACAAAAACATTAAGCAAATAAATATACGTGTGTATATGAGTATGTGAGTATTAAGAAAACCGAAAATAATTTTCTGTAATGGATTTTATTATTTTTCGAAGTTTTTTTTTATAGAGTTTTTATTTTATTTTCCTTGGAAGCAGTAATTTCCTGCTTCTGCAACTGAATTTTGATTTACCATTATGGAACCATTCTAAAACTGTCATGATTTTGGTCTTTTTCCAAACGGCTTAATTTTTTTTTGAATTCCTTTCTTTTACGTTTTGTGCTGTTATCTTTTTAATGGAATAATACATTGATAAAATAATGATTTCATTTCTTTCCGATGGCCAAAAATTTGTATGCAACAACCGAATCTCGATCAGTTTATACGAAGGCGCCACAAAAATAAGCAGGAACAGGTGGTCTGTTTCATAAAACTACTTGAAATAAAGCATGGTTTTATTATTTGTATTCATAACTGTTTAATACATTTTGACTTATATACACTTCCATACTTAATAGGTTTTAATTGATAACTAATTTCTCAACATTCTTTAATGAAATTTGTTTTTGCTTCATTATTTTTCATATTTATAGTAATTCATAAATAATCGGTTTGGATATATATATATATATATATATATATATATATATATATATATATATAATGTACTAATCCACAAATAGCTGTTTCGTCTTTTCAAGATTCATCAGTGTGGCTAGACGTAGTGAATCTCGGCATATATATATATATATGTAGTGGTGAGTATGCTGATCATATATGGATGTGACCAGCTATGGTGTTTTAAATCTCGGTGTGATTACCCTTCTTATGTCTAGCCACTGATAAATCTTGAAAAGACAAAACAGATTTCTGTGGATGACTACATTATATATATATATATATATATATATATATATATATATATATATATATATATATATATATATATATATTTATTTATTTATTTTTCGGTACAGAAAAGCAGTACAACATCAGTACTATTGGTTTCAAGCTCAGAAGGTGTTGACCTGCCGGCTGTCCTCCGGCATATATATATATATGTAATATTAAAATATATTTTCTTAAATATTTTACCTACGTACGACGTCGACCTTGTGTCTAACTCTGTCCTCGGGGAGAGGCAAGTAAATAGGGACACAATTGAATGGCTCAATCCTTAAGGAAGCCTCTGGCTTTGATAAGTTTTTGGGACTGACCTTCATTCCAGACTTGAAATGGAAGACTTACATCAAATCCGTTACTAAGGTCGCTGGAAAAATGGTTGAATCATTCTAACGCTACAGAAAGTATCTCACTCCTGACACAATCCTCTACCTGTATAAGATACGTCATAAGATGGAGTACTGTTGCCACATCTGGAGAGGTGCCACTCAGAACACCCTTTTTCTGCCTTGATAGAGTAAAAACCGACTTCAAAATCTAGTGGTGAATGTCCTCTTCCCTACAGCCTCTTTCTGGGAGAAGAGAGATTGCTAGTCTTTCTCTACTCTATCGTTATTTTCATTGTAGGTGCTCAACTCAGCTTCAACCTCTGGTCAGCCCCCTGTAAAACATTTACAACAATAACTTGTCTATTTACAAACACTGTAAATCATTTTCCTTTCTGCTTCTGTGTACCTAAAACTAAATGGAACTTCCATGAGCAAAGTTTCTTTCCAAGAACAGCTCGCCTGTGGAACACAGATCCACGGGGCTACTTCTCGGCTGACTACAACATTGTCGTTTTAAAGTCCAATGTTAACAAATTCTTGTTGAGTCGTCCTCTTAAATAATCAAATTTTGCTCAGTTTTAATCATCATTACCAATCTTCAAAGTGTTGTCACGCCGTCCACCTTACAAACTCATTTAACCTTATCCTTGAGTGGTTTGGGGCCTTGATAAGCGGTGACTCGTTAGTACATTAAAAATTATATTTGTAGAAGTAACTCAACAATTCTGACTGAACTTGAAACTCACATGCCAAGTCCGCAAGCATTACTCAAACGTCACTTTGGTTTTACTTAAAACAAATGCGGCCCAATTAAATCAATATCTGAGAGATGTTCATAAAAAAGCAAGAATAATTCTAAATAGTAAGTAAAAAAGAAAAGTTTCCAAATGCTAGAATTCATGATTAGGAAAAAATAGACAATTTTGAATGAATAAAACATCATTAATAGACGAAATCAATAAGTTTACTCACGTCTTAGGAATAATGTCAAAACCGTCTGACAACAAAATGATTTCAAATGTTAACCTATCATAAACTATACTGATTATACAAACCTCGCTATGAGCTACAGTTTTTACAAAGTTGTATTTATGCTCACTAGAATTATTAAAAATAACTTTCTGCTGTAATAATTGAAAATTTCCTCATGAATTTCATTAAAACAATATTTAGCAAGAAAAAATAGTAAAGAAGTAAAATAATTAAATATGAAAATGTATCATATATTTATGAAAAGTATCGTGTCATGCACAGATGGTTTTAAAAATGAACAAAAAACATGATGACACGTGGTGACGTCACGCCATTTAAATGTTTTTAAAGCCATTAGTCAGTTCAGAATTTGTTTTTTTAGTCAGTTTCAATTTGTTTTCAAATGTCTCGACTATGAAGATTCTATTGATACAGTTTTTATGATCAAATATCGCACGAAATTGCATTAAAGGGCTAAAATAAACCAATTTACATTTCAGAATAACACTAAGAATCACATAAAAAATAATTAACATTTTTACCCGGTCAAGACTGACTGGTCTAGATTAAATACAGGGTTCATTTCAAAATTCTGTATCTATTGCTGAGTTCAAAAAGATGCATCTGAAGAAGGTGGGAGGTTACATCGGCTGAAATGCTGTGAAAATAAGAATCAAGATGAGAATAGTAGTTCTTATAATTCAAATAACTCAAAGTAAATTATTACTTACTCATTTTCAAATTTAAATGTACTTATTACTTACTCATTTTCAAATTTAAATGTAATTATTACTTACTCATTTTCAAATTTAAATGTAATTACTACTTACTCATTTTCAAATTTAAATGTAATTATTACTTACTCATTTTCAAATTTAAATGTAATTATTACCGTATCGGTTAATCATTAAATTATTAATTGAACCAAATTGTTATAAAACTATAACTAATTTTTTATGTTAATGTTGTTTTAAGCTCTATTTATAAAAATATTGGATGCAAATAACTTCCAAAACTTTCACTCTTTCAATACCTGAAGATTTCCTAAGAATTTTAAAGTCAGAAATGGCATTCTTTTCGACAGTTTATATGCTTCCAAATTTGTTTCAAATTTCGAAAGGTCACAAAGTAATTCATTCTTTTTATACTATTAACAAAATATTACAATTACTGACTTCTTTACGAAGAAACAGTAATACATAATAGTGAATTCAATTTCGTAATTAATTTTTTTTTTTAAATAAGATTTTTAAAGTTTTTTGAGTACTTTACACTATTGCATTAAAAATTGAGAAGCAGGGAAGGTCTCCTGGAATTGAGTCTTATTTTATTTTTTTGTTGCTTTTAATCTATGACAGGTTAGATTTTATTTCAGTAGATTAGTTTCATTGCTACTTTTTAATTAGTCAAGAATGATCATGTAACTACTTATTCATTAGTTCCTTTTTGCTGTTATATTTGTCAGCTTTTTCCTTTCTTTTCAAAGCTGTCTTGACAGTATTTTGTTCTAAAAAAATGTAGTCTGCTTTAAAAAAATTCACATTGATTCATGTTATTTTCCAATTACACTGTGTAAGTTATTTGAACATTATTGCAACCGATCTACCTAAGTTTGTACTCTGTTCTGTAGTTCATCTAATGTCCATAAAAGTTATGCTACAGACACATCCAGACAATGTTGTTGTTAGTTTTACATATAGCTCTGTTTATTTATTGGTGGGAAGGAACATTATTGTTTGGTAAGAAAACGTTTTTAAGACGTATTTTCTTTTGATCAAAATCTGATATATACTTATATACTTACTAGTGGAAAAAATGCAAAATTAGAGACGGTTTTACATAGATCGATGTATGCAATTTCATCCCCAACAATTTCAAAATATGACTTATACAAAGAAAAACCTATAAAAATTAAAAGAAATCGAAACAGAAAATAATAATATAAAACAATGATAAATGTGGCTTAGAGACACATATATAGATACATTTAACATAACAAAGTTGTGAAATATTTCCATATTGATGCGTGTATATTTAATATCGACTTATTCTTCAACATGAAGATCTTTTTTGAAATAAAAATTCAAGAAACAAAAAGCTTGAAGGTGAAAATATATTTATCACACTTTTAGAAATCATTCTTCAACACTTGTAATTCTTGTGACTGAAGTTGTCTTTCACAAGTCAATAAACTATTTGGTATGAAAGGCCTATTCGGAAATATAAGTCATTGCTTATCAATTAAATCCTTTACGCCAAGATTTTCGTGTAGATTTTTTCTTTAATAAAACAAAAAAGTAATATATGGCAGCCTGCAAGATGTTTTCCCCGGAATAAAAATGGTTAAAATACATCCGGAATATTTTCTGCGAAGATCCAGTTCATACATTTATCAGAATTCTTTGACTAGCTGGTTTCTAAAACAGGAAACCTAATTGTATTGAAAAGATTTTAAGATTTCTTTCACAGTATTATGGATGAGGATAAAAGAAAGATCAGTTCTTTGATATGACAGGAACGCGTTCATCAATTCATGTTTCTCTTTGGTTTTTGTAGTATTATTAATACCCCCCCCCCCCCGGACAATATATGATACAAGGTAGAGTTTATTGTGGTTATGGGCAGTACCTGTAAGGCACTCACAGCCAACTAAAAATTTGATCATATTTCTCTCGGTATTCACTAAAAAATGTTGCCACAACAAGCAATGAAATTACCCCATCTCTATTTTTGGTGCAATGGGGAGAAAGAACTGCCTGAAACGAAGATTTTCTAGAATTAGGTCTCATGGTGGATTATATTTTATTTCAGCAAATTAGTTTCATTGCTACTTTTGATTGGTCAAGAATGATTATGTGACTACTTATTCATTGGTTCCTTTTTGCTATTATATTTGTCAGCTTTTTCCTTTCTTTTCAAAGCTGTCTTAACAATATTTCGTTCAAATAATAAAAAAATAGGAAAACTAGATTCCAACAATATTTGCATAATGAAGGAATCCATGAGATCATAACTGTTGAGTCCCATGAATTTTATTCAGAAATATTATTGAAAAGTTTTTAGTGGTACACATTTTTATGATTGTCAAAATATGCAGATACACCAGAAGTGTTAAACGATATATATATATATATATATATATATATATATATATATATATATATATATATATATATATATATATATATACATAATATTAAGCTAAATATGCCTACATTACGATCCCTTATGCATAGATAGCAGCTGAGTTCTAAAATTCATGATGATCGATTGATTAGTTTAGGAGTAAATCCTGTATATACAAATATATAAACATATACATATACCTAAAAAAGGAAAATAAAATATAAATATATTAAAAATATATTTGTTTGTGAGACAAAAAGTAATTACCGATATTCGCCGATATATAAAAATAAAAAAAAGTGAAAGAACAGATGAAAGTTGTTGTCGTCTAACAATATATGAATATAAAGAAGTTAAAGGGGAAGGTGAAAGTTATGGTTATGAATTGATTGTTCCTTGGAATGCAACTATAATATATATATATATGGCGTACTAGTGAGTTTTTCCTAACATGTGAGTTTGCTCTTTTCTTTGTTTTTGTTTTTTATTTGTTCCCCTCCCCCCCCCCCCCCAGAATGACCCACTGTATAGTGTAGGTTTTTTCAAAACATTTCAATCCAAGAACTTTTTATTCATTGTGGATTTTTCTGATGATTTCGTAGTGTTGCAGAGATGATATTGACATAAAAATGTTTTTTGGCTTACGGCAAAAGAAACGGACCGTAAAAATACATCTTACAGACATTCTATCTTTTTTGGAAATGTGAAAAAAGAACTAAATTTGTTTTAAATATATGTTTTTTTGAATATAAAATAAACCTGACTTATATATGTATATATATTAATTATAATAAAATAGTTTTAAATAACATTTCTGACAATATTTTAAGTATGAAGGTCGAACACTGATAAAACACCCATTCCAAGACAACCCAACAGAATTTCGTCCTCATGGTCGTAGGGGTGTAGGTAGCTATGACTCTGTGAAAATCTACCGTTCAAGTCGCAATGGAGTCAAATACAATTGAATTTGCAACTCAAGAATCGATCTCACTTGCTTCAAAGATTAATTACCTGCTACATTGCAGTCTAGTCTCTTAATAATATATTAAAAGTCTCCAAATGATGTCGAAATATTTACAAAAAATTGAATCTCAATTCTTTTACAAAATTGTATTTTTGAGGCGAACGTTTGACAACGATCTTCTATAACTACGGCCTTTAACCTCTTAGGGGTTACAGTTTCCTAAAGTTATGCATCCTATTAAAAAATAAATATGTACTTTTTTACTTTAATAATGGATATTTGTGTGTGTATGCTTGAATCCTTTAGTTTAACCACTTTAATTAGAGAAGAATGTAGGATGACATATTTGGGACCTTCAAAATAATAAATGGGGTTTCTAAACATGAAACACACTTTTTAAAAATATCTCTTTCAGCACTGAACATTTATTTGCAAGAAAAATTTCAAAACTTAAATCTACAAACAATAAGATTTGGAACAAATGGCTTAATAAGGTTAAAATAGCTTTAACGTGATCCATGTTAAGAATGAACTGAATAAATGTTGAATTAGTGGTAAACAAATGAATTTCTAAGGACATTTTTGGGGTCTATCTGATAAAATATTTAGGAAGATTTGATCTCGATACTCATATTCTTTGAGATTGTTTTTTTTTTCAGTTGACATGAGATTATTGATTAAAACAAGAGATCCCCAAATATCATCATCATCATCATCATCACCATCATCGGTTTAATGCCCTCTTTACATGCTGGCATGCGTTTGGAAGGCTTTAAGAAATGAACTTCCTAAGTAACCTATCTCTGAGCAGGTCTTTATTTATCTCTTTTCATCAGATCCATTTTTATCACTTTCTCACATGTTTTCTTTGTCTTTTCTCCTGTGAACTGAACCTCCTACCTCAACTGTTCTACATCTACTAACCCCAGAACTCGCACCCATTATTTCAACGTAGCCATACCATCAAAGTCTCCTCTTCTGACCCCCTCCCCGATACTATCCAGATTTAATCTTCATCATAACTAAGCCTATCTGTAAAACTCGCATAACACACCCATCGTATCATTCTCATATTATTTCTCTCCATCCGATGCATATCCTCAACCCTCATTGGCCAAGTTTCACTTCCATAAATTATCACACTGTGTACATATGCCAGATAGGTAATAGGTATAATCAATAAATAAAAGAATAAATAAAATCTTGATTCAACATTCTCATTAAGTATTCATCATAGTCGTGGTTCTGCAAACCATTTCTTTCAACTTTATACACATACTCAACACTATATTTACCTATCGGTGTGACAGGCTGAAGCCTAGGGTCTTAACATTTAGTAGGAGACATCTGCAATTATAAATGTTTGATTTTTATAAATAAATATGTGCAGGGTTTTTACATTTTTCAAAAGTCTCTAAACTATTTGTGCCATTTCTTATAATGCTTAGTGTTTGTAATGAGCCAGGATAAGCAGGGTTCAATCCTCAGTCGAGCCATACAAAATACTCTAAAAATGATACTTGATGCGTTCTTGCTAAATATTCAGTATTATAAGGTGAGAATTAAGGGTAAGTGGAGGAATTCAGAGAAATGAGTGACGTCCTCCCCTACATCAAACACTCAATTAAGGGAAACCTACATTTAATATTTTTGTTCAACTAAAATGCTTTTTTAGTGATATAATATTTTACAATTTTGCTACATGCAGATAAATTATAAGAGTTATGTATATATATATATATATATATATATATATATATATATATATATATATATATAGTCCTCCACAGACAGACTGTTTTGCTGTATCACAGCTCTTCAGTGCAAATAGATGTTTTGTAATGTTGTCCAAAGGTATTTAATAATAACTTAAACGGCCAACATACAAATATAAACGGGTTTATTACTTCAAGTAGACGACTTTTTTTTTTTTGGAACTTAAAATATTTCTCAGGGTAGGGGGAGAGTAAACATTTGGGGGGGGGGCGGGGGGAGGGGAAGGATACACAATTGGGAGAGGAGGGGGAGGGGAACTTTTTTTTTTTGAACTTAAAATATTTCTATAGGCGAGAGAAAAAATTTGGGGGGGGGATCAGGGAAATTTTCTTTTTTTAACTTAAAATATTTCTGGTGGGGTAACAACATTTTTTGGAGGCTGGGGAAAATTTTTTTTTAACTTAAAATAGTTATTAGGGTAGGAGAGAGTAAAAAAAATTGGGTGGGGGTGGAGGGTAAAAAAATTTGGGGGTCGGGGAAATTTTTTTTAAGATAGTTACAAGTTGTAATATATATAGGAAAACGGTCCGACTATACTCGTACTACCATAATACTCCTAGAGACTATCATCATCGATATTCTACTCGGGATAGTACTTTCGCTACAACATTATTTCTTAATAGATATTTTAAACCTGTCGATTTTTCAGTAAAGGCAGCATAAAAAAATACAACCGAAATGTCTATATAATGTCGAGCGACCTCAAATTATTCTTCTCACAAAAATGCTAGCACATTAGTAGAATACTTTTGTTATGAAAACAAATTACTTAAACTGAAGACCAGTTTAAGTAATTTGTTGCAAAGAAAAGGAATGTGATTTTTTTCCATTGAAATTATTCAAATAACGTTCGAGCATTTTTCGACAAAATATTTAGATGCTACTTGAAATTATATTTACCTTTACATTTTAGTGGTAGACTTTTTTAGTCGGCCAGCGTTGTAACACCTTCCTTCCCTATTGGACCCTTGAATGGCTTACTTTCTGACTAGTCTGCTTGGAGTCCAGGAGATAGAATGCTGATGGTAGGATTGCTTTAAGGCTTTGTTTGTCTTGAAGTAATTCTATCTTCCTCTCCGTTTTTTATTATGATTAGCTCCTTAAATCAAGTGGCTTCATGCCTTGTCTGGAGCGACTCCCATAAAAAATAAATATATAAATATCTTTGTTGATATTTAAAAAGTCATTCAGATGTTATTTACTTTTTAAGTTTCCAAGCTAAAACATCCATTAAATCTAATTTTTTATTGTAAAAAATGTATTTTACTTTTATGATGTATTCGTACATTATCCCCATTTTAAATGCTTATAGCTTCATAAACTATAAAAAGCTTGTGTTGTGAGAATGATTTTATTTAATTTTATTTTGATTATGCTGATGTTTTATAGATTTGTGATTTTTTTTTTTTTTAATGCATGATTAATTCCTATTTTTATTATGCTGATGTTTTATAGATTTGTGATTTGATTTTTTAAAAATTTTATCTGGAGAAACGTTTTTATTTAATGACTTGATTTAAATTATTACATTTTTTAATGGTATTTTTTCCAATTGAAATATATATATAGTATGAAAATATATTTATGGCAAGTAAGCTACACAGAAACTTTCACGTTTCTTTCCATAAGGAAATCATCAGGCTATTTGCGATTGCTTTTATATCTAAGTAGCATTTACTCTAGCTAACTAACAAACTGGATTCGTTGGAAATAATAGTCCGGGAATGGCTAATACAATCACCGAATCCGATTAGTTGGTTAGCTAGAGTAAGGGTTAGGGTTAAATAGAAAAGCGATCGAAAATCACATATACATGCATTTAGTCTGATGATTTCCTTTGGTATTGAAATATAAATATTTCTGTGTAGCTTACTTACTTTTCATATTACTATTAAGCTCTACCCACGTTGAAGTTAATACTGAAAATAATATACATAATATATTATATTACTTTATAATATTATATGTGCATACATTTTGAATAATGAAATATATAATTTATTTTTTAATTTTTGTTATATTCTTTTGTTTTCCACAACATTAAATGTTCTTAAAAATAATTTCATGAATTGCTTGCAGATAACAATTATTCATTCGCAAATACATTCTTTAATTTTATTTTGATTCATGAAAAACTTTAAAAAAAGATTTTTTTAAAAACACGTCTAGTAAGCCCTTAATACAAGAAATAATTTCAATAATAGTTCTTATATTACTTAATCACTTAAGCAATCTGCTTCAAATTTAGTATAATATTATTATTATTTCAATTTTATGGCTGATTTTGCTTGGAGCATTTTCTGTAATGAAAATTATTAGGAAGATTTATGTGAAATAAAAAATAAAAAGAGTTAAAAAAAAGTTAAATAAATAGAATGGGAGGCAGAGGGTAGATATAAGAGAAGGAAAGAAGAGGGGGAAGAGTTCATTTTCGACTGTGGACAACATGCAGATTTTTATGACGAAAAATACTGAATTTCAAAAACAAACAAAAATGTATATTGTCTATATTAACTCTGTATGTTTAGCATTTCAAACTTATATGTGATAGACTGGTGAAAATCCAATTTTAATTTACGTGAAACAAACCGAGGAAAATGCTATTTCAAACTTAAGTGTGACAGAGTGACGAAAATGCTATTTCAAATTCTAGCATGACAGAAAAATGTTAAGTGGGACACACGGACGAAAATGAATATTTCTAACATCAGCGTGACAGACTGACGAAACTTCTATTTCTAACTTAAGCGTGACAGACTTATGAAAATCCTATTTTCAATTTAGCGTGATAGATTTACAAAAATGCTTTTGCAAGTGTGACAGACTGAATGACGGTCATATGTGGACGCATCTATAATAAGATGAATTCATTCAATCTACAAGTTGAGCCATGAAAGCACTATTTCAAACTAAGCGTGACATACAGACAGACAGACCGAGCGACACACGAAGCTTCTCATAGAGACATGTGGATGCATACAAACTCAAATAATTAACATGAATCAAGATTAATGTCACGTCGGATCTGCTGTAATAAAAAACATCTAAACCCAATAAATATTGGTGATAAAAAAGAAGCCATTTAAATATTGTTAAATCTTTGTTTTTATTTGAAAATTATCATTTCGACTGTTCAGTTCATCTTTTCAAATATCTGTTTTGTATTCATATTTGATTTGTGTCATTTCCTTCATTATGATCTGCCATTGACATTTTTATTCATTTATTTTTCATTGTACTATTTCATTTTTGTCATTCTTTGTTTTCATTGTCACATTTTAAATCATGTAAACAGATGTAAAATAACCAGACTCTCACACACACACACACACACATATACATATAATTATTTTAATAATACATTTCTAAATATTTAAATATGTGTGAGTGTGTGTATTAATACGTCGGTTCACTGTATATATATATATAATTATTTAATAATAAATATTTAATTAGCTACATACGTATACATTTCATCCTCACGGAATCGTCAGTGTAGAGATAATTATCCAAACCGGTCGCATGATTCGAACCCCGGAAAAACAGTCGAGTTTTACCTCAAATCCCGACGCCTATCCGATGCGGCCACCATGAATAATTACATAAATCGGTGAGAGCTTTAATCCTATCATACCGAGCAGAGACGATAGTCAATCGTCGTAAACAGTGTTCAACAATGAAGGAACATGCATTTTAAGCTATGATTTTGACGGCTGTATTAATACTATTCACTAGAGTGCCCTGCTAAAATATAAACGAACAAATAATTATTTAATAATAAATATTTAATTATCTACACACGTATACATTTCTTCCTTACAAAATCGTCAATGTAGAGGTGATTATTCAAACCGGTCGCACGATTCGAACCCTGGAACAAGAGTAACGTTTTAACTCAAATCACGACACCTAACAGATATATATATATATCCAAATAGAATATATTAAACTATTTTGCAAAGTTTTCTCGAGTATTAATTACAATAGTATTAATAAAGCTTTATAATCATAATAAACAATGATAGGCTATACAATGTTTCGATCATAGTCCTCATCAGGCCTGATGAGATCTACGATTGGATCATGGTTTCCTTTCTTTCACCATTAACCATATTAATTATTATTCTTATTCTTATTATATACATACATATTTAAAAAAGGTATATATATATATATTTTATTAATATATATATATATATATTTTATTAATATATATATATATATATATATATATATATATATATATATATAAATTGAAAAAAGGAAAACCGAAAAATATTATTTATGTATGCATCTGGCCTTCAAGCGAAATTAAAAAAGGTTCAATAAACGTGTCTCCTGCCCCCTCATCCTTCTTCGTTGGTTTAAATTAACTTTGAGCGCCACCAATGTTTGCTCCCACACCTTCCACAGTATTGTAATGTCGCCCACCATCTCGATGAGCCCATAGCTTATCTTATCATAAACAACCTCTCTTGGCTTATACAACACTAGCTCACTGCCCCTCTCTAATGATCTTATAACTCCAACCGTCATCATTCCCCCCCCCACACACTCTCTACTGTTAACTCAATTTCCCACCGCCACAATCTATTTGTATCTCATAATTTATTTTTTCATGAGCGGCCCTTCAGGCCACCATCTTTGTTTCAAACAATTTGTACTTGTGTGTTATTTTCTTCAGAAAATCATCCTGAGGAAGTCTTGAAATAAAGACGAAACGGTGATGAATACATAAATAATATTATAATAACAATACAGGTTGAAACTAAAAATAGGTAAAATAAAGGATACAATAAAAACATTTTTTTTACATTGATATGTAAACTATAAGTATTATTAACTAATTATGTGGTTAATACATATTAAACGTTACAATACAAGATACTCTTAGAAATATATACACACATATCTATCTGTCTTCGGGTTTTTTTTTGCTTCTTATAATTTTGTTATTACATTTGTGCGTGTGTATGTGCA
>OY744533.1:32877857-32900357 GCA_963556195.1 Sepiola atlantica
CAGGAGATAATCTGATGTGTTAAAATGATAAAGTGCATCAATCCAAGTCACAATTTAAAACTTAAGTAAATTTGCAAATCCAAACAATGTAAACTAACAATTTTCTTTTATTTTTAAATTTCACTTTTTGAGCTCAGTTGGATGTGGATGGTCTACATGATATAATAGACTAAAAAGATCATACAATAAAATAATAAAAAATACTATTTGGTTTGGTAACTTGAAAGAGCATAATTATATTTTGACTATTATATCATACTGAAACACAAGCTTTTCGTATTATCAGTTTTTCACAGTTTTAGGCTTATTTAAAAGGTCTATCAAACTGTAATAAAAATATTTTTTACATTTATTTCGATAATTCTAAATATTTGTAATTAAAATATTACTAATAGAATTATATTTTAACCGACCTACAAAAATTACACAGTACGTTTTACTAAATGTAATAATCATTTTTATTCAATTTTTATTCTAACAAATTTATATCATGTGAAAGGTATAGCCAGAGGGTCAGAAACCTCTGACTTGCAGAGACATTTTGACTGGCCTGAGAAAATGTAAGCATGTTGCTCCGAAGACACTTGTCATTAATCGACAGAAATGTTACCTATATATATATATATATATATATATATATATATATAATTATTTTTATTTATACAAACATGTACAAAAAGCCGCTACACTGGTTGACGATGTTATCGATCAATAGTTATTAGAAACTAAGATCTCATCAGGCGGAAATGATGTTCATATTGGGAAAAACCTATATATATATATATATATATATATATATATGTATATATATATATATATAACAACTTAGAAAGATGCACAATTATGACATATTCATCATATACAAGTTCCAAAAATTCGACATCAACAAAGTTTTAGTGTACATATATTTCAGAGATAAATTTATTAATTCACTTCATCAGCTTCAGTTTTCATCATGTAACTTTGAAGTGTTGTATTCTAGGTCTAGTTAGGATACCATCAAAGTCAAAGTACTTGACTTTATATATATATATATATATATATATATATATATATATATATATATATATATATATATATATATATATATATATATATATATATAGTAATGCAGGTAAGGTTTGTATCCACAGAGTAAAACTCCAGAGAATCTTTACTGTGTTTATATAATAGTGCTCAATAATAAATATAGCTATTTATATATAATAAAAGTTTTGTTTATAAAAACATACCGTGGCCATATATCTAGAACATGTTTCACTCGTAGCTTTGATAAACCCGATTTCCTCAGGCCAAAAAATAAATGTCCGTTTACATATTAGAATATATTCAATATTCAATAATGAACATATTCAATATGAAAACATAGAGAGCTGACATTTATTTTATTTTCTGGCCTGAGGAAATCGAGCTTATGAAAGCTATGATTGAAACATGTTCCTGATATATGGTCATTATATGTTTTTATAAATAAAACTTTTATTATATAAACATTAGAACAGTCTATGCGAGTTAACCAGCGTTTTGATGTTAATACATCTCCTCGGGCTGCAAGATCATGCATGGCCAATTAAATACAGTATTACGGTACAGTTAGGTAATTAACTACATAGTATATAATTAAGGTTGAGTAATTGAATACAGTATTTAGGTAAAGTTAGTTAATTAACTACATAGTATGTAATTAAGGTTGGGTAATTAAATACAGTATTTAGGTAAAGTTAGTTAATTAATTACATAGTACGTAATTAAAGTTAGATAATTAAATACAGTATTTAGGTAAAGTTAGTTAATTAATTACATAGTACGTAATTAAAGTTAGATAATTAAATACAGTATTTAGGTAAAGTTAGTTAATTAATTACATAGTACGTAATTAAAGTTGGATAATTAAATACAGTATTTACGTAAAGTTAGGTAATTAACTACATAGTAGTTAATAAAGGTTGTGTAATTAAATACAGCATTTGGATAACGTTGGGTAATTAAATATATAGTAGGTAATTAAGGTTTGGTAATAATATACAATGTAATAATCAAATTTAAAAAATAACATACATTTTTGTATTTTATTTTTATGTTTTAGAGCCAAATAAAATTTAGAAATATGAAAAATGATTAATTTGAATGAAAATTGTTTAGATTATTGCTAACTATTATATTTTAAAAATGTAACAAAAACATATTTTTCATATTTTTTAGAGTGACATTTTCATATCACTGTATGTTTAAAAACTGTACACATCGACGCTTATTCATCTGTGAAAGAATATAAAAATTATTTTTTTACTAAAAAGTCTGTGATAAAAAACATTTCTTGCACAAAATACTTTGAAGAATGTCTCTGAAAAAAAATTTTCCATCAAATATTGATTTCACAATGATGCGAAATCGAATCATTTCATCGATCATTTGTGGACAAAAGAATTTCGTGGAATAAATTAAGTTTATTTTTTTAAAATTTATATTCATTAAATTTTGTTTTTCTGTGTTGTCTTTTGTGAACGATGTATTTTTAAATACCTTTTTTTTCCCTCTAACATGACAGTTTTCCATTATATTTTATCTATCCAAACTTGAAAGACAGCTATTTAACCTTTTTCATCCATATGAGTATATACGGCATGATCACATTGAGACTCCGGATCTTGTTAAGTTAAGTGAGGTTAAACGACATTGAGCCTAGTCAATAACAAATGGGTGACCATTTTGGAATACCAGCTGCATTATGTGGTGGACGGCACACCTCCCTGCAAAACCTAACGTTGTCATCTTCCCTGACCAGGATATACATGTAAGTGGAGACCGCTTGTGAATTTAATATTCCTAGAAACTTCATCCTTCGGAGGAAGCCAGCTCAACTCACCAAGGGTGAATTCCGCACTTGGCACTAGGTACCAGAACAATATGAGTGAATAAATGAATGCAATATATCCAGTTTGATTTGCATTGCGTTTTTACGATTCCATAGTCTGAGTATAACCATTAGGCAACTTTTTAGATTTCCCAATAGAGTGTGAAATCCCAAGTTTATTGTAATCTTTTTTGAGTCAAAACACAAAATGACATTCTTGCAGAAATTTACATACATAATGCATTAAATCTCTTCAAATATTTACCATTGTTGCCTTGTCCAAAAATCTGAAAAATGAGTATCTTTTAATTTCTTGTGTTGGACTAATCAAATTTATTCTCCTTAATTCCTGCGATTAGTGACGTTTTTAGTTACGTTTTAAAAAACAGGAAGAAATTCTTCCATTTCTATGACCAAAATATTTATTAAAACCTAATAAGAATAATTGCACAATCGTTGATTTAAATATATGCAACAAATTTTGTGGGAATTCTCAACATAATATGTCTGGCTTATTTTTTTAGTTTTAAGATTTATTCCACCATGTTGATTTTTTTTTACTGAACAGAAACCCATATATAATGATATAGAATATACATCACAAGATGAGAGTCCTAAGTACCGGCAATTGAATAATCTCTATGCTTGTCTTCAATTACCATATTTTATGCTGTGTAAGACGTTTTGTTAGAAAAAAAAGGAAATTACCTGAATTAAAGAAAGGATTAATTTTGAAATTCCTGGAAGATTTATATGACCTGAAGAAGAAAAAGCACCACAGTTGAAAAATTGTGAACATAACTCCAAGATAAATAAATGGAATGATGTAAATAATCAAAAGAGAGAGAAAATGGGGAAAGAGAGAGAGAGAGAGAAGGAGATGAAAGAGAGAGGGTGATAAAGAGGGGGGCCTATTATAATATCACAATATATTCTGACTTTGTGAAATCTTTTAACTTTGTAATCTTTGTCAAAAACATGATTATAATGTTAAAGTTAAGAAATTATATATTTAATAATATAAGAAATACTGACCCAACGGCTCACGGGTGGTCTAATGCAAAATAAAAATGCTAAATTATTTGGCATTTTACAAATTTAAATGTTGTTATTATAATGGTTTTTGTGGTTTTTGATCATGGTAGCAATGCTTGTGGTGTGTTCCTCATTTTAAGCAATCCAACTCTTAAAAGAAATCCAACCAGAAAAGAAAGCCAAACCATTTTGAAATCTGTGCAAAATTGTATTACAAACCACCATTATCAACAGTGTAGTATTCGAATGCTGTCATAATGTCTCGGTCGTATTTGGCAACTACTTTCGCAAAACACATTACAATGACTATTATTATAGTTATTATTACTGATATTGATAATTATAATAAACATATAATTCCCAATAATACCTGGTAAAATATCCGAAAGTTCTAGGACAAATTGAAATGCAAACATTGAAACATCAATTAGAGATTTTCTTTATTTCATCAGTAAGAAAAACTCAATAATTGTGAGGTTACCTTAACAGCTGCTAAAAAGACGGAATAATTCTTTGTCGATCTTATACATGTCAAAAGAAAAATTTGCTGCCTATATATATATATATATATATATATATATATATATATATATATGGGAATAGAAGGATGAAGGTAATCCGACGTGATGGTAAAATGAAAAAGGAAAACCAAAAACTGGATGTTTTTTTATGTGTACATCAACGTTTCGTCTTTATTTATAAGACTTCATCAGGATGATGATATAGGGAAAAGATATCATGCAAGCACGGATACATGTAGGGTAGACATGTTGGGAAGAAAAATAAAATAAAATGAAAAATAATGGCAGCGTCTAGCTGGACGTCCGTACTTGTTAGAGAATGAAAAATGAGTGGGAGAAAAAAGGGGAAGGGTGGAGGGAGCAAGGACTACTGTGGCTGGCGATGAGAGAAAGAGGTGGGGGATGAGCAGGGGTAAAATGGATGGCAGAGAGAGATTGGAGGAAAAGGGGGAGGGGGTGTTTGACCAGATGGCTGTGGTCGAGATTGAAGGGGAAGAGTGAGTTGGAATGTTTGTGTGTGTGGGGTGTATGCAAGGAAATGGGGATGGGTAGAGAGGGAGGGGGGGGGGGGGCTGTGATTTTGGTGGATGGGCGAAAGTTATAGTCTTAGAGAGCGTTTGAAGAAAATGAGGGAATTTAAGAAAAGGTATGGGAGAAAATGGATGAGAGGGGGAAGAGGGAGGATTTGTCGTGATAGGGTGTGAAATATTTGAAATATTTGGAAAATGATAGCAATGAGTGAGGGATTGGAGTGGGTGGGGGAGGGGGGTGATTGAAAGGGTGGGTGAGGAATATATTTGAAATATTTGGAACATGAGAAAGTTTATTTGGACTGTAGTATTAAAAATGTGAGGGAAAAAAATGAGGAAAAATGAATTTTATAGAAGTTTAGATCTCATGGTACCAATGGTTTTGCGAATAACCAAAGCCTGTTGAAAAAACATGGGCTTAAAGCCGTTTCATCGCTCGTCAGCCAATTTTTTATCTACAAATATTAATATATTATTTACCTCCTTGCCAGGAGGTTAGGCACAAGGTCAGGTGTAGTTTTCGAGAAGCTAGCGCACTAGGATAAGCTCACTCTGGCCTACAAAAAATGCCTGAGCAGCCTCGTCGGAATTCCCGAAAAAAAACTAACGTCTTCTCAGGATCACTACACACACACATATATATATATATATATATATATATATATATATATATATATATATATATATATATGTTAATGTGTCTTATATGCTATCAAATATGGTAACTATGAATATCACATAACAAAGATAAACTGATCTTTATCAAAAAGGCAATGTAATGATTTAAATAAACATTTAATTAACAAGGACATTTTTGGGGTCTATCAGATGAAATATCGAGAAGGATTTGCTTTGCATTTTCATATTATATATTCTGTGAGATTTTTTAAACGTTTAAATTAGATTTATTGATTAAAATAAGAGATGTCCAAAGAGACATTTGTATTAAAACTATATATCAAACAAGATTTCGTGTGTGTGTGTTTCTCGCCTATAGGTAACTTTGATGAATACACATTGAATTATTTTCTTTATTATTAATCAATATTTATTGCAATCAAACAAAGGAAAACTAAAAAGAATTTTTAAAAATCTATTTAAAAAATTGTAAACTATATTTTGAATTATTTTTCTCTCAGACCGCCACCCGGAATTAATCTTCATAAATACAGCTAGAAAATAAATAAATCAGATATTCGATTATCAATAATCAACGATCAGGTCTATTATATTTGTTTCTAGTAAAACTATCTTTCTTAAACCTTCGATATATTTATCACCATTCATTACATGATTTCTGTTTTGATAAACTAATATAGATAAATAACTGGCTAAATAAGTTAAAAGGAAATTGAAAACTATTTTCAGGAGTTAGGGTTAGGGTTAGGGTCAAGGTCTTTTACTTTGGTCGTTGACGTTTCTTTTTCCTAATTCTGAGTTGCTTTAGAATGGTTTATGGGCATTAATCTACTCCTATGACACAAAGGTACAAACCCAGCAAAAGAAATTTGAAAGTGGACGATCTCATTTAAAATTCTTCACATATATTAATCCTGTACGAGTCTTATTTTTCACTTTGTGGTTAACAGTGTGATACATAATGCACAAATATCTACAATCTCACAGAATATATAAGATCAAATTCTTTTAAATATTGAATCCTTGCCTGAATTCATCCAGTTTATTCTTAGAATTTTCAACATTGGCGCTATTTTAATTCTTGATTATTATATTTCTGTATTGAGGAAAAAATCTAATTGTGTGGTAGGAAAATGTTTTTCTTATTTTTTATTCCCAGCCCCACCATTTTCTCTTGTTTTGCATTTCATTTTGGTTTCACTAACTCTGCCATAATCACGGGACAATGATAGCAAATTGGAGCCGGGAGCACAAGCCAAGAGAGAACAACACGATGCTAGTATTTCCGGAGTTTCACACCCATCAGATCAGTCAACTAATGGATGTGAACCTCCAGAAAAACTCGCTTTGATCTCACCAACATTTCCAGAATATTCATCCTCCGAAACGGACAACTTACACTGGACAACAGATTCGGATGATGATCGCACTGGCCACCACCACCATCACGACCAAGCAGCGGACAACCATGACGAACATGTGTATGTATGGGAAGCGAAACCCCGAAACACTCTGAATTGAAATTGTGCTGCAATAGTTGGCTGCAAAGATGTTTCCTGCTATTGGTTCCTCTTGTTAATGCTCTTTTCTTTTGTATCTGTTTTGTGTATCATGCATGACTGTATCAATTTTGGATATATACATATATATATATATATATATATATATATATATATATATATATATATATATATATATATATATTCAGACAAATGTTATTAAATATTAAATAACACGAATTTTTTTATGAGACTTTTTATTTTTTTCGGTCAAATTGGTGTATATGTTCCATTGTTTTTTTTATCCATTTTTTTCTCTTTCTTTCATTTTTCGAGAGTACTTTCGATTTGGTTCAGGCTAGGTCAGTCTTAGTGTGTTTGAAGACACTTATTTTCTTAAGTACTCGCGAAAAAAAGTAAGAAAAAGAAAAAATAGAACAAGAAACGCACGGAACTTATAGACACCAATTTGACCGAAATACAAAATGGACAATTTGAAAAATTGAAAAAAAAATCTCATCAAACCCCCAAAAAACTATGTTATTTAATAACATTTGCCTGAATGAAAACATGCTGCCAAATACACACACACACACACACATACATACATATATATATATATATATATATATATATATATATATATAATCAGTTTGGAAATAATGACTGATAAAACAAATAAAGATGATGTTTAATTTGAAATTTTACATTTTATTTCATTCAAGATAGTAAAGGTATTAATAGAAAAAATATAAACATACTGCTGTTTTATATTATACTAGCGATATTAATCCGGTGTTGTCCGTGTGGACATCTATTGCTGGTCGAAAATAATTTTAAATATAGTAATGTTTATCATTTTTACCTTGAAAGAAAAGTAAAAAATAACATTTGAAAGTAATAAAAAAAACTGTCAGCGTAGTGGTGTTTTCTCAAAAGAAACTAATTGTTCTTACAGACAGCTGTAAAACGGCAAATGGCTTTAACAAATTGATACGAATTCGTTTATTTTAAATCTTAAAAATACCAGTAAAAATATTTTTTAAATGTTTAAACTTTTCGAAATACATTCTTCACTAAGATATTTATTGTTTAATTTAATTTTTGTTTTATCAAACGAGGAAAATCTATTTAAAAAAATAAATTTCGTTTCTTTTATGTTCTAATATATTTCAGTCAATTTATGAACCTAACCAATAATGTGAAAAAATGTACCCTTATTGCAACTTATTTGAATGTTTAACTATTAAAATATCGATTTTTTTAGCACACACACAAACAAACATTGACTTATATAGACACCGATGCTTTTGTTTTGGTATTTACTTAAATGCCGTTCAATACATGAGTCGAACTTAATAAAAATGAGACCTGAGTAACTCTTATGGAGAAAACAGATTTCTATGTCGCTTGCCACAAGCATATTTTCATACTATATTCATATAATAAAGTGAAACTGGTTTGTTTCTCGACCTTGTCTTCGATAGCTTTCGTAATACACAATCAATATTTGATTGTGACTAGCAAGTCATTTACGGTGATCTCTGTTCTTTACAATCCAAGATTGAAATTCCCACCAATTTAATCGATTATATACTTTATCCGGCATGATATTTCCTTTAGTAAGAGACAGTTCCAGATATACACCGTGAGTTTCTTTGGCTAATAAGCCATACCCAATAAAAAATAAAATACAAATACGAAATTTGCAAATGTCTACTAAAATCTGTTTACTGCGTAACTACTGATTATTACATAAATGTACGTAATTTCTGAATAATGCCAAAACCCATTTTTCTTTAAATAATAAAAGAACAAACATTATTAAATTATCTATTTTTATTCTATGAGTATTTGCTTCGTATTTTGGTGAGTAATTTAGTTTCATTCTCCGGACCAAAAAGTTTCTTCTTCTTCTTCTTCTTCTTCTTCTTCTTCTTCTTCTTATTATTATTATTATTATTATTATTATTATTATTATTATTATTATTATTATTATTATTATTATTATTATTATTAATAATAATAATAATAATAATAATAATAATAATAATAATAATAATAATAATAATAATAATAATAATAAAATAATAATAATAATTTTGAATCATAGCTTTAAAATGTCTACTTCATCCTTCTGCTCCGTTTTACGCTGACATATAATTCGATTTTACCGTTTTACAGGTTACAAATGTAACATTCCATGCTTTAATCACTGTCGACCATAGCTTACATCTTAGAATGAGTTATATAGGTTTTCAGCGTCCTAAATTCTCCTATACAAGAAAACCATGCGATTTTCATTTAAGATGTTATAAAGTAAAAGTATATTTAGAAATACGTACTTCAATATCGAGAACTGAGTATTTCTTTTTTTTTATAAAATAACATCAATAATGAGAACACAAAAAATTGTCAGGGAATTTTACACATTTTATAAATGCATAAGAACAATAAGTTTTCTTGGAATAAATTCGAAATTAAATTATATCTTTACATTATATGTTAAAATGTTAAGTTTAATTTAAGTTTTCCTTTAAGATACAATCCTTCTCTATTTTACTGTTTTAAAGAATTTGACTTTATTTGTGCCGTGTCTAAAGATTTATCATAAAGTTGCAATAATAATAATACGCTGAGATCATTTAACACAGATTGATTTTCTAATAAGTCACGAGTATTTCAATATTTACTCTTTTTTTATCTTAACTTGTTCGGTTGTCCGAAATAACATTACTTAGTAAAAAAAAATAATAACAGCAAGTATCTTAACAATAAATTATAAACAATAATTTCCTTTTAAAATTACTTTATTAAACATTATTTTCTCGATGTTTTGGCGGTTATTCGAGTATAGCAACTCGGGTCGACTTAAAATCCGTCCACTATTAAAAATTAACTCGTAAATAAAATGAAATCTTAACTAGTAATAACAAGAAAGAAAGCACTTCACATTCACATGTAAAATGAAGAAAATCATTCATTTTAATAATTTTGTTTTACTTACGTTTATATATATATATATATATATATATATATATATATATATATATATATATATATAAATATATATATATATATAAATATATATATATATATATATATATATATATATATATATATATATATATATATATATTCTAATGACAATAGAATTAACGATAAGTGAAATATCGTCGAATGTAACTCCTTGCATCTGAACTTTCGATATAATAAAATTTGTATTAATTTATGTAACTTTATGTAATTTTGTACAATTTTTTATCTTCATCTTTCTTTCTATAATATATATATATATATATATATATATATATATATATATATATATATATATATTCTCGGAAGTATCTCAACCATTAAAACTATGTAAAGGGAAAAAAACCAAAAAAAAAAACTTATGTCCCAAGTCGTTCAGTGGAAAATCACTCATGTAAGTCAATTTAATTTTTTCAGTTATTATGTTTGTTTGCTTCTAACAATATTTAAGGGATCATCAGTTGTTTACCATGAAAAACTGTTTCGGGAATTTAATACATATCAATATATTATATATACAGGTGTTGTTAAAGATCATAGAATTATTTTTATTCGTAACTCATCTATCAGACACCAGCTCTATTCAAAACCACATTACTTTATGGGGTGAATTAATGAAAATACTTATTGACGAGACTAAAATGATTTTTTAAATAAGAATACTACGTATTAAAAATAACAAAACAAACATAAATAAAATCGCATTTAATGCAGACAAGAACATACTAAATTTATTTAATAACTAACACCTCACTTCACCTAGAAAATAATAAATCCTTACATAACTGAGCTTCTAACACACATAAATATAAACACAAAACACAACCAAATTAAAAAATTTAAATGACGTCAATCTTTAGGGATCAAAAACGCTCGTAACATGAACCTGGAATCCTTTCTCTACATATTGGATCCAGAAACAAGACAGATTGCATTAAAGCCCAAAAAAATGAATATAAGGGATTTCTTGGTCTTTAACAAAACTTGTCTAAAGATTACCTGCTGCAAAAATATCCACTATATCAACATTAGGAAATTAAATTCTACCATAATGCATTTTGGTTCAGCCAATTTATTATTTTGTAAATCGTAAATTAAAAACAAGGCCCCTTCACGCCAAACACACACCGCAGCCAAGCAAACAAGTCAGTAAGTATCCGGCTACCTTCCTTCTTTACAAATATTTTTCATATCGTGGATAGAGGCTTAGCATTTGCATGAAAAGAATCTTTATATATATATATATACATATTTGTAATAGTATTACTATGAAAATATACTTATGGCAAGTGAGATAGACTGAAAATGTTGTGTTTTATTCCGATTAACTCATCAGGCTAACTGTGATTAACATTCTATTATCTCCTTATAAACAAATAATGTTTACATTAAACTCTCATCACAGCTTTTCGTTTTATTCTTTAGAAATTGTGTTGGGACGCGATTCATCAGAATCTAGAATAGCACAAATCGGAACTTTTTGGTGTATCGGAATCACTATTGGAATCTAAACGGTTTGAGTCTGATTTCCGATTCCAAAAATGATTCTTTTAATTTCTCTTTTGTTTAAAACTTAATTTTCCGTTATTTTAAAGTACCAGTGAAAAATAAAATCTATAGATAATAATAACGAATTTAGGTAAAAATGGCACACGGTAAAAATAGTACAGTTTAAGATGTCACAGGTGAAATGGCACAAGTGGATAAATAGTAAAAAGTGCTATAAGTGAAAAATGTACATGAAAATCTCACAATGAGTTCCTAAATCACTATTTCCGATTACGAGGAAAAGATTAGATAAAATACCTAAAAAGATCTACTCGTGTAATGTACGCACATGTGTATTTTTACGTTTGCGAAAATATATGCATACATTACACTGGGTTTTACGGTAATCCAAAAATTAAAAAAAAAAAAAAAACAGCTCTATAATTGAATATTTAGAAATTTAAAAAGAATAGGAATCGGTAATTGTATCGAAAATGAGGAATTTAGAACAGAATCAGTAATTGTATCGGAATCGGTAATTGTATCGGAATCGGTAATTGTATCGGAATCGTCCCATCACTACCTAAAATATAATAATCTTTTCATATGGCTTACATCGGCATATCATGGTTTCAACCTAATCGTTTCTGGGTCTATTTTATGTATACGATTTGTATAGTTCTTGTATGTCTTTGTCTTTGTTTCTCTGGTTTCATTTTTGTTTAACTTTTCTTTTTAAACTATGTCGGTATTTTATTTTTACCACGTTTTTATTATTTTTAATCTATTGAATGTCTTACGAAATATTGAACTTTAAATCGCATAAATATTTTCAAATCAGTTCTTTTTAACTATTAGAGTGATAAATAATAAAAGGATAAGAGCCGAGGTTACATTTCCGGTGTTTTATTAAACAAATTGTGTAAACAATATTGCTTAGTATAGTTTGTATTTGAAAAGTAACATTGAAGTGTGAAATTGTCTCATAATTCTCTAAATATAGAGATTAGTATCGTTGATTCCCTCCAAGTCAGATTACGTTGTGTTTACAATTGTTAACAGAGACGTCAGTGTTAACATTATGATACCGCTAGGTACACAGTCAGTGTTAACCTAGCCTCGGCGTTATTTTATAACTAACTAACTCTACTTACTCGGTGTTGAACGGGACTTATTTTACTATGTTTTTTTTTGTTTACCTCTGAATATGTAAACATGTGTTATTTATCGTAAATTATTCTCAGGCATGTTCCTACTTCAATATTGTCACAGCCTTTATCACTTCTGAAATTACAGATGATCCTTCCTTCTATGGTGAGAGGTGGAGTTATCACAAAAAGGTATTCTTCACAATATCCGTTAGGGTTACGGTTACAAAAAAAATGAATTCAAAAGCAATGGAAAGAAATGTGTTTATGTTGATTTACAATGTACGTATACAACTCCTCCCTCTCCCCAAATTACTTGTCTGACCCAAGAATGAAAAGGAAAAGGAAAGAAAAGAAAATTAACAGCAATGAAGAAAAATATTATTCTATTACCATTCTAAGCCGTGAACACTTCATAGTTATACACTTATAGAACATCGATGAATATTGATGGTTTTAAAACCAAGAAAAAAAACCGGTTTATATGCTTATTAAAAATCGGCAATACATCTCCCCGTTTACTTATCGGTGTATTTCAATTAATAACAAAATATATTTCTTGCTATTGTTTTAAAATCATGAAAGAAAAAGTATGTATATGTAGAATTAGAATCGGCATAGCAAGAACTCATTTTCTAATGTGAATATTAAAATTCTTAGCTATTCGATAAGTAACGAACTCTTTGTCTTATTATGATTGTAAAATCAATTTCATGGATCACCCAATCATCATCATCATCAGCAGCAGCAGCAGCAGCAGCAGCATCATAACCATCATCATAATCATCATCTGGTTTTGATATTTAAGGTGCTGCAAGTTTCCAAAACTGAGTAACATCAGGCAACGTCTCATGTCTGCTCTCCATGCGATCCGATCCAACGGCTTAATATCAGTCATGTCGCGTGCAGTCAAATCACTTCTTACGCACTAAAGCTAGATCCTTCTCTGTCTACTACGCTTCCTATTGCCTGGGGTATGAAGGTGTGTTACGGAGTTGCTGCTAGAAGTGGCATGCTGAATATGGCCAAACTACCCGAGACGACGACCGCGTAAGGCATGCATAATCCCACCAATACCCACCTAATCATGGCATGGTTATTATGCCGAAGCTGTTGCAGATCAGAAGTGTTTGGGGTCCATGTCTCACTACCATGCAATATGGCAGAGCGAAAACAGGCTGAACAGACTGTGCCTCATATTAGGAAAGAAAATGTGCTTAGATGTAAGGATTGACAGCTGCTTCTTGGACCTTCCGCAAGTAGCACAATAGCGAGCAGTGAATGTATTCATAAAAATCTTTTTTTTATACATTTGAATAGAAATTCAAAAAATGTTCAGGACTTTATTAATGCACTTCTCATGATTGGCTGATTCATGAAACTGTTGTAAAGTTTGAAGATAAGTAACATTTAATATTTATTATTGTTATGAAATGTTATATGAAAGGATATTTTGGTCTTTAGGTATGCAAAGTCTGCTGTCTTGATTGAGTTCGGTTCTGATTTTGAGTTGATTTTCACGTCATATATTCACTTTTATTCCGTTAGAATCTTTTATCAGGAATGAGTAAAAAAAAAACCTTTAAACTGAATATCAATGAAACGTTGAATACATTTATTAGTTTTCTCTCGCCCATTTTCGATCGACTTAAGAATAAATTTAATTCTAAATTATATTAAGAGAACTCCTGCTCATGGCTCTTTATAATTTATAAATTTATGACTTCAAACTAACAAATTCGAAAGGATTTAAGCGATTTTCTTTTTAACATTTCGTCAGACGTCTGATCGATTTAATAATAATAATAATAATAATAATAATAATAATAATAATAATAATAATAATAATAATAATAATAGTAGTAGTAGTAGTAGTAGTAGTAGTAGTAGTAGTAGTAGTAGTAATTTATTTCAAAGTGTTATTAACAGAATTCCGGCTCTATCATTTATAAATGTATGACGTAAACAAAACTAGTTCAAAAGTATTTATGCCGTTTAAATTAAGATTTTACGTAATACTCCCGGGCAACGCCTGGGAAGGACAACTAGTAAATGGTAAATTTATCTTACTTTGGCACATTACTGCAGTTTCATGGTTTATGCATTCTTCAGAAGTGTTTTACTAATATATGCGTTAACGATGTTATACTTTTAAATACAATTGAAGTTGACTAAAAAAAATAACTCCTAAAGACTATTGTCATTCTTTTAAATGTAAATGACACAACATCATAGTACGTTATTTTTGAATTTGTATTCAAATTTATGATATTTTTCAGGAATATATTGAAATATTCCTGAAGAATTAATAAATAATGAAACTGCAATGAATTGTTCAGATAAGCCAAATTTATATGAAGTATTGCTATAACGTTGTATCTGTAGTTTTTGAGTAGTTTATGTATACAGACTTTGCTTTCTTGATTTGGCTCTGTCTCGGAATGTATATTGGAATAACCGTTTTTGAGAAGTTGATTTGTATGTTATATATATATATATATATATATATATATATATATATATATATATATATATAGAGAGAGAGAGAGAGAGAGAGAGAGAGAGAGAGCGAGAGAGAGAAAGAGAGAGAGAGATTATCCACAGACACATATTTGTTGTCTCTACGACTCATCAGTGTGGCTAGACCTAGCGAGATTCGAAACTGGGACGTCAGTAGTATGTGTCAAGTGCTCTATTGTTGAAAATATATTTATGGTGCTACGAACAGGATGGAGTCTGCAGCTGTTGGGGTTGCAAAAAGAGTTCTCTTTAAGCGACCCACGCCAACAGGGTCTGGTATCAAGCAAGAAGTTGGGGAATAAATTACAGTCGATCTGGTCTCTATCGAAACCAGAACTGAAATGGTCACACCAACAACTGGAGAATTGTACCCGTATTTATAGGTGCAATTACTCCCACTATTCCCCCACTCATTCCTGACTATAAAAGTAATTCCTTCATAGTCACTCATGTTGGCCACATATCCCCCAAACGCTGAGCACACAATCCCTAAGTATCACCCCCCCCTCTTTTTTTCACACTATCAAATGAGTTAACGTAACTGTTAGTGGCAGTGGTAGAAATTATATCGTATTTGAATGAGGCTATTCATCTATTTATATTTTTATGATACAGATAACCGAAAGTATTCAGTTCTTTTTACAGAATAGTATTGCCTTAATGCTAATGGACATCATAATTTCCTCCACTATCTATGTATATATATTCTACTATTGAATATATATATATATATATATATATATATATATATATATATATATATATATATATATATATATATATATATATATATATATATATATATATATATATATTGATTGATTGATTCGTTGCATTCGACTGACCTAAAAAAACGTCAGTCTACAATCATATTTTTTATTTCGGCGAATGTTTATATTTGTTCCGTCTTACGAACGTTTCACCGCCCATAAACAAAAATATCGTATTTAGTTTTCATGAGTTGCTGCTCGGTTATTTAATAATAAAAAAAACTAAGCACACTAGTCCAAAGCAAAAAAGAAGGAATATGAAAAAACAGCAAGGCTCACATTAAAGAAGGTAATCAGAGAACCCCTTCCGATACATCGACATAACATGGGCCGATTTTCAAGCCGCCATTTTGGAATCAACAAGTAGAGTTAGGATCGGCATGTTTCGATTCAAAACTGAAAACCGAAGAAAAAACTCAATAAAATTTGAAAATGCCGGTTGATAAAATTTTGTTAGCCCTAAAATTAAATAATAGTGATTATGAAATGTTAGATTTAATCGAATAGTTGAATACGAAAATACGGTTAGTTCGAAAAGTGACTAAACAAGAACATTGAATGAGATATGTCATTTTTTTTCGTAACTATAGTGTGAATAATCCTAACTCCAAAGAAACATTTAATCTATAACAAATAGTATTAATTCTAACAAAAATATACTTAAAATTGTAGATTATTAGATGTTTTTTCATTAATTTTTATTTTTTATAATTAAATTACTGTTATGTGACTCTCAATTAATTATCCGTATTTTCATATATATATATATATATATATATATATATATATATATATATATATATATATATATATTTATATGTGTGTGTGTGTGTGTGTGTGTGTGTGTGTGTGTGTGTGTGTGTGTGCGTGTGTGGAAAAAAAATTAATACAAGAAAAAATCATCAAGAAACGAGAAATTTTACCGGTTTCGTTCGGATAAACGAATGTCTTAAGAAAAAGATTTTAAGTTTATTTGATAACAGTAAAAACATGATGAACGCATAAAGAGACGTAATTGGCACGCGTTTAACTATTTAAAATGAGAAAAAATAATAAAAGGCGTGCGGAGAGACGTTGAAATAGAAAAAAAAGAAAAAAAAAAGAAGTGGAAAATATGGATAAAGTATAGTAAAAGAGAAAAGTTCCTTTAACCGGGATCGCAGTGGCGCAATATATTGCACTGTTTCAGTGCGGTTTTTACCAAATATTTGCTTAAGGAAGTCTGTGATTTATGTTAGATGGTGATGAGAAAAGTAATTTTTACCGTTATCGAATAAACCGGTAAAATCTCTCGTTTCTTGATGATGTTTTCCTGTATTTAAATTTGTTTTTTTCCGTTTGTCTTTTTCACACATCTTGTCTTTCACAGCATTTCATTATATTATATATCGCGCATTTTATCCCTCTCTCTCTCTTTATATATATATATATATATATATATATATATATATATATATATATATATATATATATATATATAAATTCAATAGTAGAAGTATTGTAGAAGAATTTACAAAATTTTCACAAAATTTTCATGTTTTCAGTCATTATTTTCATTCTGCAGGATATGTATCCTGTTTACTAATCACACACAGATAGACACACACACACACACACACACACACACATATATATATATATATATATATATATATATATATATATATATATATATATCCGTAAATCCATATGTATGGACACATGATGAATACATTTGCATATAACTTGTATCGCGTGAATCGTTTATTTGATGTTAGTGATAGCTTTTTGTGCTCATCTCTTCCCTCTGATATTTATATACCAAATTGTCTGCTTTTTTATGTGTTGAATATTTCTGCCTGAAAAGGCAAGGTATTGTAATCAGTGACTGTTGTATACATATATATGTGTATGTGTATATATATATATATATAGATAAGCATACTAAATGGATTTGTTTGATAAAAACTGTTGTCAGTGAAATTCAGGTTAAAAATACAAGGGTTCCTTTAAGAAAATGGTGAAATTCCGTAGTTGACAAATTATTTAGTCATCAGTTTAACGGCAAATCAACCTATTTTGGATTATTTAATATTAAAGTACCATACTTATTATAAATGACTCAATGTATACAATTGAATACAAGCTAATATTTTATCTAGCTTGGAGTGTATTGCAGATGCTTATATATATATATATATATATATATATATATATATATATAGGAAAGATAGCAATAATAAAAAAGGTAAGGTACGTACTTTACAAGTTTATTATAATCAAATATTGTAATTTATAAAAAATTCTTTTAATCCATGGATTTGCAAAGAAATACATCTGTTCCTTAGAAGGAGAAATATCAATAAATTACTAAACATTGGTTAATATTATTAATTTGAAAAAAATTACAGAACAGTTAATATTTATCTGAAAAGCAAAATATGCATGTATTACTGAGCAGAAAATTTTTGTAATGACGAGGGTTCAAATACATCATGAGGTGCTCAAAAAATCATCCATTGGAATGTTGTATTTTCATGTAAACGATATTAGGTTTCAATAAAATGCAAGACTAGTCAACATCAAATTTATTTGAAAATCAATATATATATATATATATATATATATATATATATATACAGATGCATCATGCCTCGAGATGTCTTTCTTGGCAGTTATTCTAAACGTGTATATATATATATATATATATATATATATATATATATATATATATATATATATATATATATAGGGAGAGAGAGAGGGATTTATAGAAGGCTAATAACAACGCAGAAATATAAAGTAAGAAGGAATATATAAGATGGATTTGTTTTATTTTATTTATTTAATTATTTATTTTAATTGTTTCCAATTTTCACTGTATTTTTTATGCTGGGATATCACGATATTTCGAGAAAAGCAGTTCCTTCTAAAGTGTTTCTATTTTCTTTATCTCAATCCCCATGCCAATAATAATGGCGGCTGTGATGTTATTGGATCAGGTCTGTAGTGAATTTACGCTGCAGCAAAACAAAATCTATTCACCTTCTCGGTAATGTAAATATAGCAGGATTAAAAGGAAAAGAGTTCATCAGATTGTCAACTTATGTTTGGCTGTATCTGACAGGGGCCAGGTGAAGCACCTGCATCCTGACTTTTGACAGTATGTTTTCTGCCTCATCTAATAACTTTTTCTCTCTTTCAACTATTCAACTCAACTCAGTCCTTGTGGCTTTTTTGTTCAAAACGCCTTCAAAATTCATATCCATATAATTCTTCAAAAGTGTCAATCGTAATCCGGCAATGCTGACCCCAGGTTCATCGGCCATTTCAAAGTGTACTGCTGAACCCGAAAACACCTATTGGGGTAAATATGCTTAATGTAAGGTTCAATTGAATCATACATAATGGAAAGGACAATGCTAAATAAAATTCTATTTGTGCTCCTCTTTTTGCGGCACCACAGCCAAGAGAGATTGATCATATACTATTTGGTGCTATGGGAAGGTAATGACTTTAAGATTGATCATATACTATTTGGTGCAATGGGAAGGTAATGACTTTAAGATTGATCATATACTATTTGGTGCTATGGGAAGGTAATGGCTTTAAGATTGATCATATACTATTTGGTGCTATGGGAAGGTAATTACTTTAAGATTGATCATATACTATTTGGTGCTATGGGAAGGTAATGACTTTAAGATTGATCATATACTATTTGGTGCTATGGGAAGGTAATGGCTTTAAGATTGATCATATACTATTTGGTGCTATGGGAAGGTAATGATTTTAAGATTGATCATATACTATTTGGTGCTATGGGAAGGTAATGACTTTAAGATTGATCATATACTATTTGGTGCTATGGGAAGGTAATGGCTTTAAGATTGATCATATACTATTTGGTGCTATGGGAAGGTAATGATTTTAAGATTGATCATATACTATTTGGTGCTATGGGAAGGTAATGACTTTAAGATTGATCATATACTATTTGGTGCTATGGGAAGGTAATGGCTTTAAGATTGATCATATACTATTTGGTGCTATGGGAAGGTAATGATTTTAAGATTGATCATATACTATTTGGTGCTATGGGAAGGTAATGACTTTAAGATTGATCATATACTATTTGGTGCTATGGGAAGGTAATTACTTTAAGATTGATCATATACTATTTGGTGCTATGGGAAGGTAATGGCTTTAAGATTGATCATATACTATTTGGTGCTATGGGAAGGTAATGGCTTTAAGATTGATCATATACTATTTGGTGCTATGGGAAGGTAATGACTTTAAGATTGATCATATACTATTTGGTGCTATGGAAAGGTAATGATTTTAAGATTGATCATATACTATTTGGTGCTATGGGAAGGTAATGGCTTTAAGATTGATCATATACTATTTGGTGCTATGGGAAGGTAATGACTTTAAGATTGATCATATACTATTTGGTGCTATGGGAAGGTAATGATTTTAAGATTGATCATATACTATTTGGTGCTATGGGAAGGTAATGGCTTTAAGATTGATCAGATACTATTTGGTGCTATGGGAATGTAATGACTTTAAGATTGATCATATAATATTTGGTGCTATGGGAAGGTAATGGCTTTAAGATTGATCATATACTATTTGGTGCTATGGGAAGGTAATGGCTTTAAGATTGATCATATACTATTTGGTGCTATGGGAAGGTAATTACTTTAAGATTGATCATATACTATTTGGTGCTATGGGAAGGTAATGACTTTAAGATTGATCATATACTATTTGGTGCTATGGGAAGGTAATGGCTTTAAGATTGATCATATACTATTTGGTGCTATGGGAAGGTAATGATTTTAAGATTGATCATATACTATTTGGTGCTATGGGAAGGTAATGACTTTAAGAAAGACTTCTCTAGTGTTGAAATGTTTCATTTTAAACTGTCTCATCCCATAGAGTTTGTTGTTATAAAATACATGAACCAAAGGGAACACTTAGAGTACATGAACAAATATCCGAGAATTTAGAACTAACTTTGATGATGTAGAATCATTCCTCCACGGAAAATCCCCGGATATCCTGGCGAAATTGCATGATGTTAATGGTCAGGACTTCCTACTTGTGGAATACATTACTGTGGGACTGCTTCTCTGCTGATTACAACTTGGTTGTCTTCAAATCCAATGTAAACAAATTCCTGTCATGGACCACCCCAAAAGTACTCCAACATGGTTCATGCCATTCATGAATGTTAGTACTCCCATAAAGCTTCTCGTCTTTTTCGTTGGCATTCACTCCTGTCTCATTATCCTAGAGTGGCGATTGGCCTTGATAAGCAGTGACTTCGATATTAAAAAAAAGATTAAAAACAAAAATAGAATGCTTGTATAATAACAATGATATGCAAAAGATTATTTTTTGTATCTTGTGCTTATTTTTTGTCCAAGTATTTGTCAAGTGTTTTCTCGGTCTGTGAATCTGTTTCCCATTCATTATGTCAAGCGGATATCACTGGAAAAGCTTGTATAATTATTGTGATAATCAAACAGAAATTTGCAAAATTGAAGAAGAATTTCCTATATTAATTTGATAGGGTTATTTTTAATGTTTTTTTAAACGACTTTTTATTATTTATTCAACTATAAAAAAATGTATTTCTCACTGTTTTTATATTTTTATAGTAACGAGATGACAAACAAATTGCATCCCTTTTGTGTTTTTCGTTTTGAGGCACCCCGTGCAAAATCGATTGATCCATTCTGCTTACAAATATACAAAACTATTTCAAGTTATCTATTGCTGAATTGATCAAAGTTTTTTCTTACATAAATAATAATACAAAATACATGTTTAAATATTCCTTAATTTTGTGTTATCTTAGAAAATAAATTCCATTTTAATAATTCTCATTAGCCATAATTTGCAATTAACCAGCAAGTGAACCTCCGCTTACTAAATTTCTGTCTATTACTCTCGCCCTCTCTCACCGTATGTTGTTTGGCCGCCTGCTCTTATTATATACATTGTTTATCACTTTTGATTCAATCACTCTCTCTCTCTCTCTCTCTCTCTCTCTCTCTCTCTCTCTCTCTCTCTCTCTCTCTCTCTCTCTGTTTATTATCAGTGAAAGGTAATAAAACTAACTATAAAAGTCAAGATTGGAATAGTCCATTATAAAAAAGGAAATATCATCACAAGTAATAATACTATTTACTCCTGTAGTTTGGGTTAGATAACGATAGTGAGGTGAAGAAGACTAATTTTGGATTTTGTCTTTATTTTTGTTAATTGAACTGGCTTTAGAAATTCACTTTTTCCGGATTCAAACAACCTAACCCAAGCTCAATAGGTGAACCAACATATCACATTTTCATAGTAGTAATCTATATGATAGCGAGTTATCATTCTAGGGTGATAATCTCTAACAAGGGAGGTTACTCATGACACATATCTGTAACAATAGAGACGAACATAAAAACTCACC
>OY744533.1:32905357-33015357 GCA_963556195.1 Sepiola atlantica
TTTCTGAGAAATTTATAAATATTTAAAAAATGTTCACATTGTTTCATCTCATCCATCATGAATGAGGGCACCTCATATATTACACATCTCTCAAAGAAGGAAACGAAAACTCTTTGTTGCCTCTGAAAGGAAATGGTAATACCTGGGAGGATAGCCTCCTGAGATATAACAGATATACTACACTTTGATCCTAGCCCCAAACCGGGTTGAATTAAAGGGTACAAGTGTTAGTATTATGGCCCATTCTGGGATGAGTACTCTTGTTAGTAGCATCTCTATATTCATCAAATGATGAGATAACTTCGTTTGTGTCTATTTATCATGTCAACGTAACTTTGATAATTATACAGTGAACTAGAATAATAACCGTCCCAGGATGGGTAAAATTCATTCCTCGAACAGAGCAATTTTGCATTAATTTAAAATCAAGATATAATGATACTAAACCTTATGTCTAGAATCCTTATTTGAATTTGATCAAAATCCATTTGATCCCAGAAAATGTCAAAAATGTATGGTTTAAGCTTAAGGAGTCTTAAAAGGAAATTGAAATTCAAGGAATCTTCCTTAATTAGTTTCTAATTACTATGGATCATATTTAATGCAACTCTGATATATGTGAATTTTTAGATGGGAGCTTCTTCCCATATTTTTTCCTCTAAAAACCCTTTGAAATATTCAACAAAGCTGAAATTTGGTGAATATTTATTAATTTATGTTTATTGTTAAAAATTTCACAAAAAAATCTAAAGTATCTGGATTTTCACAAAGAACTTCCACCCCTTTTTAACCTCTTTGCATAAAACTAAATTAAACTTAATATAGCCCACATTACCACTCCTTACGCATATCAACTGTGTTCAAAAATTCATAATGATCGGTTGATTACGTTGGGAGTGAATCCTGTACATAGAAATATATAAACACATACATGTACTTAACTTTATATAAATAGAGGTGGTGGTGGTGGTGGTGGTGGTGATGATGATGATGATGATGATGATGATGATGATAATTGTTATTATTATTAGTTTACTATTAGTTGATTAAAATCAAAAACACAATGAAACAACATTTTTAAAATCCTATTTAAAAATAATAATTACCGAATCTAATTGAACGTATTTCTATTCTTCTGAAACAAGTCAGTCATTTTAATCTTTTGTCGATAGTTGAAATAAAAAGAGTGAATTACTTCGTGGCTCTTTGAAATTTGAAAGCAATTTGGAAACATTTAAATTGTTGAATAAAAAGTCATTTCTGGCTTTCAACTTTTTAGCTCATGTATTAAATAATTTAAATTTTGGAAGCCATTTCCATCCAATAATTTTATAGATCGAGATGAAAACAATATTGCCTTTACAAAATTAGTTACATTTTTATATGTTTCAAGTAATAATTTAATGACTAAACAATACCACAATAATTAAATTTAACTTTCGAAACCATGTTGAAAAATGGTAAAAATAATAAATGGTATAGTTAAAAAAAGCAAAGCAAACATGAAATGTAAAAAGATTCCTGGGCAACACTAGTTAGGTAAAACTTTGTGATTGTAGTTGCTATTTTATACTGAAAAAATTATAAATTGTATCACAATATGTGTTTATTATGCAGTTTCGTAAATGATAAGAGAAGTAAAATAAAACAAGTTTGATAAAAATCATGCCATTTATAACCAACTTATTAAGATTTTAGTTTAGTTGTTTTGTTTTATAGCACATCGCCCCTTTTTGGGTCAGTTAATGCAAAGTTTATTCATATCTGGGTGATGGAGTGGATTTATTCTGCCCAACTGTCTAAGCGGTTTAATGTTGTCTAAAACCCTCTAAGATTTTTCTCCTCAATAACGGTTCATCGTTTTATCATTTTGTCATTTTGTCTATTAATTGGTTGGTGATTGCTATAGTGTCTATTAATTGGTTGGTGATTGCTAGAGTGTCTATTAATTGGTTGGTTGTTGCTGTAGTGTCTATTAATTGGTTGGTGATTGCTAGAGTGTCTATTAATTGGTTGGTGGTTGCTGTAGTGTCTATTAATTGGTTGGTGATTGCTAGAGTGTCTATTAATTGGTTGGTGATTGCTATGGTGTCTATTAATTGGTTGGTAATTGCTATGGTGTCTATTAATTGGTTGGTAGTTGCTACAGTGTCTATTCATTGGTTGGTGATTGCTATAGTGTCTATTAATTGGTTGGTGGTTGCTAGAGGTCTATTAATTGGTTGGTGGTTGCTATAGTGTCTATTAATTGGTTGGTGGTTGCTGTAGTGTCTATTAATTGGTTGGTGATTGCTAAAGTGTATATTAATTGGTTGGTGATTGCTATGGTGTCTATTAATTGGTTGGTGGTTGCTGTAGTGTCTATTAATTGGTTGGTGGTTGCTATAGTGTCTATTAATTGGTTGGTGGTTGCTATAGTGTCTATTAATTGGTTGGTGGTTGCTATGGTGTCTATTAATTGGTTGGTGGTTGCTGGAGTGTCTATTCATTAGTTGGTGATTGCTATAGTGTCTATTAATTGGTTGGTGATTGCTAAAGTGTATATTAATTGGTTGGTGGTTGCTGTAGTGTCTATTAATTGGTTGGTGATTGCTATAGTGTCTATTAATTGGTTGGTGGTTGCTGTAGTGTCTATTAATTGGTTGGTGATTGCTATAGTGTCTGTTAATTGGTTGGTGATTGCTAGAGTGTCTATTAATTGGTTGGTGGTTGCTATGGTGTCTATTAATTGGTTGGTGGTTGCTACAGTGTCTATTCATTGGTTGGTGATTGCTATAGTGTCTATTAATTGGTTGGTGGTTTCTATAGTGTCTATTAATTGGTTGGTGGTTGCTGTTGTGTCTATTAATTGGTTGGTGATTGCTAAAGTGTATATAAATTGGTTGGTGGTTTCTATAGTGTCTATTAATTGGTTGGTGGTTGCTGTAGTGTCTATTAATTGGTTGGTGATTGCTGTAGTGTCTATTAATTGGTTGGTGGTTTCTATAGTGTCTATTAATTGGTTGGTGGTTGCTGTAGTGTCTATTAATTGGTTGGTGGTTGCTGTAGTGTCAATTAATTGGTTGGTGGTTGCTAGAGTGTCTATTAATTGGTTGGTGATTGCTATGGTGTCTATTAATTGGTTGGTAATTGCTATGGTGTCTATTAATTGGTTGGTAGTTGCTACAGTGTCTATTCATTGGTTGGTGATTGCTATAGTGTCTATTAATTGGTTGGTGGTTGCTAGAGGTCTATTAATTGGTTGGTGGTTGCTATAGTGTCTATTAATTGGTTGGTGGTTGCTGTAGTGTCTATTAATTGGTTGGTGATTGCTAAAGTGTATATTAATTGGTTGGTGATTGCTATGGTGTCTATTAATTGGTTGGTGGTTGCTGTAGTGTCTATTAATTGGTTGGTGGTTGCTATAGTGTCTATTAATTGGTTGGTGGTTGCTATAGTGTCTATTAATTGGTTGGTGGTTGCTATGGTGTCTATTAATTGGTTGGTGGTTGCTGGAGTGTCTATTCATTAGTTGGTGATTGCTATAGTGTCTATTAATTGGTTGGTGGTTGCTAGAGTGTCTATTAATTGGTTGGTGGTTGCTATAGTGTCTATTAATTGGTTGGTGGTTGCTGTAGTGTCTATTAATTGGTTGGTGATTGCTAAAGTGTATATTAATTGGTTGGTGGTTGCTGTAGTGTCTATTAATTGGTTGGTGATTGCTATAGTGTCTATTAATTGGTTGGTGGTTGCTGTAGTGTCTATTAATTGGTTGGTGATTGCTATAGTGTCTGTTAATTGGTTGGTGATTGCTAGAGTGTCTATTAATTGGTTGGTGGTTGCTATGGTGTCTATTAATTGGTTGGTGGTTGCTACAGTGTCTATTCATTGGTTGGTGATTGCTATAGTGTCTATTAATTGGTTGGTGGTTTCTATAGTGTCTATTAATTGGTTGGTGGTTGCTGTTGTGTCTATTAATTGGTTGGTGATTGCTAAAGTGTATATAAATTGGTTGGTGGTTTCTATAGTGTCTATTAATTGGTTGGTGGTTGCTGTAGTGTCTATTAATTGGTTGGTGATTGCTAGAGTGTCTATTAATTGGTTGGTGGTTTCTATAGTGTCTATTAATTGGTTGGTGGTTGCTGTAGTGTCTATTAATTGGTTGGTGATTGCTAAAGTGTATATTAATTGGTTGGTGATTGCTATGGTGTCTATTAATTGGTTGGTGGTTGCTGTAGTGTCTATTAATTGGTTGGTGGTTGCTATAGTGTCTATTAATTGGTTGGTGATTGCTAGAGTGTCTATTAATTGGTTGGTGGTTGCTATGGTGTCTATTAATTGGTTGGTGGTTGCTACAGTGTCTATTCATTGGTTGGTGATTGCTATAGTATCTATTAATTGGTTGGTGGTTGCTAGAGTGTCTATTAATTGGTTGGTGGTTGCTATAGTGTATATTAATTGGTTGGTGGTTGCTGTAGTGTCTATTAATTGGTTGGTGATTGCTAAAGTGTATATTAATTGGTTGGTGGTTGCTGTAGTGTCTATTAATTGGTTGGTGATTGCTATAGTGTCTATTAAATTGTTGGTGGTTGCTGTAGTGTCTATTAATTGGTTGGTGATTGCTATAGTGTCTGTTAATTGGTTGGTGATTGCTAGAGTGTCTATTAATTGGTTGGTGGTTGCTATGGTGTCTATTAATTGGTTGGTGGTTGCTACAGTGTCTATTCATTGGTTGGTGATTGCTATAGTGTCTATTAATTCGTTGGTGGTTGCTAGAGTGTCTATTAATTGGTTGGTGGTTGCTGTAGTGTCTGTTAATTGGTTGGTGGTTGCTATAGTGTCTATTAATTGGTTGGTGATTGCTAGAGTGTCTATTAATTGGTTGGTGGTTGCTATGGTGTCTATTAATTGGTTGGTGGTTGCTACAGTGTCTATTCATTGGTTGGTGATTGCTATAGTGTCTATTAATTGGTTGGTGGTTGCTAGAGTGTCTATTAATTGGTTGGTGGTTGCTATAGTGTCTATTAATTGGTTGGTGGTTGCTGTAGTGTCTATTAATTGGTTGGTGATTGCTAAAGTGTATATTAATTGGTTGGTGGTTGCTGTAGTGTCTATTAATTGGTTGGTGATTGCTATAGTGTCTATTAATTGGTTGGTGGTTGCTGTAGTGTCTATTAATTGGTTGGTGATTGCTAGAGTGTATATTAATTGGTTGGTGGTTGCTGTAGTGTCTATTAATTGGTTGGTGATTGCTATAGTGTCTATTAATTGGTTGGTGGTTACTGTAGTGTCTATTAATTGGTTGGTGATTGCTAGAGTGTATATTAATTGGTTGGTGGTTGCTAGAGTGTCTATTAATTGGTTGGTGATTGCTATAGTGTCTATTAATTGGTTGGTGGTTGCTGTAGTGTCTATTAATTGGTTGGTGATTGCTAGAGTGTATATTTATTGGTTGGTGGTTGCTGTAGTGTCTATTAATTGGTTGGTGGTTGCTAGAGTGTCTATTAATTGGTTGGTGGTTGCTATGGTGTCTATTAATTGGTTGGTGGTTGCTACAGTGTCTATTCATTGGTTGGTGATTGCTATAGTGTCTATCAATTAGTTGGTGGTTGCTAGAGTGTCTATTAATTGGTTGGTGGTTTCTATAGTGTCTATTAATTGGTTGGTGATTGCTAGAGTGTCTATTAATTGGTTGGTGATTGCTAGAGTATGTATTAATTGGTTGGTGATTGCTATAGTGTCTATTAATTGGTTGGTGGTTGCTATAGTGTCTATTAATTGGTTGGTGGTTGCTGTAGTGTCTATTAATTGGTTGGTGATTGCTAAAGTGTATATTAATTGGTTGGTGGTTGCTGTAGTGTCTATTAATTGGTTGGTGATTGCTATAGTGTCTATTAAATTGTTGGTAGTTGCTGTAGTGTCTATTAATTGGTTGGTGATTGCTATAGGGTCTGTTAATTGGTTGGTGATTGCTAGAGTGTCTATTAATTGGTTGGTGGTTGCTATGGTGTCTATTAATTGGTTGGTGGTTGCTACAGTGTCTATTCATTGGTTGGTGATTGCTATAGTGTCTATTAATTGGTTGGTGGTTGCTAGAGTGTCTATTAATTGGTTGGTGGTTGCTATAGTGTCTATTAATTGGTTGGTGGTTGCTATAGTGTCTGTTAATTGGTTGGTGATTGCTATAGTGTCTATTAATTGGTTGGTGGTTGCTAGAGGTCTATTAATTGGTTGGTGGTTGCTATAGTGTCTATTAATTGGTTGGTGGTTGCTGTAGTGTCTATTAATTGGTTGGTGATTGCTAAAGTGTATATTAATTGGTTGGTGATTGCTATGGTGTCTATTAATTGGTTGGTGGTTGCTGTAGTGTTTATTAATTGTTTGGTGGTTGCTATAGTGTCTATTAATTGGTTGGTGATTGCTAGAGTGTCTATTAATTGGTTGGTGGTTGCTATGGTGTCTATTAATTGGTTGGTGGTTGCTGGAGTGTCTATTCATTGGTTGGTGATTGCTATAGTGTCTATTAATTGGTTGGTGGTTGCTAGAGTGTCTATTAATTGGTTGGTGGTTGCTATAGTGTCTATTAATTGGTTGGTGGTTGCTGTAGTGTCTATTAATTGGTTGGTGATTGCTAAAGTGTATATTAATTGGTTGGTGGTTGCTGTAGTGTCTATTAATTGGTTGGTGATTGCTATAGTGTCTATTAATTGGTTGGTGGTTGCTGTAGTGTCTATTAATTGGTTGGTGATTGCTATAGTGTCTGTTAATTGGTTGGTGATTGCTAGAGTGTCTATTAATTGGTTGGTGGTTGCTATGGTGTCTATTAATTAGTTGGTGGTTGCTACAGTGTCTATTCATTGGTTGGTGATTGCTATAGTGTCTATTAATTAATTGGTGGTTTCTATAGTGTCTATTAATTGGTTGGTGGTTGCTGTAGTGTCTATTAATTGGTTGGTGATTGCTGTAGTGTCTATTAATTGGTTGGTGATTGCTAAAGTGTATATTAATTGGTTGGTGGTTGCTGTAGTGTCTATTAATTGGTTGGTGATTGCTATAGTGTCTATTAATTGGTTGGTGGTTGCTGTAGTGTCTATTAATTGGTTGGTGGTTGCTGTAGTGTCTATTAATTGGTTGGTGATTGCTATAGTGTCTATTAATTGGTTGGTGGTTGCTAGAGTGTCTATTAATTGGTTGGTGATTGCTATAGTGTCTATTAATTGGTTGGTGATTGCTATAGTGTCTAATAATTCGTTGGTGGTTGCTAGAGTGTCTATTAATTGGTTGGTGATTGCTATAGTGTCTATTAATTGGTTGGTGGTTGCTGTAGTGTCTATTAATTGGTTGGTGGTTGCTGTAGTGTCTATTAATTGGTTGGTGATTGCTATAGTGTCTATTAATTGGTTGGTGGTTGCTAGAGTGTCTATTAATTGGTTGGTGATTGCTAGAGTGTCTATTAATTGGTTGGTGGTTGCTATGGTGTCTATTAATTGGTTGGTGGTTGCTACAGTGTCTATTCATTGGTTGGTGATTGCTATAGTGTCTATTAATTGGTTGGTGGTTGCTGTAGTGTCTATTAATTGGTTGGTGATTGCTAGAGTGTATTTTAATTGGTTGGTGGTTGCTGTAGTGTCTATTAATTGGTTGGTGATTGCTATAGTGTCTATTAATTGGTTGGTGGTTGCTGTAGTGTCTATTAATTGGTTGGTGATTGCTAGAGTGTATATTAATTGGTTGGTGGTTGCTGTAGTGTCTATAAATTGGTTGGTGATTGCTATAGTGTCTATTAATTGGTTGGTGGTTGCTGTAGTGTCTATTAATTGGTTGGTGATTGCTAGAGTGTATATTAATTGGTTGGTGGTTGCTAGAGTGTCTATTAATTGGTTGGTGATTGCTATAGTGTCTATTAAATTGTTGGTGGTTGCTGTAGTGTCTATTAATTGGTTGGTGATTGCTATAGTGTCTGTTAATTGGTTGGTGATTGCTGTAGTGTCTATTAATTGGTTGGTGGTTGCTAGAGTGTCTATTAATTGGTTGGTGGTTGCTACAGTGTCTATTCATTGGTTGGTGATTGCTATAGTGTCTATTAATTAGTTGGTGATTGCTATAGTGTCTATTAATTAGTTGGTGGTTGCTAGAGTGTCTATTAATTGGTTGGTGGTTGCTATAGTGTCTATTAATTGGTTGGTGATTGCTAGAGTGTCTATTAATTGGTTGGTGATTGCTAGAGTGTCTATTAATTGGTTGGTGATTGCTATAGTGTCTGTTAATTGGTTGGTGATTGCTAGAGTGTCTATTAATTGGTTGGTGATTGCTACAGTGTCTATTAATTGGTTGGTGGTTGCTATAGTGTCTATTAATTGGTTGGTGGTTGCTAGAGTGTCTATTAATTGGTTGGTGGTTGCTATAGTGTCTATTAATTGGTTGGTGATTGCTAGAGTGTCTATTAATTGGTTGGTGATTGCTAGAGTGTCTATTAATTGGTTGGTGATTGCTAAAGTGTCTATTAATTGGTTGCTGGTTGCTATAGTGTCTATTAATTGGTTGGTGGTTGCATTATTTTGATAAATTATTTTATTAATGTTTTGTTTACATTGTCTTTTTTTTACTGTGCTTTTGTAATTTCTAGCGATATTCCACCACCTCGTTAATGCTAAACTTCTTTTTGATCATCAGTATGAATTTAGGCAAGCACGATCTACTGCGGATATCCTAACGGTCATCTCTGAACGCATAGGCCATACACTGAACAAGGCAGGTGAAGCTAGGGCGGTAGCGCTTGATATATTCAAAGCCTTTTACAAAGTCTGGCATAAAGGTCTTCTCATGAAAATTAATTCATATCATATTACTGGACGAATATTTAATATAATTAAATCCTTTCTATCCAAAAGAAACATCCAGGTTGTACTCAATTGCTGTTAATCCAAACAACATGCCATAAATGCAGGTGTACCACAGGGATCAATCCTTTGACCTTTATTGTTCTTGATTTTCATCAATTGATTGTCATTGATGACATTGTGTCTGAGATGAGTATATTTGCTGACAATGCAACGCTCTACTCTCGTCATGTGGGTAAAACGGACGTGCACATATCTGAGGCAATGGCTGAATCCTTAGAAAGTGACCTCCAATCTGTAGTGGAATGGGGTAAAAAAATGGATGGTAACATTTAATGCTGCTCAGACAAAGCTCCTTTCCTTCCACAACTACAAGAAACCTTTTCAACTACCTATTGCCATGGCAAATAACACCCTACCTGAGAGTCCAACGTCACAAACTTCTCAGCCTAACATTCACAAGTAACATGAATTGAAACAAATACATAGAAGACATTGCTAAAATTGCTGCAAAGAAAGTGGGCTCCCTCTACCATGCTAGAAAACGTCTCACACCTGACAGTATCCAATATCTCTAGAAAGTCACCATTCGTCCATGCATGGTATATTGTTGTCACATCTGGGCTGTTGTACCATCCACTAGTCTCTCCCTCTTAGACAAGGTCCAAGCTCTAGTCCCTGTCCCATTGCCGCAATGTTGTATCTTTGTGTTTGTTTTACAAGTACTTCAATGGAATGTACTCCGATGAACTTGCTACTCTGGTGATCCCTCGACATGAATACACTCGACCAACCTGACAATCAGCTAAATCCCATCCATTTACTGTGGAGGTCCCCAGATGCCGGAGAGCCTTCTACTCCAAAAGCTTCTTTCCTCATGCTACCGGACTTTGGAACTCCCTCCCTGCTCCCTGTTTCCCCGACTGTACCGACATTCAAAAATTTAAAACTAATATGAACAAGCATCTCGCTGCACAGCTCCAAATTTAGGATGATCGCCAAAACTTACACCCTAATTCTTCTCAGTATCCCCTTTATGTCTACAGTTAAAAAAAAAATTCATTTTGGGAGAAAAAGGAAGAGAAACTTTTTATTCGGATCATCCGTTGAAGTTAAGACTTTATCAACTGAAAGAATGACAAAGTCGATCTATACAAAATAATAAATTTTTATTGACAACTTGTTAAGACAATGAAAAATGAAGGGTTGGTAAAGATTGAAAGTTTAGAGTTTCCAAGAACGTTCTCGGTGAAAGAACGTGTTTTGTTTGTAAGGAGAAATTGAGTACACATGTTCATCTCGGCTGATGCCTTGTAGGTTTATGTGTGTGAATATTAGTGTGCCAGTTTTGTTAGTGAGAAAGTGTTTGTACAAACTTGTGTGTGAGAGAGTTCAGTTAGCAGTGTGTATATGTTGGCACTGTGTTTAGTAGTTTTTGAAAGTCTCTCATTATACGTCTGCTACTTGCCGAAGGCATGGCTAGGGTTGTGACATTCACTCATGTGTGTTGTCTGTGGAAGAAAAATACCAGAAAAGCATGGAAGAAAGCTATGTGTTTGGGTTTTATAATACGCGAAATTTTCAGCAGTAAATATCCCCACTTCTCTGGTTGGCTGAAAGAAACTGCTGATTTAAGCGTTTGTCCAATCGAGAGTCGATACATAAAAACAACATTGACTGCCGCTGCTGCTTCTAACACATCTACATGATTCGAACTATTTCTCTTTCCCTTCCTCATGTTTTTCTACCAAATTAAATTAAACTTGTTATTTTTAATCATGAGTCATTATTGCACCATGGAATCTTCATGGATTCATTAAATCTATAAAGGTAAAAGTAAATGGCATTCACTATATACAAGGATTCGCTTAGTAATGAAAAATCAATAATGCTCAGTTTTATTATTTCAATTATTTTAAGGTCTTGAAAAATCTAAATTTGCTCCTCACTCCTCAATGTTGTTTATAATGAAGATTTTAATGGATTTGGTTTTGTTTTGTGTATATAAATACTATAATATGTGAACAGAATAAGCAAGTAACATACTAAATAGAATAGGAACAAATTAACACAGAACCATGCTTCATTTGATTCGATATTTCGTTTCAGTTATAAAACTTTGGTGACTTAATTCATAAATATTTTTTTAAACTAAGTGACCGTTTTTATAATTCACAAGAAAAGTAGGCATAAAAGGAATTAGTTCAGAGCGAATTCTTTTTGCTTAAAACATAATTTCCAATTTTTTTACCAATAAAAATAATACGTAAATACATTTATCGCAGTTACTTACTCTCTCGTGAAAATACTAAGTAGCGTATTTTTCCACGAAATTTAACAAATACTTTTCTTTTGTAGTAAGTATGAAGCGGTAGAAGCTAGGTAAAGATAGAAACACGGCTCAATGAGCAGGTATACACTAGTGTTAATTAAAGGTAATGCAAAGTAAACGTGTTGTAAGGGATAATGGTATTAATAGTACTAGCAAATATATGCGCCTGCATGGGGGCAAATATTATATAGTTTTATGAACACTTATTCCCCCCTCCCTCTGAATGCTAACTTTTAAACAACAACAAAAAAGAAGGTTAAAAAGGAAAACTTCTTTTCTCTCTTTTACACATGAAATGTGACATTTTGTTTTTAATGTGGAATAGAATGTGACACACAGCGGTTCTTTCTTTCTCTATAGTTGGAATATTTTGTATTACAAACAAATAGCTGATCCGATCTGCAGACTAGGATTAAAGTGTAGTATCTGTTTGGTCTCAGGAAGCCATCCTCTCTAAGATTATTTTCTCCTTTTGGAAGGGAGTAGGTTTTATTGCCTGTTATCTGAGGCATCTTTATCTGTTAGTGCAGATGGGGTGATACAGGTATTTTTGTTTCAATCCAGAGTGCCCCTTTTAGGAGAGCTAGATTTTTCCATGATTAAAAACGGACTCTGTATTCAACTTGTCCTCCGTGGATGTGTGTGTGGGGGGAGGGAGACAAATAGGAACAAATAGCAAAATGAAATGCGAATTGGGCGAAAAGTGTGGGGGGGGGGGGCGGGGAATACCTAGAGTGAGATGTTTTAGAGAGAAAAGTCTCAATCTGAAGGCGTGTGTTCGATGTCTGTATAAATATTTGGTGGATGCCTGTAACTGAAAGATATTACATTGTATCCGAAAAGATTCCTTTTTTCAATCTGAAACACTGAAAATGAGTCTCTTATTTTGATAATGGGTTTGTGATTGGCCTAATTGATACTCTCACAGACTATGGAATCAATTATGCCGAGTTCAAATTCTCATGAATCGATTTATTGATTATGATTCTTCAAGCATCTCTCATTTCAATCAATAATCTCATTTACACATTCAATAAAATAAAACCTGCATATATTACACATTTATTACTCTCCCTCTCTCTCTATCTCGCTCTTTTCATATATATATATATATACATGAAATTAAAAATGGAAGAGTGGAAGACCCATAAGCTCAACGTTTCGCCCAATGTGATGTGGGCTTTTTCAAGAGCGGACGAAAAATTGCTAAAAATGACAATTTTTCGTCCGCTCTTGAAAAAGCTCACATCACATCGGGTGAAACGTTGAGCTTATGGGTCTTCCACTGCTCCATTTTTAATTTCATTCCGTCGGATTGTTTTATCCTTTCATCTACCCACATATATATATATATATATATATATATATATATATATATATATATATATATATATATATATATATATAAATATATATAACTAAACAAGTTCAAATGTATTTATAATGTATTGAACCGCTTTAATGTGTAGGTTTTTAGAACAGAGGGGAAGGGGCAGTCTTGAACGTAATTAGCTATGGTTAAGGAAATAATGACATGTTTCTTGACACTTCTCCTCGGTTCCCACTATCATGACTTTAAATATAAATAAATATGTTTGCATGTCAGATAGTTACTGCTGTTGATTATAAAAGTTTCGTCTGTCTGAATTCTCGCCATCTGATTTTCCTTTCTTTTTGGACAATTTGATTTTAGTATGAACTTGTGGTCCTGACGAGATACATGGTAGTACTGAAATATGAGTTGATTTGTGTAGACCATTTTAAATGATTATATATATATATATATATATATATATATATATATATATATACTCAATATGTATGTGTTATAGAAATGGATATTTTAACAGTTAGAACATTGAAATAAGTTTCAATAAGGGTTAAATTTTACAAAGAAATCTAAAGACACCAAAATTTTCCTTCGATTCCATCTGAAGGGATAAAATAACTGAAATATATCAGAACATAGAGAAATGAAATTCATATTTTTAGAATAGATTTTCTTCGTTTCATAAACAGAAATGAAATCAAACAGAACATCTCAGTGAAGAATATATTAAAAAAGGTTTAAAAATTTAAATATTTGCTTTTATTGGTATTTTTAAGATTAAAAATACTTAAATAAGAACGAATTCGTTTCGAATCATTCAAACCATTTGCCGCTTTACAACAGTCTGTAAGAAATACAGCATCAATAAGTATCTTTTGTTTTTTTGAAAATACAACCGTGCTAACAGTTTTTTGTATTTGTCAATCTCATATTGCAACTGTAATTTTTGCCTTCTTTAATAAAAAGGCAAAAATTATAAACATGACTATATTTTAAATTATTTCCAACCTGCAACGCCGGGTGAATACCGCTAGTAATATTATATATATATATATATATATATATATATATATATATATATATATATATATATATATATTATTCACAGAAACGTGTTACGTTTTTTGAAGACTCATCAGTGTGACTTTACACAGCTAACTAACCGAGCTCGGTGCTTGAACCTCTGATCTTTAATCCCCATTGATTGTAAAAGTCCAACTTCTTAGCCATCTCGGTTAACTTTCTAGCTGTTGGAATTATAGAGAAATGTATGCCATTTATTTACTGTAATCAGTTTCTTTAAAGGAGTCAATTCTTTTAAGGAAAGAATCTTCTCCATCAATATTTCATCAGTTAGATTCATTCTTTTACTGTTAATTTATTTTTTTAAATGATTTACACTCGTGCGATTTTTTACATGATCAGACAATGTTTTCCCAAAATATATTACTCTATTATAAAAAAAGCAATTGTGTAGTCGATTTAGCGCTCTCTTTTTTCCAATAAGTTCCAGTGTAAGTAGAGATATGAAAAAAGTGAGTTCAATATTTAGAAATCGTATTAATTATTTTGAAGGTCTCAAGTCAGTCACTGCTCATTCTTCTCTCTCGTAAAATAGTTAAACCTAAGTATTCTAAACAATTTTTATGCTTTAAATCCTTTGTTCTTATTATAAGTTTAGTCAATTTTCTGATAAAGACAATTTAAAATACTTTTAGCATATGATTTAATTTGAATCATATTTCTGTTCAAGAGGGAACAGCAGTAAGCGAATAGGTCTATCCATCCACTTTGTTAATTCAAATGAAAAACAAATCAGCCAATCAGAACACAAGAATTGAACATTGAAATCCTAAATCAAAACTGTATTTTAATCAGTTAATTGTACACCAGACGTTAAGTCGAGTGGTGTTTGGGGAGTTAGGAAGCATAATGCATATTGCACAACCTCCTCATCTACACTTCCTAGATAAGATAGTTTATTCTTTCTAGTTTGAAAATACACGTCATGGGTTAAGGGTGTGATCTTACTCTGGCCTGCATGCTGAAGAAGTCAATTCCACAGGTTAAGCACACTGCACACATCAGAGGGAAAGGGAGTGAAAATTAAGATGAATCTAATGGAAAAGGATTTAGTTTAATCCAATAATGATTGAACAGGAATACGAACAAAGGTAACATCAAAGATTTTAATCAACAGATACTTATTGTATTCGTGCAACATTCTGAATATGTGCTTATTGAGAAGTATACTTCAAAGGCAAACTATAGTACATTTCCACGTGATTTGAGATACTGATTTTCATAATTCGGATAGACCGGTGGGGTGGGGGGTCTACATAAGACAGAACACTGTGAAAAGTAAACAGATAATGTTGGCTGACAAACACACACATATATATTTTTTTTAATATATTTTTTATATAATTTGTTAATATTACATAAAAGTTTAAGTAATAGCTCCAATTCAATTTAAGACCATATAAACCTCAGCAAATGGAGGAAAAAATCTTCATAAATTCATCAAAAAGACAATTTTTATTTGCATACAATTGTTTCAGCCTTCTTCAGTCATATACATCTCTATGATATGCAGAATATACAAAAGTGTCAGTTTCTTGCGAAGGCTTCATCAGTGCCTATAAAAAGTTCATTGAAGTGCTTTCAGTATTCATTTATTTATTTTTATATATATATTTTTGATATATTATATTTTTAAATTCTATTTTTCATATATTTTCTATTTACTGATCATATTATTCAAGTGAAAATATTTTTTTACGCCTAGTTTTACATCTGAATGTCCAATTCGTGGTGTGTTCATACCATGTGCGTTTAACTTTTATCTGGTGTGTTCATACTTCATCTTTAAACATCGATAAACACATTGTTCTTTCTTCTAATCCTTGATTCTTCATTTTAACTCCTCTTTTCATACTTTTCTTAGAAGTGCATCTAGGGTGTGCACTATCTTGCGTTCCTATTTTGTATATTTTGTATATTCTGAAGATGTATGCAATTGAGGAAAGCCGAGACAATTGTATGCAAGTAAAAACTGTCTTTTTGATGGATTTATGAAAATTTGTTCCCTTCATTTGCTGAAGTGTATCTGACATTAAATTATATATATATATGTATATATATATATATATATATATATATATGAAGGAGAATGGAAAGGAATTAGAGAAAGCAAAAGCCAAATCAAAATTCAATTCAAAAGTTCAAAGCAAGGTATATTCCGCAAAAAGGCAATTTATTCAAGTTAAATTTTCCTTAAGCCAGGCTTTTCAAAGATCAAAATCTTATCATCAGAGGAAGTCGCTGGGATAGATAAGTTGGCAATGGCCAAGATTTAAAATTTGAAAAAATAAAATAAAAGTTGTAGGGAAAGAAACGCAGGGCAAAACTGTGCCAAGGTGCAAGCAAATGTCCGATTGCCAAAAAGTCTGGTGTCGAAGAGTTCAGCGGAGAGAATAAGATGTAGATAGGTAGTTCGTTAGAGGCACGAGAAGTAATGAGAGAGGTTTCAAAGTTAAATTCCAAGAAGCCACAACTTCAGGTACGGCGAAAATAGAAAATCCAAAAAGGGTAAAAAGTCCAATAAGAGGTACATTCGATGATGCAGGCAGGCGTCAGAGGAGATTAAGATGGAAAATATTCGCCATTAATGTTACTTCCCGGGCAGAGATGACAAAGGAAAGTGTTTAAAAGTGGGAAAAAGGGGCAGCGAGAATATTTAAAGTCTGCCCAGTTGAGAAAGCCGGCTATAAATGAAGAAAAGCAAAGACAGTGAAAACAAGAATATAATATGCGACCAGTAGGCAAGGGAGGAAACGGGTAAGAGGTGTGTGGGAGGAGAGAGGGACGGGTACGAGGAAAGAGAGGGGGGAGGAGAAAGGGAGCGATGCGGTGAAGGAATGCGGATAAAACTAAGGGTGTGAAAGTGGGGGGGGGGGTGAAACATAGGGTTTTACCTTTCTTAAAAGTTCGCTTTTAGTACACCTCTTTATATATATATATATATATATATATATATATATATATATATATATATATATATATATGGCTACTGTGATTAGGGGCCAGATTTATAGGGGCATCTTAAGTAGAGAGTTGGGCAGCAAAATGTTTGTTCACATTACATTTAAATTTCTGCATGTTTATACAGTCGGGGAAACAGGAAGCAAGGAGGAAATTCCAAAGGGAAGTAGTCTGAGGAAAGAAGTTATTACCGTAGAAAGTTTTCCGGCATCTGTAGACCTCTACAGTGAAGGGATTGGATTTTGCTGCTAGTCGGGTCAGTCGAGGGCATTCACGTTGAGTGGGTACAAGTGCGATAATTTATTGGAGTTCATTTCGTGGAAGTACTTGAAAAAAAAGCATAGAGATTCAACATTGCCGCGATAGGTCAGAGGCTGAAGATTGGAAGACAGCTCAGGTCATATTAAATCAGACACTCATTTTTTTACCCTGTACTAGAGGGAGAGACTAGTGGTTGGTGCACCAGCCTATATATGACAACAATATTCCATGCATGGGCGAACGATGGCTTTATAGAGATATAAGATACTGGCAAGTGTCAGTTTACTCAACCGGTAGAGAGAGCCTAACTTTTTTTCAGTAGACTTGGCAGTATATTCTATGTATTTCTTCCAATTCATGTTACCGGTGAATGTTAGACCAAGGAGTTTGAATGTTGGACTCTCGGCAAGGGTACTATCAGCCATGGCAATCGGTGGTTAAGTAAGGTTTCTTATAATTGTTTAAGGAAAGAAGCTTTATCTAAGTAGCATTAAATGTAACCATCCATTTATGGCCGCATTCTACTAAAGACTGGAGGTCATTTTCTAAGGATTCAGCCATTACCTTTGATATGTGTGTGTTCAGTTTACTCGCATGTCTAGAATTGAGCGTTGTATCATCAGCAAATATACTCACCTCGGACGTCCTTGAATCAGGAAGGTCAGTAATAGTAAAGGTCCAAGTATCGATCCCCTGATAAACGCCTTCATTAATGCGATGTTGTTTAAATGTATGGTAATCGAGAACAACCTGGATCTTTCTTTTGGCTAAGAAAGATCTTATATTAAATATTCGTCCAGTAATACCAGATTAATTTATTTTCCTGAGAAGACCTTCATGCAAAACTTGTCAAAGGCCTTGGATATGACAAGCGCTACCACCCTAGCTTCACCTGCCTTATTCAGTGTATGGTATATGCGTTCACAGATGACTGCCTAAATCAATATATATATATATATGATAATTTTATTTACACAGACATGTACAAAATCTGCGACACTGGCATGTCGATGTTATCGATCAACAGTTACTATAAACTGAGATCTCATCAGGCAGAGTTAGAATCCGATCTTATGAGATCTCAGTTTATAGTAACTGTTGATCGATAACATCGACATGCCAGTGTCGCAGATTTTGTACATGTCTGTGTAAATAAAATTATCATATATAAAGCTCTATTTTGATATTGAGCACTTTTTATAAACCCGGTTAAAATTCTCTGGATTACCACCCTGTGGATATTTTTCACCTGGATTATTACCATAATATATATTTATATATATATATATATATATATATATATATATATATATATATATATATATATATATATATATAAACGTATATGTATGCCTTCAATAGTAAATATCGAAAGTTCAGTACAGTCATTATGAAACAAAGCATCGATTCAAATCAAATAAACTTTATATAAAATCAATACTTTTGAAGTTGAGTCAAATGAACTCACATCTTAATCATTGTCTGTTGTTGTGTGTTCAAAGCTCAAGTTACTGTTTATGATCATTTAGTGTATGATTTCAATTAGACTTGAACCGGAAACAAAAAATGGTGGGCAAAAATTTTAACATATTTTAGCCAATTATATTCCATCTTGTGAAACTATTTATTTTATGGAAAATATCACTTCCTTCTCTCTGGTAGATTGAACAGATCCACAAAAAAACATTTTAGCTCTATCGTAAGTTAGAAATCAAAATCCGATAAAAATGTTGTCTCACACTAAGCCAATAAAGAAGATTTTACAATGTTAATATTTTGCTTTCTTTTAATAGTATTTATGAACTGTTTCTAATATATATATATATATATATATATATATATATATATATATATAGTAACTCTGTTTGTGTGTGTGTCTGTCCGCCTGATCTTTGTGTCTTATGTTCACCCAAACCACTGGACAGAATTGCTTTAAAATTGGCATGTGGACTACTGACCTCTCAGTGAAGGTCATTGGCTATATAAGAAATATATCACTTCAACGCTGGGGTTCATGGGGGGCACAACGCCCCCCACCTCACTGAAAACTGTTTTCCCTTAAATTCAAATGAAATTTTAACCATAGGTAAATGATCAAAAATGATGTCTATTCCCAAAATTTCAGCAAATTTTGATAATATTAAGATGGTCCCCGGGGGCACAACTCCTCCATTGAAAATTGTTTTCCCTTTATTCAAGATGAAATATATATATATATATATATATATATATATATATATATATATATATATATATAAATATATATATAAAATCAAGGATAACACCTTTCTGTCTGTGCATGTCTGTCCCTAAAAACGAAGACATATTAGGAAGTGTACTTTCAACATAATTGTATTCACATGCACAATTTGAATGTGAACATTATGGAAGTATATTTCTGCATCTCTGGCTGCCCCTTAAAGAAGCTAGTGAGAATTTTCAAACATGTTACACAATGAAATTCATCTATTTATTAGCGTTAGTTCAAGAGTATTAACATATATGTGAATAGCTTGGTGAGTAAGATATCTAGCTGACAGCATCAAGGTTGCTGTTAAAGTAAACTCTCTCTACCTTGATGTTGCATATGCTGCTATCTCAGACTCTAACCTGGACAACACCGGGTAGCTCTGCTAGTATATATATATATATATATATATATATATATATATATATATATATATATATATATATATTTGTATGTCCCTTACGATCTAGATATGATGCTTCTAAACCTTATCTCTGGAATCTTTATTCCAATTTTGATCAAAATCCATGACATGATTTTGATTCACGAAAATGTCTAAAATTAAAGCCTTAAATTCAAATGGTTTAAGCAAAAATTGAAATTCAGGGAATGTTGCTTAATTGATGTCTTATGACTACGGATAAAATTTAATGAAAATCTGATATATTTAACTTTTCAAATTAGAGGTTGTGCCCATATAATGCCCCCCCCCTAAAACCTCTTAAGATACTACAAAGAGACTGAAATTTGGGGAATATTTATCAACTGATGTCATATACCGATTGTTAAAATTTCACAAAAATCGGAAGTATCTGAATTTTCGCAAAGCGCTTCCACCACATTCTTACCCCCTTTGCATTAAACTAAATTAAAATAAATATAGCTCACATTACGATTCCTTATGCCGAGCAGGTGTGTTCAAAAATTAATAATGATCGGTTAATTAGTTTAGGAGTGAATCCTGTACATACAGATAAATAAACATGTACACATACCTAACTTTATATAAATAGAGATATAAAAACTGTAACATGGTGTGTTACTATGGTAACACAAACTTGATGCTGTTAATATTGTAATCTTTAGATTCTGATTTAACTGCATGAAACGAAAATCACCATAGCAACCGTCTATGTTATTCTCTTACAGTTTCATTACAACCCCAATTATTGTTTCTTTCCAACTGGCTGAGCAATTTGTTATTGGCTTAACACAAACCAGGTCATCGTTTCATTTTTTAGGGTTTTTTTCTTCTATCTATTGTCTTTCCTTATTCTTATATATGTATATATATATATACACACACAAATATACATATATATATATATATACATATATATACACACACACACACATATATATATATACACATATATATATACACACATATATATACACACACAAATATATATATATATATATATATATATATATATATATATATATATATATATATATATATACATATATATGTGTGATAAAGAATGGAAAAATGTTCCGACGTAATGGAAAATGAAATAAGGAAAACCAAAATATTAATTAAATATCCATCTACGTTTAACGTTTATTAGAAAGTTTCATCAGGACGGGAGATTGAAGAAAAAGAAAAATACAGCTACAAGTACCAAAGTCTGAAAAATAAATTGATTAAGAGGCTTGGGGAACAGAAAAGAGATTTAAGAAATAACAATTCTTTAAACGCACTATTCTCCCACGTAGTACAATATCAGCATTCTTTTAATTTTGAACAGGCTAAAATGATTAAATTCCTCTCTAATAAGCGTAAACGTAGACTCTTCGAATCAGCACTCATTACAAATTCTAACACCATCAAACAGCGTAACGGTTTCTATTTTATCAGAGAATCAATTTATCTTTGACCATGGATAACCATCTCCTCCACTTGCGTTTTTCACATTATATCTACCCTAACTTCGTTAAACCTACACATATCTTTAACTTAGTTAAATCATCCTTTCCTTCTATATTTTCTACAACTTCTCTTTCAATGTATTTTAACTTGTATCAACTCAATATTAATTATACATCGTTTAATTAGCTCATAAACATAATAGATAAAAAAATTGAATATACTTATGAATATTTATATAATATATAAATAATTAGAATTAGCTATTATCTAATTAAATAGATACTATTACATACTTATTTCAACACATTGATACACAAGTAAATTAACTTTAAATACCTTACATTTATTGATATATACATTTTATGAATTTACTTATGATCAACCAAATTATATATGAATTATTAGAAATAGCAACTACATAATCAAATAAATACATTTACTAATTTTTTTTCAACACAATGATACATAATTACACATACATATATATTTATGTATTTTCTCTTCTGCGATCCATATTTTTATTATTTTTTCTTTTTCTCTTTTTTTTTTCTTTTCTTCCCCCCCCCCCCTTCCTTATTTATTTTTCTAATGTTCTATGGAACGTTATATAAATCGTTGACTTTTGAACGGTCACTTTTCAAAATTTTATCGACTGTTTTGCCGTAGTACATTTCTCAGCGTTCAAACTGCTGAATGCTTCCTCACATTTATTTTTCAGACTTTGGTACTTGTTGCTGTATTTTTTTCTTTTTCTTCAATCTCCCATCCTGATGAACCCTTCTAATAAATGTGAAACGTAGATGGATATTTAATTAATATTTTGGTTTTCCTTATTTCATTTTCCATATATATATATATATATATATATATATATATATATATATATATACCCACACACACATATATATACATATATTATAACTTTCTTTGGGGTACAGAATTTTATTAGAGCAATTACGAAGGGAAGACGGGTTTTATCTTTCATGATTAAAAGATACGAGATAAAAAAAAGTGCCAGTCGACCGGTTTCACCCACACTTTACGAGAACTGTATTGTGGGATTTTAAAAGGGGAGAATGTAAAAAAACACAAAAAAACGGGAAATTATATATTTAAAACCTAAAAGAGCGTTGTTATTTACAATGCAGGATGTGTTTTAGAGACTAATCTTCAACTCACTTGAACAAATCTTGATTTTGCTTATTTGTATATTTATTTATTTGTAAGTTTTTAATAAATTAATATTCTGTAATAGACCCTTCTACTTTGTTTTGTCAAATGTTCTTCTACATACGCAAGCGTTTTATCGATAGTACTATTATTATAATTATAAATGAAATAAAGTAAAGAGATTTTATAAAAAGATGATAGCGTTTAAAAACTTATTTAGAATTTCATTTTCAAGAGAGATAATTTACTTCCGGCTTTAGTAAAGTGTCAAATGTCGCTGAATGTCGAGAACAGATACTACACTTTGATCTTAGCTAAAAGGCCAAAAAAACATAAAAAAATATTTTTTTGTGACTAGGCATTTTTAAATTTAAAAAACAAAACAAAAAATTGATTAAATTGGAATATTTTTTAATGGATTGTGTAGTATCGGTTCTGTTGTCATAAGACTGTCCTCCCAATATTTACCTCCTCCGTTTTTAAGTGTGCGTTTTAAGGGGTGGTGGGGGTAGTATATATATATATATATATATATGTGTGTGTGTGTGTGTGTGTGTAGTTCCTATATAAATATTTGAATACTAAGTTGACTAATAATGTTGGAATAACATAGCATGGGCAGACTTTTACAAACTATTTTATCCTCTAGTGTTTCTCTCTATTTTTATTGATGTGTTATTCCACATAGACTATTTAACTGCTGCTCTTTTCACAGGTGATACGCTATTCCTGACTTCTCTATATTATCACTAATTATATACAGGTGTTCCAGTGGGAAACATTTGAAATTTATTTTGGTTACTAATGAGAACACGTTCAATTATCATTGTCTTAATATTCCATTGATACATTCAAAAATGTACTTTAAGTTTTAAACATAATTGAACGAATCAGCTGACTAGTTGTATTACTTACGGACAAACAATATAATTGTTCTTATTCAAAGAATTGGCTAGAGAGGAAAACATATGGACGTTATAGAAAAAAATGGGTTCAGTTTTAAAATCAGACAAATTTAGGATAAATAAAGTAAAAAATCGAACTCAACAAAAATAAGTTGTTCTAAAATGTAATTTTTTTACTCATGAGTAACCTCTAATCAGAACCAGAAGGCACTCAAGGATAAGGGTTAATGATATGGATAGATTGTGAGTTGGATGATGAAGAATATTATGAGACGATTAAAAATGGTGAATGAATGAACAAAATTTGATTAGTATTATTTGAATTATTTGGACTACTATTCTCATCTTAGATGTTATTATCACAACGTTTCGGCCGATGTAACCTTCGACCTTCTTTAGTTAGATCTTATCAAATTCGAAAATCTTCATGTCAATCTCGGGAATCTATACGGAATTTCGAACTGAACCCTTTATTTAATCCAGAAGGTAGATTGTTCTAGCTCCGTCAGCCATGATACACATGAAAGGCGTATGTCACATCGGCCGAAACGTTGTCAGAATAATATCCTAGTCTGAATAATCCAAAAAATACAAATTATCAATCTTCATCTAAAAAATTCTGCAAAAAATTGAATTACTTATGTGGACGGTTTATTACAAGTATTTGTCGATATTGTGTTTGAAGACAACCAAGTTGTAGTCTACAGGGAAGCAGTCATGTGGTAATGTGTTCTACAGATAGGCAGTTCTTGGAAATAAACTCTATTCATTGAAATTCCACCTAATGCTAGGCCTATGCAGGAAGAAATGGAACTTTTTTTAGTCATGGTAGCTAGACGAGTCCTTGCTGTGAATGTCTTACAAGGAGAAACCAGAGAAACCTAGCATAAGGGCGACCTTTTTAAAACTTATTATTATTCAGTATGTCTCACTATCAGTCATTGATATTCTGCTCCACAATTGTTTATTCTTTTAATAATATTGAATCGATATCTGTATTAGATTGACTGATCATGTTTGAACACTTTAGCACAGTGGTTCTAGACCAGGGGGGGAATTACCTTCTCCCCTGGGGGAATTTCAGGGTTTCAGGGGGGCACCACAGATTAGCAGACACAAACTGGATCCAGGGCCACAAAACCACAGTGTGCATCGTCCATCGCTACTGAAAGGTCATATTGGATTTTGTCTCTGCTAGCGTTTGTATAAACGCTATTATTGTTAGTATTAGTTATTATTGTTAGTATGAATGCACATTTTGAGTCAGACATTTTTTTTGAAAGGAGGGAAATATAATTCTGATACCTAATGAAATGGTTCACTGGTTGAAAAGGGTGAGAACAACTGCATGGGCAGACTCTTCTTTCAAACACCTGATTCTCCATTAATGCTTCCAAGAAAAATAACACCAAAGACTTAAAAGAAAGAAATCCAACGAGGGACAGCGGTATTGTTTTCACTCGTGTTTGTTAGTGTTTTTTAATATTTATTTGTTTGTTTACCGAATTATGCAACATTTATTGAAGTTAGCCAAAGCAAGTCATAAAAAGATAAAACAAAATATATTTTGAGTAGAGATAGTTTTATTTTTCAAATGAAATTTATAAACGAATTCCATGTATTTCCTTTTTACTCACATTTGAAATCTTAAATCAAACGGACTTTGATACAAAGATCCGGTTTCATGAACACATTCACAATTGATCTGTTTACTTTACGTTCAGCAATTTGTTATATGTAGCATTTCAAACGCATATGATTATGTCGACATGAAAACATTTACATGAAAAAAGCCTATGCTACACGAGCAGCTAGAAATCTAAAACGAGGCTATTCTAATCAGAAAAAGGGCATTTCTTACTTATTCCTATTTACTTTTAGTTCATTTCATCCACGAAATTAATTCTACCGTTTACTCTCTCTCTCTCTCTCTCTCTCTCTCTCTCTCTCTCTCTCTCTCTCTCTCTCTCTCTCTCTCTCTCTCTCTCTCTCTCTCTAAAGGTTATAGCTTTCTTTTAGAGGATATAGTAACAGATCAATTTCACTCATTCGCTTTCTCTCTGTGTCATTAATTTACTATTTCCTTATTCCGGATGTTCATTACAATCTAATGTTACTAGAATAATAATACTGCTTAGAATAAGACAGAGAGAGAGAGAGAGGGGGGGGGAGAGAGGGGGAGGGGTGGAGAGAGGTTAGGGTTAGGGGAATTTCAATAACTCTTTCACTCTTTTCATATCAAGCGGTGTTTACAGAAAATGCGTCCACTATTAAACTGTGACCCGTATTAGAAATAGATTATCTTCTATATAAAGTAGACTGTTTTTCTCCTGTAACTTTGACTATAGTAAGAGAATAACGACATGCATCATAGACTATGCAACTTATCACGCCATTTACCTACTTCACTCGAGTGTGTTTCAAGAAAGTTTCATTTAATATAATCTTCAACCATTAAATACTATTATTAAACCCCTATGTCTGACTCTCCCAAATACGTAATGCAAACAGTGGGTATCATACTCATTTTCCCCCTAATATTTTACACCTACCACGCAACTCTTACACACCGTAGATACTATTAAATAAGGAACTAATATTCGAAACACCGATTATTATTTCAATATTAAATCATCAAAACATGCCACTTATAGCATAGGTATCATAAACTGAATAAGAAACGCTACCTTCATAAAGATTACACGAATAACAGAATACCAAGTTTGCGTCTAACGATTTCTTACTTTTTCACCTAAATCTATTTACGTTCTGGAATTTCAGAATCAACAAAACCCTCAACTTTTAACCAAACTCGATTCAAAATGGTGTCCTCTATCCACTACTCCCACGTTCGACGCAATTTTACTTCCAATTAATCAATTTTTTCAAATTATTAATTATTATAATAATTTACCATTTCGTACATACAACCTTCAGTACTCACATCATGACATTTTAAAGGCTTCAACATCATTTTCGAACACATAGCAGCGTCACAACCAGCACCGCCTTCAAATCCATTGTTTACAACACTTGTACGATAGCCTGTAAAGTCACTTTCTTGATGATGCAGTCAGCTACATTTAACATCTGAACATTATTCCGGATATGGGGGCCTTTAGGTTCACTTTCTTGAATAGATTACCTGCTAGAATTCGCATCTCAACATTACTGTTAGTGTTCACTATTCATAACTACTCAGTACATTCTTTACGCTACATAAATAACGTCTTCGTACAAAAAAATATTTATTAAATTCTTTAACCAAATCGATCCCTTCTTCCCCATCGGTAAAATGTTTCGCTTCTGTCCATCCATATCAAGCTCACGTTTACAAAAGGATATTATTAAGCGAGATGATTCCGGCCAAAATACAGTCAAGCTAGGTACATTTCGAACAAGTTTAATATTACAAAACAAATAGCAATTAAGTTTATTTCCATTACTAAATATTACAACGTACAAGACATTCTTACGGCTTCTTCTTTCCCTAACAATACCTATTCATACAATATGTTATAAATGTTGCTAGCATTTCATGTACGATACCGCCATTTCTTCCTTTTTTACTTATACATAACTTTTATTTATTCTATTCTGCAATGATACTTGCATCAATCTTTTCTTGATACTTCTGCAGTTTACAGACCGTGCTGAAATAATACCGTTGCTCATTACATACCAATTCTTAACATGATGAATGGAGAGCACGGTCCGGGTCCGTAAGCTGCAGAAGCATCATTTTCTCTCCTCAATCAGTGAAATAGAAATCCTTCTAGACTGCACCAATTTTTCTTTTGGGCCCAATCCGAAGGCTCCTTTTTACAAGAGATGGATTTTCCCCAATTAAATATATTAACTATTCTGTACTTTCACCATAAAATTTAATAAACATAAGATACCGTACAAAATAGATTTAAACTTGGAAATCCTATCTAAAATGGTCCGGGTCCGCAAACTGCAGAAGTCTCTTTTTCTCTCTTCGATTAATTGGGGAAAATTCATCTCGGATTGGGACAAAAATTACAATTATCACAGTCTAGAAAGATTTCTCCTTCACTGACCCAGGATATAAAAGGGTACTTCTGCAGTTTGCTATTTTTCAGATATATTTTCCAGATTAAGTTCAATTCTTACAGCATCTTTTGTTTATTAAATTGTTAGGTGAAAGTACACAATACTTAACAAAGGCCCCCTATCCCCATGTTAAAATGGGGTTGTTACTAATAACGTTATCATTTCAGCACGGTCGGTAAATTTCACAAGTCCCGAGAAAAGATTAAGTTTAGTGCAGAAGATACTACACTTTAACATTAATTCTATTTTGAAAAGTATAACATATATTAAAAACCGACAAGTAAACACTATTTAATTCAACACCAGATTTAGTAATGTGGAGTAAATACGTTAATTATATTTTGAAAAGTATAACATATATTAAAAACCGACAAGTAAACACTATTTAATTCAACACCAGATTTAGTAATGTGGAGTAAATACGTTAATTATATTTTGAAAAGTATAACATATATTAAAAACCGACAAGTAAACACTATTTAATTCAACACCAGATTTAGTAATGTGGAGTAAATACGTTAATTATATTTTGAAAAGTATAACATATATTAAAAACCGACAAGTAAACACTATTTAATTCAACACCAGATTTAGTAATGTGGAGTAAATACGTTAATTATATTTTGAAAAGTATAACATATATTAAAAACCGACAAGTAAACACTATTTAATTCAACACCAGATTTAGTAATGTGGAGTAAATACGTTAATTATATTTTGAAAAGTATAACATATATTAAAAACCGACAAGTAAACACTATTTAATTCAACACCAGATTTAGTAATGTGGAGTAAATACGTTAATTATATTTTGAAAAGTATAACATATATTAAAAACCGACAAGTAAACACTATTTAATTCAACACCAGATTTGGTAATGTGGAGTAAATACGTTAATTATATTTTGAAAAGTATAACATATATTAAAAACCGACAAGTAAACACTATTTAATTCAACACCAGATTTGGTAATGTGGAGTAAATACGTTAATTATATTTTGAAAAGTATAACATATATTAAAAACCGACAAGTAAACACTATTTAATTCAACACCAGATTTAGTAATGTGGAGTAAATACGTTAATTATATTTTGAAAAGTATAACACATATTAAAAACCGACAAGTAAACAGTATTTAATTCAACACCAGATTTAGTAATGTGGAGTAAATACGTTAATTCTATTTTGAAAAGTATAACATATATTAAAAACCGACAAGTAAACAATATTTAATTCAAGACCAGATTTAGTAATGTGGAGTAAATACGTTAATTCTATTTTGAAAAGTATAACACATATTAAAAACCGACAAGTAAACACTATTTAATTCAACACCAGATTTAGTAATGTGGAGTAAATACGTTAATTCTATTTTGAAAAGTATAACACATATTAAAAACCGACAAGTAAACACTATTTAATTCAACACCAGATTTAGTAATGTGGAGTAAATACGTTAATTCTATTTTGAAAAGTATAACATATATTAAAAACCGACAAGTAAACAATATTTAATTCAAGACCAGATTTAGTAATGTGGAGTAAATACGTTAATTCTATTTTGAAAAGTATAACACATATTAAAAACCGACAAGTAAACACTATTTAATTCAACACCAGATTTAGTAATGTGGAGTAAATACGTTAATTCTATTTTGAAAAGTATAACATATATTAAAAACCGACAAGTAAACACTATTTAATTCAACACCAGATTTAGTAATGTGGAGTAAATACGTTAATTCTATTTTGAAAAGTATAACATATATTAAAAACCGACAAGTAAACAATATTTAATTCAAGACCAGATTTAGTAATGTGGAGTAAATACGTTAATTATATTTTGAAAAGTATAACACATATTAAAAACCGACAAGTAAACAATATTTAATTCAACACCAGATTTAGTAATGTGGAGTAAATACGTTAATTCTATTTTGAAAAGTATAACATATATTAAAAACCGACAAGTAAACAATATTTAATTCAAGACCAGATTTAGTAATGTGGAGTAAATACGTTAATTATATTTTGAAAAGTATAACATATATTAAAAACCGACAAGTAAACAATATTTAATTCAAGACCAGATTTAGTAATGTGGAGTAAATACGTTAATTCTATTTTGAAAAGTATAACATATATTAAAAACCGACAAGTAAACAATATTTAATTCAAGACCAGATTTAGTAATGTGGAGTAAATACGTTAATTCTATTATTAAAAGTAACGAAATAATAATAAAAATACGTTAATTATATTTTGAAAAGTAACGAAATAATAATAAAAATACGTTAATTATATTTTGAAAAGTAACGAAATAATAATAAAAATAAACCGAAAAAAATATTGTTTCGAGAAGAATTAAAATAAGCACTGAATTGTATTTTTTAAACATTAAATGCATATTTTTAAATGGTTGCGATTGATAAATGCAGACAATTCTCTCATTCTTTTATATTTCACCCGGGCAACGCCAGGCTACGGGTCCTCCTAGTATACAATAATTTCCTTTTAAAATAAATATAATTAAAATAAATATTTTCCGCATTGATCACCGACCATTGTTGACTGATAATCCATCCACATTAAGACTCATCAATAAAACGAACTTAGTAAGCAATGAAAAGCAACTATTTACTTTCGTTTTTACTTACCAACTTTCTTACTATTAGATTTAAAACAATTTTTTTTCTTGAAAATAAATATAATTAAAAGAAATATTTTTTGCTTTCTGTACCGACCGATGTCGACAGTAATTCGTCCGTAACAATAGATTACAATCAATAATTTTCTTAGAAAATCAATACACTTATAAGAGATAGTTTTCGGTTTTGATACAGACCGGTGTCGTCTGAAAATCCGTCCACTAAACTTTGCCAATCAATAAAACGAAATTTTAACTTATTAAAAGAAAGCAATAATTTATTAAATTCATTTCTACGTAAGACATTTTGTTAAACCTGAATTTACTTCTGTAATTTAAAGAGGAACTTACATAACTTGTTCCAAGTCAAGTTTGGCAAATTAAGACTCTTCCTTTTTATTATTTATAAATTAGTGAGTTAAAAAGAACAATTATTTTGCGAAGACATTCCATAAATTAAAAAATAATAATATTTTTGTTTTGACACAAAAATTCAATACAAATATTTCGGAGCAACGTCCGGTCAGGACAGCTAGTATATATATATATACGAATATATGAGCTGGAAATAGGAAAGATGAGATATTTTTTTTAAGTCACTGATGCCTTCAGGTATTACACTATTATAATTTACTTTTGTGTCTCCCCTGAAAGAACATAGGATTTTCTCATGTTTTTCTCATTAAAAAGAACATAGAAAAAAAAACAAGAAACACAAACTCGTCCTTCATCGAAAATGTAATCACCATAAAGATGTTTAACTGTAACATGAAAATCGTTGTCTATTGTAAATGGTATTGAAGCCATCTATAGGCCGTACGTGAGGCTGCGTCCTCAGCTCGGCTCTCAATCCCACCTCTCATCACTTCTGCAACACGATAATCGATTTTCTTGCTTAAGTCTGGATTCTTCGTTTCTGAATTGTTCAGTCTCTCATATCATAATTTACGAAAGAGGACAAATGGCAGATTAAGTAATTTTGCTCCCAGCCATAAACAAAGTTTACTTTTGTCAAAAATAACACATTTTATGTCCAATGTTTGTCTGCAAAGCAACAAGAATTGTTGTGAACAATCTACTATCTCTAATATAATAATGTGTGCCTCTGTTTCAATATTTCTATGTATAGATAGCTATCCCTTTATGTGTAACACTAATGAAGGTAATACAGTAACTATCAAAGCGAATGCAGCAACATATGATTGAAGGATTAGTATTGTTAGTAATGTTAACAAGACATCTTTTTTTCTAAATTAATTTAATTATAAAAGCTGAAGGCATACATATATATATATATATATATATATATATATATATATATATATATATATATATATATATATATATATATATATATATATTTGGGCAGCCTTTGTTCATCCAAAAATGATGTCTGAATATTTTCTGTTTGATCCTTTCAACTTGCCTAATGAGTGTTCAGATTTCAAGCTGAAATTGGCTGATGAATTTGCCATAGTGGCTGTGGACCCCTAGCACTTTCGGTTCACTCTGGAGCCATCATCGGGAGTTGGTGTTTTCTTGATACCTACCCCGCAAGTTCATCAGACAATTTCAGCCTGAAAACTAGAACCCTCATTATGCAACTCAAAAAGATCAAAGAAAAGATATGCCGGCAGAATTTGACTGTATTTTTTAACCATATATATATATATATATATATATATATATATATATATGTGTGTGTGTGTGTGTGTAGTTCCTATATAAATATTTGAATACTAAGTTGACTAATAATGTTGGAATAACATAGCATGGGCAGACTTTTACAAACTATTTTATCCTCTAGTGTTTCTCTCTATTTTTATTGATGTGTTATTCCGCATAGACTATTTAACTGCTGCTCTTTTCACAAGTGATACGCTATTCCTGACTTCTCTATATTATCACTAATTATATACAGGTGTTCCAGTGGGAAACATTTGAATTTATTTTGGTTACTAATGAGAACACGTTCAATTATCATTGTCTTAATATTCCATTGATACATTCAAAAATGTACTTTAAGTTTTAAACATAATTGAACGAATCAGCTGACTAGTTGTATTACTTACGGACAAACAATATAATTGTTCTTATTCAAAGAATTGGCTAGAGAGGAAAACATATGGACGTTATAGAACAAAATGAGTTCAGTTTTAAAATCAGACAAATTTAGGATAAATAAAAGTAAAAAATCGAACTGAACAAAAATAAGTTGTTCTAAAATGTAATTGTTTTTACTCATGAGTAACCTCTAATCAGGACCAGAAGGCACTCGAGGATAAGGGATAATGATATGGATAGATTGTGAGTTGGATGATGAAGAATATTATGAGACGATTAAAAATGGTGAATGAATGAACAAAATTTGATTAGTATTATTTGAATTATTTGGACTACTATTCTCATCTTAGATGTTATTATCACAACGTTTCGGCCGATGTAACCTCCGACCTTCTTTAGTTACATCTGATCAAATTCGAAAATCTTCATGTCAATCTCGGGAATCTATACGGAATTTCAGACTGAACCCTTTATTTAATCCAGAAGGTAGATTGTTCTAGCTCCGTCAGCCATGAAAGGCGTAGGTGACATAGGTCGAAACGTTGTCTTAATATTCAACTGATGCATCCAAAAATGGTAATTATTTAACAGGCTATCTACATAATTATACATAAAGGCATTTCATATTCGTACGTACGTTATCACCTTTCACACACATTTTAAAAAATCAGATCGTCCGATCAGCAGTCCGATGTTGATTGGGATTAATCTGATGCCGCTAAGCTAAATAATTCTGACTTACCAATTTTAAAATCAATTGTTCCATAATCAGATTATGTAGTCGCAAAAAGTGACTTTCATTTTATTGATTTGAAGAAGATTTAGCTGACAATTCTGAATAAATGAATAAAGAGACATATTCGTTTTATTTATTTAAAGAATAGTTAGTTTACAATGACGATTATTTTTACAGAAGAGGAGGAAAGAAGCATTTTTTTCTTGATAGTGTGCACCCTGGCAGACATTTATTTATAAAAAGAATCTTATCATTACTAGTAAATTATGCAGATGTAGAAAGCACCATGGAATTTCCATGGGTCCGCTAATCTTTTAATATTTCCTTTACCTTTCTGGACGTCCAAGCTTGACAATGTATGGTTCATTAATAACATTATTTAATCTTAGCAATTAAAAAAAAACAACTGCATGGTAATGAATTATGCAATAAACGGAAGAAATGAAAAGTATGGACACCCCCCCCCTCATAAATAAAATCAAATCACCCCAACGAACACATATATGTGGTGACGCTAGCCACTGTTTGTACTACATAAAGGTGTCATGGAAGGTCAAGGAGGATGGAAAAACCAAGAAGGAAGAGCACAAACCAGACCTCCACCGGAAGGATGTAGAGATTACTGGAGTCTGAGAGAAGCTTATTGCGACTCAAATTCTACGCAAGGCTAACAGTCGTTGCCAGAGAGAAATCAAATGTAAACGACTGTTGTTTTAACGCAAAAGGATTTGACAAATATTACCGAAGGATGCAAAGGGTGCCGGAAAGTTTGAGAGACTTCTTGTCACTCAGACTCCAGAGGATACCACTTGCTAGTGTCAGTGAGCAATCCTTCATAATGTCTTGTGTGAGAACTCCTAGTGAGTTAATACTACTACTACTATTACTACTACTATTACTACTACTACTACTAATAATAATATAACTTGTGTATATCTTTATATATTTACTAGCAGGAAGACTATGCATTGTCCGATATTTAATGAAATACTTTGCCCTAGTCTACAACAGCATATTACCTGTTTTATTTTATTTTTTTTCATTTAAATGAATAAATGCGAAAAATCTTTTAAAATGTATTACTCCTATATTACCATCAGAACGGGTTACTGTTATTTAAATCACTAATACAACATAGCATTTTGAAATACTCTATATATAGTAGAGACAAAACGATAGACTTGAATGCCTAATTAGCATAATTATTTTTTAAACAGCTCATAAGAAATTTATGTTTGGTGTTATTCATTTCTAATTTTATTGTCCTTTTTTTCCTAGATATATGCAATACTTTCATTGATATTACCAGTAATTAATTAAAGTGATTTAATAAAAAAATGGATAACTTACTAAAAACATTTCTTACATTAAAACAAACATCGCTCGCTAGAATTCTTATTGACAGGCAGTAAGTGAGAAGGGAAAAATGGTGGGAGAGGGTGGCCATCTGTCTGTCTGTCTGTCTGTCTGTCTGTCTGTCTGTCTGTCTCTCTCTCTCTCTCTCTCTCTCTCTCTCTCGTTAACGATGCCGTATTATTTTTTATTGTTTTTGAATTCAATGATTGTATTGATTCTGTTAAACGTAACATCGCTTGCTAGAATTCTTATCGACAGGCAGTAAGCGAGAGGGTGGGAGAGGGTGGCCATCGGTCTCTCTCTCTCCCCCTCTCTCTCTCTCTCTCTCTCTCTCTCTCTCTCGTTAACGATGCTGTATTATTTTTTTTATTGTTTTTAAATTCAATGATTGTATTGATTCCGTTAACAAAACTTTTCACATTTGTGTTGACATGTTCCTTTCCAGCATTTAGAGGGATTGACTTGATTTTCAACGACTAAATTGTAAATTAAAAATAAAAAGCTCTCACCCCCACAAACACACCATCGCTCAGGCGAATTGATTTCTTCTTTCTTTTGATTTCATTATGGTCTTATTTAAAAGATAAATACATTTTTATAAAAATTAACAAAATATTAATATTTATCTATTTGTACGAATAAATGTGAAAGTTTAAGTCTTGTGTTTGCCAGTAACTTATGAATGAAATGTTTATTATCTAAAATGTTGGTTTCTAGTCGCAAACTTTACGAAGTGATAGCGAGACGGTAAAGCCAGCTGGTTATGTATAATTCAAATTTTGAAGTAAAATCAAACGATGTACTCAGCATTGATTGCGCTGAGGGAGGGGGTGTAAGTACAGAGACATCTATTGAAATAGAATTTTGGTCAATTTATAACCTTCAGTCTCCTCGAGTCACGCTCAATATTTCCCCCGGAATCAATGGGGATTCCTGTGTACTCCTGCTCCGAACCCTGAACTCTATATTAACATTTATATTCTTATTTCTTAATCTCTAGCATTTTCAAGTATTAAACCAAATTAAATAATGTAAAAAAATTGTATATCATTTTTATGTCTGTCTGTTTGGCCAAAACGTTGTGAAAATAACAACCAAGATGAGAATAATAGTCCGAATAATACAAATGATACAAATGAATACACGGATCAAATTATGTTCAATATTTCATGAGATAGACCCCAATAATATCCATGTACATTCATTTTTTATCTTTATTTCTGAATTCATCCAGTTTATTCTTAAAATGATTTAATGAAGATGCTCATAGATCGATTTTATTTGTATTCATGCCGCATGCTCAGATTGATGAGTCAGAAAGAGTCAGTCCAAATGACATACAATGAGTCACTTTGATCGACTGAAGAGTTAAGCTTTGTCGATAGTGCTGTTTAGCGAATAAACGATGAAGTTGAGAGAACGAAGATGACGAAATGGAGAAAAGAAGGCAATACGAGTTACAACCAGATTAAAAATGATTTCGATTTGAATCAGCAAATTAGTTCGGAAATCAAAACAATTCTTGATATAAACAAAAGAAAGAAAACTCTGTCTATATTTAATGCCAATGTGAAAATTGCACATTCTAAGTTTCATATAAACAATGTGCATAGTTGTTGCTGCAAAAAGACATCTATGTAATACTAAAACTCTGATGATCTTGTTCACTTGTTTGGACAGGGTGAATAAGATGAGAAGTGGTGAGAGGAGGGGAATAAGGGGAAGAGGATGTATTAAACACAAGTATTTCATAATCTGAAAGCTGTGAATTCAGTTACTGTATATTTTCATTTTATCTTAAGTCACACCCAAAAATAATTTAAGCATTATAGACTGAATTGAGGCCAAAGGCAGCAAAATGTTAGTTTTCTTTTTCTTGATAATGAAAAACTTGTCAAAAATATTGTAAATAAGATTTTCTTTGCAAATAGTGTCAAGGAGATAATGCAAATTAAATAAATTAATAACATAATTCATACAAATGAATGATATACATTTTACTTACCAGATATCAGAAGGTATGAAGTGAGTCCAGGAATATTTCGGTTGAAATATTTCCATAATGTTAAGAAAATAACGCACACACACACAGTTAATTGTTCATACTCAAACATCAGCAGAAGCTGATGTTTGAGTATGAACAATTAACTGTGTGTGTGTGTGTGCTATTTTCTCCCACAAGTTGTTTGATATCGTGTTTATTTGACATGGAGAGTGTTGCAGTGATAATTGCAGCGATTGCTACGGGAGTGGACTGGAGTGGACTGATGATATTTTGTGTTCTTTCCTTATATAGTGTAGGGATCGGCTCCCATGGGTTAGCACCAAATCTTTAGCAGTTTTTTTTTATTGCTTCCGGTGAAGATACTTTTTAACTCTTCTCATTGGCAAAAAAAATATATTTCATCCTATTTATTTTATTTTAATTTGGAGCTGATTTTGTACCAAAATATGTAACATCCTTTTTTTATTAATATTTTTTTAGCTTTTGTACAATAGTTATACACTTTCTTCAAATCTGATTGTTGTCTGTCTGTCTGTCTGTCTGTCTGTCTGTCTTTCTCTCTCTCTCTCTCTTTCTCTTTCTCTCTCTCTCTCTCTCTCTTGTTAACGATGCCGTATTATTTTTCATTGTTTTTGAATTCAATGATTGTATTGATTCTGTTAAACTAAACATCGCTAGCTAGAATTCTTATCGACAGGCAGTAAGCGAGAAGGGTGGGATGCCGTATTATTATTATTACCCCTCACAAATTGAATGAACTCGTCTTAAAATAGTATAAATATATGTACATATTGTATTATTGTTTATTCTATGTATAGAATACTCAACATAGAGTTACCAGTCGAAGATAATTCCTCAACGATCAGTCCAACAGAATGCTCTGTTCTGGGTGGTCTTAGGGTCCACCCTCCCAAACGTTATTTTCTCTCTTTGATAAGGAGTTGGTTTATGACCAATCACCTGAGGCGCCCCTACCAATAGATACCGACGGGGCTACTCAGTTATTTTTGCAGAGTCAGAGTACGCTAATTCTTGTGCGGTGACTTACCATCCCCACCTTCCAGCCTTGTACCACATCTTCCCGCGGTGGGCGAAGGGAGGTAAATACCTTTTATGTAGAGAATAATAGATATAGTTGATTGATAATATTGTCTTACATGTATATCCAATAATGATATAACACTAATACATGTTCCATAATCTACCAATAAATAAATGCGTTTTTAAAATATCGATCCTTTTTACTACAAAATCGATTAAGGACACTAAATGTATACACTACATGAATTTCTAAATTTTCACGATGGGCTTCCACTTCTTTTTATCACTTTTGCATGAAACTAAATTAAACTAAATATAGCTCACATTATGACACCTTACACCTAGCAGCTGTGTGCCAAAATTCATAATGATCGGTTAATTAGTTCAGGAGTGAATCCAAATATATAAACATATACATATACCTAATTTTGAGTTTGGGGAATTCTTTCTGGTTTTTTTTGTATGAAATTCGTGATAATTTACTTTGTTCAAAATGTTAAAAATCAATAAGGTTCATTAATTGAATGAATATTAAACAAAAAAAGGTAGGAATAGCAGTTGGAATTTTTTAGGATAGGTTGTTTGTTACCAGACTTAAAATGGAACTCTTTTTTGTGTGAGGTAAAAAGGAAGGGGAAGGAGATGAGTGAAAATACTCCACCACGAGTCAGCCATACACAGCACTTTGGTGCCAAAGACGTTCCCACCTAATTAATTGATCGGAAATTGGATAAAATTCTGTATGAGAATAAAAAAAAAAAGAACTTCACTTGAAAGAAAACATCGACAGTGAAAACATGAAAAATGACTTTTTGTAATGCATTTGAATCATCAACTTTATCGATGGAGTAGATGTTGAAATGAAAAGAAGAGGAGCATTAAATGTTATGATCAGAACTAACCACCCCCAAAAAGTGCCATTGAACAAAAATGTTAAAAACTTACATTCAAATTAAACAAAATAAAACAAAAGTAATTCCCAATTGGCAGCTTAGTTCCCACAGTTTTTGTTGTTTTTTTAATTTTTGGAATCTATTGTTTTTCTAGAACTCTATTGTGGAATCATTTTGTAGTCTATTTTCTTTGTTGTATTTTTTTAGTTAATTTAAGTAAATTTCTGGTTATTTTTACATCATTAAAATGGAATCACAAATTAAGGAAAATGAACATATTCGAAACCACCTTTTTTGTTTTTATTTTGTTTTTCTACCAACAAATTATTGACAATCTTCTTGAACGTTTGAAAGAAGTTGTAAACAATAAGGGAGAATACATTATTTGATTAAACCTCTTAAATTTTAATTTAAAAGAACGGTGGAAACTTAGTTACCAACACAATACTAAAAAAATGAATAACTGCTAATTGTTAAATGCTGTAGATTTCCCCACTGTTTTATATTTATTCTAATTTTGTTTATTAAAAAATACATGTGCAAAGTTTGTATTCTCTTACGAATTAAGATTAAAGGAGTCATAGAAGTCTATCACGATGCAGAAATTGGAAATATGTTGGTGTTTAGAAGGTGGACACAAATGAAGTGATTTTTTCTTATAGTAAATCTTACTTGTTTAGTCAAAACTTATACATAATGACTTAATGTGTGTGACCGTATTCCATAATATGTTTCTAGGTAAGACCTCTTTATCAAATCTTAGGTGTTTCAAATCTCCTGAAACTTGTTTTTATGGGTATACTGCAGTAAAACTAAGATTAAATGATAGAAGAAAATGATATTTCGGATAACTAAAAACAGTAATTAATATTTTATTGGTGTAGCCTGTTTAGAAGCTTGACAGGGTATACACAAGAATCCTAAGAGCTTCTCTCAACATCTCCTAGAGGTAAGCCTCTATATGGGAGCAACTTTATGTAAAACTTTTTCAGATCCCAACCTTGATGAGAGAGAGATAACTAAAAAAATTTAAATTATGCATTTGGCAAACCATTTCAAATGTAATATAGCATACAGCATTTCTTCAATCCTTATTTTCTTCATCTGTGTGTGTGTGGGGGGGGGGGGGTACATCTAAAAATTAGACAGGAAAACCAAAAAATTTGAAATCTCAGATTTTTTGTATAGAAGCAAGCAAGATGTATTACGTAGCTGCTGCATTTTTGATGGGCCATGTTTCTTAAAAGATTGCAGACAGTCTGGAAAAGTCCCTTCAAAGGTGTCAGTTACTTTGTAAGAAAGCTTTTGAAGTAATTTTCTTAAAGATTTTAATTGTTTTCGTATTTGTCTCTCTGGTTGACATGTAGTAGATGGCTCATTGGATGATGACGTCTGGTTGTAAACGTGGTCGTAGTGGTGATGTAGCAACAAAAGTTTCTCTGTCTTCTTGTAGCTGCAACAATCGAATAAAAGAAAAGAAAAAAATACCAACAACATTGGTTCTTTGTTGCTTCATTCTTTTACAGCATGATGTGAGCTTCCCCCTCATCGTATCTCAGAGGGACAAACGAATATGGAGTTTCCAAAAACGTCCAAACAGTAAACTCACAGGTCAAAAGAGGCAGATCTTGCCCTCTTCTTCATCATTTCAGACTTTTTTTTTCTTATATAAAAAATAGAAACCACCACTTTATCAAGGCCGAGGCCACCCGTGGAAAAGTGTTAATGTGATTTCTATTTATCTCCCCTCCAGGAGATTAGACACAAGTGTCATTTGGGTTTGATGGAAGCGTTTTTTTCAGTTGAATAACTTGGATTTGAACCTGGCACACCCAGGTCATCAGTCCGTGTCGATACCAACTAAGCACCTGTGCCATCCCCAGCCTTTTGTCCATGGTTTCATATCCTGACACATATTCTACCCTCTTACTTGACTTCAGTAAAACAGAAAGTATCTACTTCATCATGGCCGCCATATATGAAATTGAAAATTGAGAATAGGTGTTAATCCCCAAAAGAATCCCCCATTATTTTAGGCCACATATCTTTTGGCAGCATTTTTATTGTTATTTATAAAAAACATTTTGAATTTATTATTTTTTAATAATTGTTTGTTACTTTGTAATAGAATTAGATTTGGTTAATAATTAATACTTAAACTATTTTTAAAATATTTTCAAAATTAATTTTTTTTTCAAATTACCAATTATAAAAAACGGTTTGATTTTATTATTTGTTAATAATTAAACAGATTGTTGAAAACAAATTATAATTTGAAAAAACAAGAAAATCCGGCCTGAAATATAATTTGGAATTATTTTGGGATTAACACCGGTTCGCAATTTCTGATTTCAGATATTGGGGGCATGATGAAGTTGATATTTTCTATTTTATCCTTGACTTCTAATGGAATTTTCCACCCTCTGCTAAATGTTAACCTTACGTGGAAAATATCGTTTTTCACATTATTTTCATGCAATATATATAATCTAGTTACAATATTAAGACAGCTAATATGTAGCAGATTATAATAGATTTAGTAGATAATGACAATAATGAGAGTTTGAATGTTCAGAAGACATTTTCATCTTCCGCAGGTGTTGAGTTTATTTATCAATTTATACTTATTTTGTACAATGTCTGTTGATGTGTGGGTGACTCACATGGGTTATTGTCAAAAAGAGTGGGTTTTTTAGTTTGCTTTTTACAAAGTCATTAAATCATGTGAAAAATAGGGAGAAATTACTTGCGAGAGAAGCAGTGGGTCGTTCGGGTGTAGTCAAGATGGCAACAGCTTTGTTGCCGTATCAAAAATGAGCCCACTCTAGTCTTAGAATACATAGTGGGGTAAGACGTAAGCAAGGTAGGTGAAGGTCTCATCATCATCATTATTATCATCTGATTTTGGCATGTAAAGTGCTGTGAGTGTCTCGAACTCTGCGATGGGTAATACCAAAAACATCTCACAACTGCTCTCGATGTAGTCAGATCCAAAAGGTTAATATCAGTTATGTTGTATACAGTCAAATCACTTCTTATGTACTCAAACCAGGTCTTCTTCAGTCTACAACACTCCCTTGCACCTGGGGTATTCAGGCATGTTATAGAGTTGATGCAAGAGGTGGTACGCTGTATATTGCCAAACCACCTGTGACACCAAGTGCGTAAAACATCCAAAATCCTACCAATAACAAGTTTCTAATGAAGCATAGTTTAAAGGATCCTTTCCTGTAGTTTGACCTGATCATGTCATGGTCTTTACGTTGAAGCCATTGCAGATCAGAAGTGTTTGGGCCCATGTCTCACTGCTGTGCAACAGAGCAGAGTGAACATAGGCTTTTAAGAGTGAACATAGGCTTTTAAGAGTGAACATAGGCTTTTAAGAGTGAACATAGGCTTTTAAGACTCTGTCTGGAACCTTGAAAGAAATGTAAGGATGTACAACAGCTTCCTGAATCTTCGCATAAGATTTGTTATTTTTAAAACCATCCTTCCTCCCCTGAAATGCGAGCTTGTTAAAGTTGCAGTTAAATGAAAGTGACTCGGTGAACCACATTGTTACCAGGCACACCGAACTACTTGTACTTATTGTTAAGCAGGGAATAGAAGTTACTAGTTGTACTATATGAGTTGCCAGAACTCACCATCTTGCCCTCACATTTGTTACCAAAACTCAGACAAACAGGCACTGTGTTTTGCAAGATAACTCCAACGTGAATGTGCCAACTCTTGCTCTTCCTATCTTGTAATAGTTGAAGGATTAAATTTAGATGCCTCCAAATTTTGTGAAATTTTAAACATGGATTAATAAATATTCCACAAATTTCAGTTTCTTTGGGTATTTTAAAGGTTGTTTAGGGGGCATAATAGGGGCACACCCTCCTATTTGAAAATTAAAATATTTCGGATTTGCATTAATTTTGATCCATCGTCATCAGACACCAATTAAGCAAGATTCACTGAATTTTAGTTTCTTCTTTAGACTACATAAGCTTAAGCCTTCAATTTTAGACATTTTCTAGAATAAAAATCATGTAATGGATTTGAATCAAATTTTTTAGGGGCAGACCTTCAATTCGTAAAAGTCACATGTGATTCTTACAAATTGAAGCTCTACCTCATTCTTATATATGAGGAAAATATTTTTTTATGAACTAATGGCATGATGTGATCTGGGATAGAAACACGATTGCCTTTTTGTAGTTATTCAATTTACATTTTATTTAAAACTGATTTTATTTTATAGATCTACAGAATTTGTATTGTACACTATTAAATTAAATACTAACAAATACCAACTTGATATTGTCTGATGTTAACTTAATATTCGATTTATTATATAATGCGGAGAATCTTGAATTCTCTTTAAGTTTCCCTACTGCCATTTTAATGTATACATCCCTGTGTTTAATGTCAATTATGGATATATTACAAGTCTATTATCATTCAATAAATTAGGTCTAATTTCTTCAAGTAATCAAATTTTAATATACGAACATGATTTATGACTTCATCAGAATTTGTATGGCTCAGATGAAGAGGTACATGCTTTGTATAATGGATGCTGTCAGATACATTGTGTTCGATTATGAACTAATATCGGTGAAATGGATGCAACTTGTGTTCAATTAATCACATATGCTATATTGTTTACAATATGTACTGGATAGGTCAGAAGACAAATTAGCGTCAAACGGAATTTACATGAACAGAGTTTCTTTCCAAGAACTTACCATCTTGTTTTTTTTTACTTTTATTCACCACAAACAAGGCATATTACCACTGAAGTTTGAAGGGCTTCTGTGATAGGGACCAGATTTATAGGGGCAATATGGGTGGGGATTTTGGCAACAAGATGTTTTATTCACATTACATTTAAATTTCTGCATGTTGATATGGCCAAGAAGGGAATTCCAAAGGCAAACTGTTCATCTGTGGAACCCATTACCATGGGATTGTATCCCTGCAGACTATAACATGATCGTCTTCAAATTCGACGCTTCGAGCCTGCTCTCGGCCTGCCAATCCAGCATGACGAATATAGGCTTTTTCGATTTAGCAATTGAAAAGGATTATTAATAATAGTACAGCAACAAAGTAAATATTTGCATTCATTTTTAAATTTAAATCTAATAACCATATTTTGTCAAATGTTGAATTATGTATTTATTGAATACATTTTATATTTTCTGTCTCCAAAATAATAAAATTCAATAAAACATTGAGAAAGGAAAATTACGAAAAAAATTTTTACATACATTTCAAGTGAAATATAAGATAGGAATATTATTAACAAAAACAAAGAAATTCGAGTCTTCAGATAATGATGGCTAACTTTCCGTATCACAGTTTGTTGGAGTTGTTTGTGCACTCACCAGTATATTATGTATCGTGCTGTTGTTTTTTTGTTTTCTTTGCTCATGTTTGCATGGGTAATCATGATCATCATATTCGGTTTAACATGCTGGCATGTATTTGCCGGCTTTTAGAAATTGACTTCCAAATTAACCTTTTTCTGGCCAGGTCTTTATTTATCCCTCTCTTTCTCTCAAGTCTATCTTTATTACTTCTCCCCACCCTACCAAGGGTGTAATTAATCTAAAAGTGATGTAGTTGAATATATATAACTAGGTAAATACCCGCCTCAGGACGGGAAAAATAAAATCCATGAACAGAACAGTTTTACACCACTTTTATGTCCCCTTACAAAGATTAAAAGCAATATATAATGCTACAAAACCTTATGTCTAGAATCCTTATTTCAATTTTGATCAAAATCCATTACATGATTTTGATTCTAGAAATTGTCTTAAATTGTGGTAAAAATAATAAATAAGTTTATTTTTATAAACTGAAAATTTTGTCCATCATAAAATTGATGATGATAATCTGAGAATCATTTTTATAAGAATTTAGTAACAAACATTTTATACCAACAATATTGTCAGATTCCAAAAATAGTTGTCAACAAAATAAGCAGGCAACATTAAAATCAAACGATTATATTCTAATTCTCTTGGCAACTTACTGGTATTCAACATTGTGTACACATTCTATATTAGAATCGTCTATATTCTTACAATAAGATTTACTACCTTTGGATAACATTTATAATCAATCAACGTTGAATCTTTTTCACAAATGCTTGAACGAAAGAAAATCATATCTCAAATTTTTTGACGTTCCCATTTTTGTCACTGATATGGACTTGCTAAATGTTATTATTTGAAATGTTATGATTATAGTATCTAAACTAATCGATTCTGGCGCTACCAGATCAGGTTTCATGACTAAAAATGCACCAAACATTGATGTTATTGTTTTTTTTCCTTTCCATTTGCAAAACTCAATCCTGTTCTTCAAAGCCAAAAACAAAAACGACATTTTTTCTCTTTCTTGATAAATATTTGAAGATATCAAAAACTTGAAGCATAAATACTTTTACAAAATTGACTGGATTCAGCATTACATAACCCGAAAAGGGTTGATATGCCGTAAAACAAAACAACCAAACCAAACCAAAACTAATCGCAGCTATTTGGTAGAAATAAATAGTACGGGAATTAACAAGAAAACCAATGTTTTCTTTTTACGTATTTAGAAATTCCTCAATAGCAGCTTTTTATCATAATTAATTATTTTGTTACTGATATATATATATATATATATATATATATATATATATATATATATATATATATATATGAGATGGCATGTTAGGTGGCGAGAGATAGTTGTCCTAGTCACCGACCTTTCATAATAAATTCCCCATTTTTAATTTGTACCATCATCATATTCCCGAGGACGACATGCAAATTGAAAGTATTTGCAAGTATAAAGAGTTCCTTTATACACTGGAACACAACATCAGATCGCTGGTCTGCCAGTGAGAAAGAAGGGATCAGAAAAGGAATACAGAAGCTTTCGCCTCTATTTAATCAAACTTGCATTAAAAAAAATAATATATATATATATATATGATACTCATGTCCTATATGATAGCTATAGTTCGTGTATGACTATTGTTATCATTTGTTATATTTCTCACAGATGTGAGAAGAATGAATCATTATATGATGTGGGGCATGATGTACCCGAATCTTGTTTAAGTGATAAAACGCATTGCTAATCCCACTCTTTGTACAATGAAGGCATTTTCTAAAAATTCGATCTTGTGGATAAAAACTAAACAGCAGATTTTACATAAGTTTAATTGTTCAAACAAATCAAATTAAAATTTTTAAATGCCAGAAACTGAACATTTTTTCCAGAGTAGATACTTATTCATATGCCTACACTTACCTAAAATTTCCTTTTTTATGTTCAATATTACTTTTCGTGTCTTTGTGGCTTTATCTGGATTCCATGTGGTGAACCTAGTCGATTCGCCATCTAGAATTCTGGTCGTCATAATGGCTAGACTGCATCGATTTATAATATTTAAAATATTATTTTATTAATTCAACTCCACAATAAATGGCTGTTTTTTTTAATAACTTCCTAAGAGCTTCAATTATCTTTTCACTCTTCATGTTTCCACGAGAAGAGCATTCTCACCAACTGGTACTAGTTTTATGTCTCACCAATTTTCGTAATATTTATGACTATTTAAAACATATCGTCTCGATGATCTGGTTAAACTAATCACATCTTTGTTTATCTTAGAGCTTCACTACTATTTTACACATAACTACCCGTGAACCGTTGGTTCAGTATTTGTTACATATGTATTATTAAATATTTATAAAAAACTTTTGGAATTTCGAAATATTTATGGAACTAACTTATGATGTCATAATATACCCTCACTTTCCACCCTCTCTCTCCTCACCCATTCTTCACCATCTCTGTATCCTCTCTATTTGAATATTCCAAAAGGTTTTCATAAATATCTTGAAATTCCAAATATTTATGAAAACCTTTTGGAATTTCGAAATATTTATGAAACTTTTTTGTGATAACTAAGAGATATTCTTTTTTCTCATCTCTTTTCATTCACTTTCTCTCATCCCCCTTCTTTTTCTCTCACTTACTACTCCCAGCACACACACACACACACACACACTCTCTCTCTCTCTCTCTCTCTCTCTCTCTCTCTCTCTCTCTCTCTCCACTATTGGTGGTGTCTTTTTGCTAATTTCCCAATGTATATTACTACTTCTGTTTTGATCCCACACAGATATTAACAGAATGCTCTTATTGCTATACTGACATTTTATGATTCGAACTTATTAAAGATTCGAAGCTCTTTGATAAGTATTAAAGTATAAAGAGTGAGAAATTTAACAAGAAAAGCCGATCTGTTCTTTTATGTAGATGGAACTTCCTCACGGCATCTTCTCGTCATAATGAATTATTTTGCATCTGTTTATCCAAAGTGTATTCAGTCATACACACAATGCTAAATTATAACAATGTAAGTTCTTACACGCATACATACATGATATTTTACTGGCGGTCATTGGATAACAATGAAATACAAACAGTAAGAAAATATCATATCATATTGCAGTGTGATCAGATCTCCTTCATTAGAAATTAAGATGAGGAATGTGTCCGTCTTCTATGTTTCTTGTTATTTACTCTTTTCTTTTGTGATTTAGTTTTCCTATGGCGATGTGAGTCTCAGCTGATTTTCGTAATCTGTTTGTCTTCCTTGCAAATGTATTATTATTGTAGAGATTTTGTAAATAGGTAGACATGAGAAGTATATTACATTATGTGTATGACCCCTTCCAGGCATTGCACACCTAAATTGATGTGTTGACAAGCAATGTGATTTAGATAATTAGACCAGTGATTAAAAATAGGGGCTTTATGAAAAAGGGGAATGCTAACGATCATTCTTTAGTTTGTCTATTTTATTGTTTGGTTTAGTTTGATTTGTCTGTTTTATGGTTTAGTTTGGTTTGTTTTATTATGGCTTTGTTTAGTTCAGTGTCTCTATTTTACAGCTTAGTTCGATTTGTCTGTTTTATGGGTTGCTTTAGTTTAGTTTGTCTATTTTATGATTTGGTTTAGTTCGATTTGTCTGTTTTATGGTTTGGTTTAGTTTAGTTTGTCTATTTTATGATTTGGTTTAGTTCGATTTGTCTGTTTTATGGTTTGGTTTAGTTTAGTTTGTCTATTTTATGATTTGGTTTAGTTCGATTTGTCTGTTTTATGGTTTGGTTTAATTTAGTTTGTCTATTTTATGATTTGGTTTAGTTTGTTTTATTACGGTTTTGTTTAGTTCAGTGTCTCTATTTTACAGCTTAGTTTGGTTTGTCTGTTTTGTGTTTTGTTTACTTTGGTTTGTCTGTTTTATAGTTTTGTTTGGTTTAGTTTGTTTGTGTTATGGTTTTGCTTAGTTTAGTTTGTCTGTCGTATGGTTTGATTTAGTTTGGTTTGCCTATTTTATGGTTTGGCTTAGTTTGGTTTAAACTTAAAATAATTCCAGGAAAATTCTCTAATCAATGCTTAAAGAATGGAAAGTATTCAAACGGACATATACTACACAACTCGTCCCAAGGAGAAGGTAATGCATGGGAGGATGGTTTCATGGAAATAGAACAGATACTGCACTTCCTCCTGACTTAATTGAACATTGAAATATAGTACATTCGACTTCAGACAGACAGATACCAAATCTCCGTTTGTTATAGATACTAGAGTATGCATTGCATTAAAAATGTTACATTTTTCGAACAAGTAAATCAAATATTGACAAAATAGGCAACATTTTCGCCTCAAAATGTAATTCTCTTTAAACAATACTCATCAAAATTAGGTTCATCCGAATGGTCGTGTTTTGCTACTTTACATCAAGCAACCATAACAAATGTTCACATGAAAATAATATTTTGAATCAACTGCTCCTGATTTCATATACTGAATTGCTTCATTTAGTGTTATGCATTTTTTTAGACACACACGCATAGTGGCATAATTGTAAAAGTGTTTGCTAATGGGTCGGGAGACCAGGGTTGAATGAATTTTAGTACTCATTTGTTTACCTTTTTACGATATAGATAACCTAGAAGATTCAGTTCCTTTTACTGAAGAAGCTAGCTTTATTTCCTCCACAAGAGTGCTCTACCCATGAGGAAGAGTAATTTCAAACTGAGGCAACATGTAATTATGATTGATTACATGCAAGCAATAAAGAAAGGAAATAAATGCAATAAAATTAAAATATTTATGAGTGCATTTATCAGAAACTTAAATGTAATGTGAACAAACATCTTGCTACCCAACTATCCACCCATGTTGTGCTCCTATAAATCTTGTCTATATCACAGCTTCAGTGGCAATATGCCCTGTTTGTTATGAATAAAAATTTTAAAAGATCTTTGTGAAGAGTTACGATGACTTAAGTGGAGCAGAAGGTGGATCTGTTGAATGGAGAAATTAAAATTAATAGGTTTTTTTTTCAAAACATACGGATACAATGAGATACTGTATGGTACGACCGCCTTTGTTCATATTCAACTTTTGAAAAACATCCGAATTCTTATGCAAAATCTTCTAAAAAATATTCAGATTCTAATATGTTTTAAATATGTGGTATTATTACTGTATCCCTCAGCAGTGACAGCAAATAAAATAAATAATCTAGTTTAGAATTTCTAGAAACTTAGTGAATATGGCAGATACCGAAAGAATACTTAAAATCAAAATCAAATCGTTGTTCTTTATGGTAAAATATATGGCATTTTATATTTCTGCAGTTTAACATCATTTGGAAGACTAATAGTTTATTCAATAATATTTTTTCTCAAAACCAAATACAGGAATAGCTTAGAACTGAACTTAATTCGTTCCTAGAAGCTGTTATCGTTCCAAAGAGTTTGAATTTCAAAGCATTTATTCCCATAAGGAATAATGAAAATTGAATTCATTCGTTCCCAGACACTCCATAATAAACCTCTTACTCAAGCAAATGCCTTAATCAATGCACAAAACAATCGATATTATTAATAAACTAGCAGAGGCAACCGGTGTTTCCCAGGAATTAAAGTGGTCTTCATAAGGCAAGAATTCAAAGCAATTCAAACATCAAGCATTAAACAGGTTGCTTGCTATATGAAGTTTGAATTCTCTGAAATTGGTGTTTGTGACTTGAATAGAACTGGGAAATGCTGAATAGTTCTTGCTTAGGTGGTGTTGATCGTCTAGTAACTTCTTTGTGGGGTGAAAGAATGAAGATTTTAAAAATGGTCGATTTACTTGGTTTGTTCATTTTTATCTTCTCTGAGTAGAACCGGAAGTGAATTCTTCAAGCGTTGTTATCTGATGAGATCATCGTTAGTTGAAATTAATTAACATGAAAGACGTTTGTACTGAAAGCATGTCATTTATTTACATATCATCCGGTAGGGAAGCGATATATGAATTAAGACACAATCTGGCTAATGTTAACAACTACATATTATGTGCGCTTTGCTTCATTTGAATCAAGTAGTGCCTAGCCACGACTATCATAATATAACCAGGCCAGTGCACTGGAAAATGACGTCATGCTCTAAAGTAACAAACGAGATATGTCGAACAGTCAGACTATGGGCATTCTGACACCTCTCTTCACTTAAGAATTCATCAAAATTCAGGAAATCAATCAATTTTAATGAAATTTTCAGTATTTATTAATCACGAAATATAACTAACCTATTACTTTATTAGAAACTTTAGTGCAAATGTATTATTTCGTGTAATTTGCATAGGCTAGACAGCAAACATTAAATTAATACTTAATAATAAAATGGTGTTGTCATAGATTTCAAAAATTTTAAAACATGAACATTTTTCTTTGAAAAATAATTTGTCTGATTTAATATTCATTCTTTAAAGAAGTTCATTCTTTCCGGATTATTTTTAATGTTTAAGTTGATTGTTATGAACATTTGTTCTACAATGAATGAAAAGACTATCAGTTATACTGTATGGAAATATCTCTTGGTTTATAAACGCAAGAGGAAGACACATTCCTACTCTTAGGCAGTTTTCTTCTTTATATGAACATTTCATTATCATTAGTTTTAGCTGAATAATTTGATAAGAGTTGCTCTCATTTCCGAAAAGAATAAATGATGTTTCTTGATTCTCTCATTAATCCAAAATGCTGAATGAGCAGCAATTTCAATTCCTAGCAATTAAACTACTTTTGTATTTCTATTATACTAAACCAGGAATGCTCTAAACCAGGAATGCTCTAGCAAAATGATAGGTAATTGCACAGAGAAAAAAGAATAAAAAAATTTCCTCAAAAACACATAATTCTCTAGCGACATGATACACCGAAAAAAAAAAATGCGTTCAGTAAAAAAAGTTGAGAAAAACGGGTGTTGAAGTATCACGAATAAGCACCTACAATACACACTACTGGATGTTTTTAAACTTAAGAGTAAATCATAAAAACATGAAAAATAACACAAAATCGATAATTCAAAATAATTAATTAATAGAACATTTTTTTTTGCAAAACGAACAGTTTATTTACAATATATTATTATTTAAATATTTTGCTTATTTCGTTGGATTTTCACACACATTTAGGATGAAATTTATTAATTAGTCTTAACTTGTATGTTTTATCCCAAAATAAAATTCTAATTTATTTTTTTCAGACTTGAAAATCGAACTTTAATACAATACCTTAATTGTTGGATGCCATGTTGTAATTTTCTTATTTTCTTTCGCACTTGACATCTATAGAAACGGAAATACGTTTGAAAAAAGGAACAAGTTAACAATGATTTCCAAGTGAATGAATAATCCTATAGTCGTGAGTCTGCTCACTCTGATTACTTGCTGAAAACAGATGGATGCATGCGCTATGGAACTTCCGGTCTTCGTTGATAGTGGTTCTTACTAACCACTATCTATGACGTTACCAGAAAAGCCCGACTCAATTAATTGGTCTGGGTTATTACGATGGTCGTGGTCTACATAAAAAATTGTTACTTCTGCTTTTTCTCTTTCATTCCTTAGGTGAGAAAATTATGGGATTCATGTACAAGCAGACATACAGACATCATATTTTATTTAGATATAATATCAGATAAAAAAAAGAAAAACGGAAATAAATTTGTTATTATAAAATGAAAATATTTATGAGTGAGTTGATCTGAATCAAGAGTGCTGATGTTGCAAATGGATGCCTGTTGTACAGAAGCGTTAAAAGAAAAACACCAAATAATATTAAAGATCACAAAAAAGCAAATTTTTCATGGATACTTTCTGAATAAGAACAAGAAATAAATGGAGCAAAAGCCAAAGCATCATCTCAGTACTTTGACAGATATTGCAGAAACATTTTCTCATTTCTTTGTTTAAATTTAAATATTACTGAAAAACTGTAGTAGTGATTGACATTTGGGAAAGTATTGAAAACTGGTAAAAGATACTACTGTAAAATATTAAATGGACTCAAAGTCTGAATGTGACCAGTGTGAAACAGGGAAGCTGATCCCATGTACATACATTTTCTGGTATGCTAACCAAAATACCGACCAGTTTTAAATAATATCCAACTACATTAGAGTTCCATAAATATGAACCATTTTATTTACAAAAAAATCATCATGGAGAGTGGGACAAGATTTACAAATATTCAAAAAAGAAAGGAAAAATGTAGGTTCAACCCTCTACTAAGTGTTAGGTTGCCCACTGCTTTCCGGCTGCTCTGAAAACAAGCAGGTCGGTTTTTAGATGGGAGTGGGGCTAAGTGGGATGTCAAAAATCAAACAGATTGGGGTGGAATATGGGAATTAATGGTGTCCTTCAAGATATAATACAATAATTTAGGGGAAATAAAATCCTTTTAAAACAAATTGGGGATCATCTAAGTAATATCAAGCCACAGAGTGAATGTGGTATTTTTGTTCGAGTGTCTAGAGTATGGTAAGCCTAACAGCTTTTGATAAAATAAGATAGTCATCGACCCCCCCCCCCCCCAAGAAAAAAAGAAAATGATCCGGGCTTCATGCCTTAGTCAAGGGATGAACTTTATGATTATTGTTTTTATTTTTCAAACAGACTTGTTGTGAATGTATATTTTTTGCTTAAATAAAATAAATATGGACTATTTGACGTGTCCATTAATTTCGTATTACTGATAAAATGTTACAATAGCAAGATAAGGAAATTAATTTCGTATTACTGATAAAATGTTACAATAGCATGATAAGGAAATTCACATTCATTTAATAAGATTATATATCTGTATCATGTTTTCTTTTCATAAGCTTAATAAGTTAGCTTTTATTCAATAAAACATTAAGATATGCTTGTAAAAACTTAGAAAATCATAAACGAAACTAAATACCAAATTATATTCGAATACGCATATTGTTTTGTCATCCAAGATTGAAATGGAATTAAACAGTTTTCTCAAATGAATACGTACATAATTTTAGAAATTCTTCATTTTTGTAACAAATAGAAAAGTTCTTTTAGTTTTACTTTCTTCCATTTATTTCCCTCGGGTTTCTCGGATTTTCTTTCTTTTTTCGTTCTTCCAATCATTTTTTTAGGAAAGACAATTTTGAATCATATGTGCGTTCATGCACACCTTAGTGCTAAATACTGATCTTCGTCCATCAATTGAACTTTCTGTAATTGCCTTTTCAACACTGACCCAGGAATTGACACCGTCTTACTCTCCTTCGATGATCGATCTTTCTGAATCACGTTTGTCCGCTTCTTGCAAGACATCTTCACGTTGACAACATTCTTCTGTTATGGCAGATTACAAGAATACGCCATTATCTTCTGTATTAATGTATCTTGTCTAAATCATCAGAATTCATTATGCAATCAAATTTCTCTCAATTTTCAAATTTCTCAATTATCTCCAATTTCTAACGTAATGTTAAATCACATTCCCTTTCTCAAAGCACGAAATTATTTGAGTACAAGCCATTATAAGGCTCTAGTGGAATCCAACGGTGCCTTCTACATCAATTTGCATAATTTACTGTTAATACTAATATTCCTTTAGAAATAATGTTTGTCAGGATCCATGCTATTGAGCAAAAATTGGTCTTTCTTCTTTTATAAAAATGATTGTCATTGTCAGCTAAATATTCTGACATAATATTAAATCACATCCTCTTTCTCTTTCCCAAAGCATGAGCACTTTCAGCAGGAGATATTATCAGGGTAATAGTATATCATTACTTAGATGCTGTGGAAGAAGGAAAATTAAAATTATTATTAATATTAACAGTTTATGCAGTACTCAGCTCCGAAACAAATAATTTAAAACAAAATTGAAATATTCCGGATATTTTGTGTTCTGTAATGCATATAGTCTTTAAAACAGCTGTTGTCCCCAGAGGTACAGCGACGGACGAGGAGGCCTTATATTAAAATCAAACCTCTTATGAAGAAGGAGACTGGCCTCTCAGAATATGAGCTTCTGGACACAAAAAGTGAGCCAGCATCATGGCACACAGACTTTGTGAATGTTTTACCGTGAATTTGATGGATGATAAAAGACAAGATGACTATTAGAAATCCCTTATATATAATAGTCAGTAGCCTTTAAAACAGCTGAGAATCCATAAAATGGAATTGGTAAGATGCACATTATTTGTTCCTATTACTCATAACCCTATTCTTCTTTGATTTTTCTCTCTTAATGTTGGAAGGTTCTACAATAAATCATTAACGAGGTTATTATAGGATACCCACCTTCCATTCAAAAACTTGTCTATCGACAAAAGTTTCATCTATAATCATGTATTTTACATAACAAATATTTATTTTACAACTTAATATCATCTATTGACACTCAATTTATCTTAACACTTTCAGTTTGATCACGAAGATGGAAATTTTATTTATTGAAATCGCCAGATAAACAATTCAGCAATCACGATTAAATATGGCTTCATTGATTTCTTAAAATGTTTCAACCAGATTTGGATTATTTGGTCGGATATTATTTACCTGCTGAGTGGAATCCTTTGTCTTTTAATAGTGTTATGAATTAAAAAATTAAATTGATCATCGTCAGAGAAGGAAACGAACTAAATTAATAAAATCGAGTATTCTTATTTCAAAATATGCTCAAACATTTATATTTGTACTTATCATAATTTTTAAAAAATAGCTTTTATGTATATGCACATACAGATACAAATTCATTTCTGACAATTAAATAAAACTGCGAAACTGCAGTAAAGCGTTAAGGTTAAGAGCATTTTATAACTTATATATATATATATACGAGCAGGTTTACCCGGCGTTTCCCGCGTTCAAATATGGGATAGCATCATATGCAACAGTATATTAAGGAGAGTTTACTTTAACAGCAACCTTGATGTTGTCAGTGTGATATTTTCACTACTAATCTATTCATACATATGTTTATACTCTTAGAAAAATACGTATAAATGAATTTCAATGTGCAACATGTGAGAAAAGGTCCTTTAGCTCCCCGTAGAAGGCGACTATAGACACAGGACTATTTCTCTTGTGTTTATATGAAGATTTTACATGTAAAACACTTATACTTAAAGTACAATTCCTAGTCTGTCTTCGTATTAAGAGATATACAGACACAGGAAGGCAAACGTTTTCTTGTAGAGGTACTAAAAACAAAGATTACTACAAACCAATTACCATCAACATTGATAACAACACCATTTCAAAAATCACAAAACTTTGCACGACAAATACTAATAAAGAAAGAAAAGGATTTTCTAACAAACTTCATGATTAAAACAAACACATTCCACACACTACCTAAGATACATAAATCAAATGAGATAAGAAATACCATCAACACACAGAAATCAGAATATATTAGTGTCCCAAGTCCCAGTTACCTTACATTTAGACCCATAGTAGCAGGACCATCATGTCCAACAAGCAGACTGAATAACTTAATTGACATATTACTACAACCATTCACTGATCAAGTCAAGAACTACATAAGAGACGACATACACTTTGTAGGCCTCTTACTACAAATAATAAATCCTGGGACAAAATTAGTTACATTTGACATCAGCAGCTTATATAGCAACATACCCCATGACTTAGGTAAACAGGCGATATCACACTGGATTGACAAACACCCACAAATACTACACCACAGATTCACCAAACAATTCATCCCCGACAGTATAGACATTATTCTCAACAATAACTCTTTTGAATTCAATAACAACAACTACATCCAAATTCTAGGTACAGCAATGGGAACCAAAATGCCACTAACATATGCCACCCTAACACTGGCCTACCTAGAGAATATCTTGTATGAAAAGATAGAAGAAATATATGGACAGAATATTCAAACCCTCTTCATAAAATCCTGGAAAAGATACCTGGATGATTGTTTTATCCTCTGGGAACCCACATGGAAGGACCTCAATAAATTACACAGCATACTACAAAACCTACACCCAAAAATTAAATTCACCATTGAACACAATCAAACAGAACTACTTCCTAGATGTACTAATTAAAATTAAAAGCAATCACATAATCACAGACATCTACCACAAACCCACAGACACCCAACAATATCTCCATTTTAGAAGCCATCACCCCAAAAGCTGCCTAAAATCTATACCCTACTCCCTAGCATGCAGGATCTGTTCTATAGTCAGTGACAAAGACCTCCGGATTGTCAAACTGGAGGAACTACAGAAAATAATACACAAAGGTATAGAACTAGCAGAAAACATTCCATTAGAACAATTACGAATCCCCAAAAACGAAACAAAGAAGAAATATTAGCATACATCTCTACACACAACAAAAACAATCCAGAATTATTCACAGAAATAACAAGAAACCTAACCCTACTCAACCAAAACAACAAACTAAACATATTAAAAACAACGAAAATAATAAAAAGCAAACGCCAACCAAAAACCTCAAACAAATTTTAACCTCATCCAAACTCAACCAACACACAATACAAGGGGTCACAAAATGCAACAAGGAAAGATGTGGGGTCTGTGACATAATAATAGAGGGGAACTCATACACATTTAAAAACTCAACACAAACATTCACAATAAAAAAGACCAGAGGAAAATTTAAAATAATGCCAATTTTCCAAAGCCAAGATTAAACCGACTTATTAACACAAGAAAAAAACTTTATATTTAAATTCAATCTAGCATTGAACAGATCGTAACTCAAACTATACACCTGTGTGTGTGTATGCACATATATATATATGTGTGTGTGTGCTTGTTTGTGGGTGTGTGGGTGTGTATGTGTATAGCTCATCTATGTACAAGATTCAGAACTAATCGCACGCACACACGCGCACCCCCCCCCCCACACACACGGGCACAACAGCCAATTTGGCGACAGGGCAATAAAAAATAATAAATTTAAAAAGAAAATCCAAGCACTCCAAGAAACGGAGATGACCGATAAAATAACGGTCAAAATAACACGTACTTAATAAACACACACGACTTTAGAGAAGCAGAAAAAATGAATGAATAAAAAATAAAAATAAAAGATATAAAAATATCAAAACACGTATACACACACCCGCAAACCCACACATGCGAAAAAACGGCAAACAATAACACATTTTCTCAAATGAAACAACACTCTTTCAAATCGAAAGACATTTCTTCAAATGGATTTACATATCTGATGAGAGTAGACCACCGCTTGAAACGCGCTATAGGAAATTATAAAATGATAAAATAACAAAAGAATAAATAAATGTTGAAAAAAACTTTTTACAAATGTTGGTAGCCTAACTCCTTTACATATATACTTTTCTTTCGTTGGAACTGCACTAATACTGCACTACCCTCTTTCTCTCTCTCTCTCTCTCTCTCTCTCTGTCTCTGTCTATATATATATATATATATGTATATATATATATATATAGATAGATAGATAGATAGATACACACACATATATATATATATATATAGATAGATATATACCTATATAGATATAGATATATGCATATATATAGATAGATAGATATATACATATATATATATATATATATAGATATATATATAGATATAGATAGATATATACATATATAGATATAGATATATATATATACATATATATAGATATAGATATATACATACATATATATATATATATAGAGAGAGAGAGAGAGAGAGAGAGAGATCTAGACATATGGAGAGAGAGAGAGATCTAGACATATGGAGAGAGAGGCCGAGAGAGAGAGAGACATATATATATATAGAGAGAGGGCGACAGACAGAAACTCAAGGAGAGATAATTACAGACAGAGAGACGTTTGGTACTAAATATACAAATATCTTAAATGTTTTATTATATTAAAAAAAAGGAAAAATAGATATTCTTTGCTTTCATTTAAAAAAAAAAGAAATCTGGGACAGGATCAAAACAGCACTTTCAGGGGTTTCAGTCTGAGTATCTCTCAACTGAGCAATTGAATTATTATTCAAGTCAACTTTTGAAATAATACTCATGATTATATGAAAAATGTTATAAAAGGGCCTGTAGAGGGTAAGGACTAATCCCATCATGTTTCTAGAAATGTTCTACATGTATATACATTTTTATATTTTGTGAACAGTCACTAAACAGTATAGTTTCGATCCCAACCTGAAACGTTTCCTTGTTTAACCACACTGAAAAGCTGTGATATAACTGAAGGACCGTATATATATATATATATATATATATATATATATATATATATATATATATATATATATATATATATATATATAAATAAAGCTGTTAATATATATATATATATTTATTTATTTTATACGTACATAAAAGTAATCCATGGACACGTGTTTCTAGCTCACAGCCGTCATCAGCATGGCTAACTTAGACAAGGATCGAACCTTCGATATTGATGTCTATAGTCCAGCGTTTTACCATCGTCTAGAAATATGTACGATTTTTATCACCTAAATATTTAATCAACAATAAAAATAATTACATAAAAGTATGATAAAAATCGCATAAAATCAATAAAAATATATATATTAACGGAAAAATACGTCTTATACAGTTGAGATTCCCAAACTGAAGAAGGCCACAAAATGCATCGGTTGAAACGTTGTAAACACAATTTAACAGGAAGATGAGGACAGCCGTTCGAAATATGTAAATAGTCGATTATTGTTATACTAAAGCTGAGTTAATGAACGTTTGTTTCCCTAAGGCTTTTTTCTTATATATTTTAATCACACAAAATACATGTTAAACTATTCCTTAGTTTTGCGATTTATTTATGCTTAAAAACCTCTATTATAATTGTTCTACTTAGCCGTAATTTGCAAAAAAAACTCACTAAGTGACCCATCTCTTACTAAGTTTCTGTCTATCACTCTCTTCCTCTCTCATTGTATCTTGTTTGCCCACTCCCGTTTTATTTTATACCGTTTCTATCACTGTCGCTTCCTTCTCTCTATCCTTTTCTCCCCCCTCTCTTTCTCTCTCTCTCTTTCGCTTCTTATTTATTCCAGTAGTTTTACAATTGTCCCAGTGTTTATTCACTGATCGATGATCCGATATAAAACAAGACCGAACCGTTTGTCAAACACTACAATTCTGTCTTATCAGAAACATCTGACAATCTAAACTGAATAACTCTACCATTATTTATTCTTCTTTGATTACATTTGAAAATCCTTGTTAAGAGATTCTTCTTGCATAACTAGAATACTAAATCTCTTTACTTATGGATAAGATATAAGTGAACAGACTTATTATTTTGCTATCTATTTTACATTGCATAGAGTGAAAGAGGGCAGGAGATACATAGATAGCTAAGTGAGAGACGGGTGACTTGTTCAGTTAATTACAAATTACGAACTAAGCATTAAAACAGATTTTTCATAACCATAACCCAATCCCTACACTATCAAGGATAGAAGATACATCTATATACAATTTCATATATTTGTCTTGACTAGTTTTAATATGATATAACGATTGGTTATTGATTTTCGATCCATTAACTTTAATCGCTCTCACTAAAAACCTCTCCCAGGTCCACTCTGACCCGAAGGAGTGGTAGTACCCGTCAATATCCCAGGTATGGGGTGAATAGAATTTATCGTTTACAAACTATTTGTTTACACAATATATGGTTAAAAAACAAATTAATCTAGATAGAAGAAACATATGCAAATATAAATTTCGAATGTAAACGATGGTTGATATGCCATAAAATCCAGCAACAAACGAAAGGTGACTATTTTCAAGAACTAATATACCTAAAATAGTTACAGTGACCAAAGATACATCTATTAAAAATGTAATAAAACTTTGTTTTTATACGTGTAGTGAATGCATGGTCCGCCATAAGTAACTATATAATTTGATTTCTACATAATAAACGAAACATAGAAAAAATATGCAACTGCAATATAGAAACTAACAAAAAGTAAAACACTTAAGTTTCTTTTGCAACATAAAACATAATATTTATTAAAGCTCTGTATGCTCTCCATGGAGCTCTTTGCATTTTGTTAATCTTTTAAGGACTGAGTGCCATATGGGTCCAACGGCATTTGCGCAATGTCAACTCGGATTTGTTACTTAAATTCAATGATGCTACGGGCTTTTCTGAATAGACTTTGTTTTTGAGAATGCCCCACAGGAACAAGTCAGAAGGGGTCAAATCTGGCGAATGAGACGGCCAATCCATGTACCAGCCAGGTTGTCATTAAGCCAGTCTTGCAGAAGTGCAGCATAATGGACTAGTGCCAGTCCTGCCAAATGTACAAACCCCTGCACTATCTTGCTGTTGTAATAACGGAACATTTTCCTATTATAGAATACATATATAGTTGCTTATGGCGGACCCTGTATATCATCCTTTTGACTTTCATTCAACTCCAGGAGATCGATTTAAAAAAAAAATTAGTATGCTTGAAACACTCCTAAGAATTGAAGATGCAGAAACTTTTTAAAAATAGTTTTCACATGATATAAACACTGGTCACTGACTTTCGGCTCATTGATTTTATCTTCCATGAAAATATATTTGAGAGATCAGTTTTTAAAAACTAATACATCTCAAAGGCTTACGTAGATGGAAGAAACTTTGACAGACAACTTAATAGAGCTTCGTTGAGTAGTTTTCTTGTGATATTAGCATTGGTCTCCAACATTTGTACAAAGCTTTTAGGAGTTTTCATGCGGACAAATACACAAACAAACTTTTGGGGAATAAGACCAGTATAACCTCGGCTGCGTATCTACCGGATTCTCTTTCTTTTTACTGTAAATTTATCTGCCAGTTAAATATGTATGTAAATAAATGAAACGAACGTTTCTTAAGTTGAGTACAACACAATTCAAATTGTGACGTTTTATTCGATTTTGGAACAATTCATTCTGAAATGGGTAAAATGTTCATTTTTGGCAACTAGCGACACCAGATATTTATCAATTATTTTCTTTTTGCATTTTCTTTGGTGATCGGTTGATCTCATTTTTTAAAGTGGTGTGGAAGGTGATAACATACATACTAACAAATGTACGCACATATTATCATGCAGATAACTGAAAAAATCTTTCAGTCTGATCATTAATATTTAAGAAAAATTGTTTAATCCCATTTAAAAAACAATGTTAAATTGTTTTCTTGTTTGTTTTTGTTTTACATTTGAATATTACAGTTACTATTTGTGAATATCAGTTTTTGTTATTTTATCTGATTTTGTTTTCCCTTTTTTCTCTTCCAGGTAAGTTCGATCCGTCAAGCTTTCCACCTGTCTCAGCTGTTGCAATGTGAAAATAAAAATATAATACGGTTATGTAGCTCAAAACGGTGCTGTGTAAGCGGCACCAATCAGGTAAGAGGAAATCTATTCGTTTTCAGTAAAAGAATTCATGGTATATAACCATGAATTCTTAACTTCAACTACTTCAGCATCATCTTTAAGCAAGTGGGGAGCGATGACGTGCAGAGGTCGGTCTGCTGATGCCCGGGGTCAACTCTTTGATGATACTATCTGTTCTGATATTACACTTCATCTTCTCTGGAGAAGAAATCCTTCTAGGCTGAGAACATTTTTATTTTTGTCTCAATCCAAGTACGTCTTTTTCAAGGAGCTGAATTTTCCCCACATTAAAAACAGAACTTGTGCCTAATTCTTCCCTTGTGGGGAGGCAAGTAAATAGGGACTCAAGTGTAAGTCCTGGTACGTAGAAATATTTTTAGAAAGGGAGAGAGTTTGAATATGAATGGATGCTCCCACCCCTATTTTGATGTCCAAGACTCAGTCACCTCCCACGCTCTACACACCTGTGGCAGGGGAGCTATTATTTACCTGCTTCTCTTTTAAGCAAGGTTAGGCATGACATCAGTTTAATGCAGAATCGAGTGAAATCAGTTCCTTCTAGGGGCCATTTTTGAAGCATACAAAAATAACCAAAAATACCATCAATATTCCCCAGCAACAACGATTAATGGGGTTTTACAATAATATTATGGAGTTTTCGTTTGTGCTGGACATCCATAAACAGAAAAAAAAAACATTTTACTTTATTTATATTTATAACTTAAAAATGAATAGTTACAGAAATTACAAAATAAAAATATTATTATGAGGTTCAGTGTTGGCAGCAGGAGTTTCTTGGGTTCCTCACCGTTTCCCAGGTAACGTTAGGTATCCTATGGGTTTTTTAGTAGTAAATATTAGGTTGTTAGAAAGATAATGACCGATTTAAGAAATAAATAGTTATTCTTGAACCCAAGCTTTTTCAGATAGTCGAACATCGTTGAAATACTGATATCAAGTGCTTTAGACATTTCTGACTCTTTGACGTGGATTTTTTTCAACGTTCATTGTCAAGATTACTTGGTCATACCTTCATCCCCAAGGCTCTCATTACTCTTATGGAATTTTTTAAACGAACTTTGTCCTCTCCGATTACTTGTAGACCTTTCTCTCCATGCTTTGTTGATATTTGTGGCTGTTTGGGAAGCATAATGACCGAGTTTTTATCTCATGCAAGAAAATACATTCTTTTTTTTTTCATTCTCCATTATTAAGGATACAATATTCCAGCATGGAGTTTGAAGATTGTATCCTGATTAATAATATTGAAAATTTATTAAAGAGTACATTTCAATTCTTAAAAGATGTTTATGAAACAATTAAAAAAGCAACCTAAATCCACTTTCAAAAAGTGTGTCGAAAAATCGGCTAATATTTTCTGCATGACATAATAGTTACATAAAAATCAGTTATGATTGATCTCTACACAAATCATTAATTCAACATGAAGGCCTCCAAGTTACATTGAGCTCGAATAAAAGGAAATTTCTTTTTTATTGCCAATGTGATATTTTAGCACAAATATTTTTATGATAACGTACTTGTGGTACTGTTACCACAAGTACCTTAGCGTAAAAATATGTGTGCTAAAATATCACATTTTCACTTAAAACACGCTTAAAAATTTAATACAGGATGACCTCCAAAAATGCCACCCATGGAATCGTTAATAAGATTCAAAATTCTTTCTGCAATCCAACTGTGTCTGGTACAAATAAACTACAATCTATGCATGATTTGTCCATCAAGTTTCAGTCATGAATGTCCAACAGTCTTTTTTTTCATCGCCGTTCAATTATATTCTCCAAATGTGAACCTGTGTGTTGTAAGCACAACTGGATACAACGTGCAAAATTGTTGATTACTCTGATGTCACACTCCTCTCTTGACACTGCCCTGATTTGAGATGTGATGGCATGCTTCAGTTCATGAATAGTCTGGATGTTGTTTTGATAGACATTATCTTTAAGATAACCCCACAGATAAGCATCTGGGATTGTTATGGTCGAATGACTCTGAAGCCCATTCAAGATCTCATTTCCTACTGATGGGACGATCACCAAAGTACCTCTACAGCCATTTCAACAAGTCATTTGAATTTGGGGAGTGTTCCATCCTGTTAAAACCACCGTTCATCCCTCACAAGACCCCTTCGTCTGCCCAGGGCTATCCTAAACTTATTAACAAACTACAGGTAGCGCTCAGTACTGATCATGACTGACCGTTCATTCTCATCTTCAAACCAGTAAAGACCAGTGATCTCATGTTTTTATATTACAACTCATGCAGTGTATTATAATGGAATACAACTATTGCAAAATATTAAATGGCTTTGTGCTAACCGAAACTTATTTAAATATTAGATATATTAGGCAAAGTCAACCTCTTGTGACGTGAGAACGAACAGCTGATTTTCGGATGAGTAATTATCACGACACATAGGAGAAATGCATTTGCAGCAGGTGGATAAGTAAACAATTAAAAATTAATGAAACACTCTCAGAAGGACAGAAGAGATAACACAGGTGTGTCTTTGGCTTTAGCCATTCGTAAAGATAGAGTGGGGAGATATGCTTGTTATTTGTCTGCTATTTCACTTTTCATTAAAGAAATATCTGTATATAAAAATAAAATAAAAACTATACATTTTATAAACGAAATTTTGTCATTTCTTTTAAAATAATAGGATTATGTATTTTTTATGCACTTTTTTTATAATTTTTCCCCACAGATTCACCAGGTTTTACATCAAATCTTCTCATAACTATTTCTTCCAAGTTCCCAGGTTCACACGGCCTCTGAAAGAGAGTATATTAGAATCAATTACATCTAATGGAATTAATGGGCTGTGACAGTAGTAAAATTCTAATGTCTAAAGCTGGGTTTACGAACGTATGTTTCTCTAAGGCTTTTTCTTATATACTTTAATGACGCAAAATACATGCTAAATTATTCCTTGGTTTGGGGATTAAGTTATGTTTGAAAAAAATCCATTATAAGTAGCCTTTATTTGCAATTTACTCATCAAGAGACTCATTGCTTATTAAGTTTCTATCTATCACACAATTTCTTTCTCACTGTATGTTATGTGACCCCCACTCTTATTTATACCGTTTCTATTACCCTCGCTTCGTCTCTCAATTATATTAGGTAAATACGTAAATTTCGTTTTTCGGCCACAAGTTTTCAATAAAATCCTAATCATAAAACAATTATACAAATAAATGGTTCGTTTCACCTTAGTGATGTACATCGCTTCCATCTTTTTGAATGTTGTTTTCAATGAAGTAGCCATTTTTTAAATTGCAATATATTTACATTCATACTTTTATTTTACTAATACGATTGATTCATATACAATGTTTATTTAGCATCTCTTTAAGCTTTTACAGCAGTAAAAGTAAATAAATAAATCAACACAGTACAACTTTAATTGTTGGTAATTTTCAGGACGGAATCTCAAAGTTAAAGTGATTCTATGGAACCGACTGGATTCGAACTTGGCAAAGGCAGATCGTCAGTCCATGCTGTTATCCATTTAACCACCGTCACCCCCGTAGTGACACGGCGTTAATTAAATGTAAACTAATTGTGTTTAGCCTGACCATAATACAGCGTTTCATTTTATTCCATTTCTATTATAAACGAGTGTTAGCAGTGATTGTTTGAACTATGTGGATTTTCTTTAATATTTATTTAGATTCTAAAATATTCCCTTATATTAAGATTTCTAAATATTTTTATTTATTTATTATATTAATACATTATTTTTTTGTAGACTTCCTCAACTTTTTTAATACGAGTCATTCTATAAATATATGAAGATTCCTCCCTTTAGTTGAACCGTAGACTCATTTTTACTCACCGGATAGAGAATTACCATTGTGGCTTACACTGTCAAAACGTCGGCTGATGAATGGTCACTTTTTGTTATTTTTAACCCTGTGAGTTGAGATTGAGTTTTCAGTGTTTAGAAGATCAAAAAAATCTATTGTGTCCATTGAATAAAAATATATTTGCTCTTGCACAAATAATTGAGCACTCTTGTTATTTCTCCTATAACATTGAATTACTATATATATATATTCCAATATACATTTTAATCAGTGCTTAGTAAAGTTATGAGAGAGTATGGCGTCACAACCTGTGTCTGTAGTTAGTAGATATGGCGAATGAAAAAGTTCCAGAGAGAAACAACCAAAGTTCCAGAAAGATGGAATTAACAATCAAACATAAAAAACAAACACGGAAGCTTTCCCCTTCTTTACCCCCACCTCATATTCACCATTAATGACTTTTACATCAAGGAATTCATTCTAATTAAGTATAAAACCCCTGCCATCCTACATATATATGCCCTACCTCGATGCAAAGAAATACAAAAAATGAAGTTCCATAACAATGCTGATAAGTTTAATAGTTATTTCCTATCAAAATGTTTTGAGTCAATTAAAAACAAAGAGGGGTGGACATGACACATAAAAGTGGGTGGAAATCACAAATGTACTTACTAACGGCAGAAAGGTTACATTAATTGTCTTGACGTATTACCAGGGTAAACAGAGAGAGAAAGAGAGAAAGATGCATGGATGATGTATAAGTGAATATGACTTACACTGTTGATGATATTTAGGAGCCAATAACTGCGACCAGTAAAGGTCATGCAAATTGCTGATCTAATCTGGTAACATTGACTAACTGTGATCTAAATAAAGGAAGTCTGGAATTAATTTAATACGATGTTAGTGAAAGCCATGACAAGATTGTCATCCGATCAGACCGCTTTTGAGTCAATTAAAAAAAGTTTAAAAAAATCTTTTATAGAGTAATGGTTTGGTTGTTTTATTTCGCAGCATTTCAATCATTTTTGGGTCCCTATTTACTTGTCCTCCCCCCCCCCCCAACGAATAAAGAGTTAAACACAAGGTTTTTAAAAAGGGAAAATTCAGCCCCCCAAAAAGGGGCACTCTGGATTGGGACAAAAATCAAAATTCGACTTCTCCTTCACTAACAAAAATATGAAGTTTAGAAGTTGAACAGATACTACACTTTGCTTCTAGCCAAAAAGCAAACCATTTTTGGGGTCATTTAATACAGAATTCAATGATTTTGGTAAAACACTTTATGCTTCAGTTCCTCATATCTTGCAATATTTATAAATTAATTTGTCTTGTAGGCATATATTTGAACATAAATAGTCTGCAAACAACGATTACATTTAATCCATGGATGCGACCTTGACAGATACTACCACTCCAGGTCAAAATATACTTGAAAGTATTGGAAACTACAGAGTGACTCCACATACCCATAAGCTCCCAAAATAGCACCTTGCCAACAAATACAGTTTTTCCATATCATACTCAGGACAGATCCTTTTTAACTTCTCGATGAAAACATGACATTTTCCTCGAGGGTGTCCCTATTTACTTATCTCATATTGAGGGAATAGTTAGACAAAAGATCGGTATGCAAATAGAAGGAGGTAATCCCTGGGTAGCTGTCTTTCACAGACCGAACAGATACTACACTTTGAATTATTTATTTGCAAATAAAAATTAATTTCACTTACAAATTAGGCACAAGACCATCAAATAGTGGAGAGTGGGAAGTCGGTAGTCATCCACTGTCGATCTTACTCTTAACTGGCAGGTACTACTACACCCGATCAGAATGGATCTGCAAGTAATGTTAATTAAGGAGTGACTTCACACTCTCCAAAGCTCACTAATCGGGGCCTCATCCAGAAACGCGGTTGGAGTAGACAGTTTAAGTAGTTGATAGGGTTGGGAATTCGAGTAGGCAGAAGAAAAAAAAATGAAAAAAAAAATGGCTAGTAAAGATGGATTTAAAGGTGTATGTGAAGTGATACCTTGCTGTGAAACTGAAAGTATTGGAAACTACAGAGTTGTAAAACTGTGATTGGCCAGACAGATCTGCTAATTTGTAATTATTCTCGGTCGTTGTGCTTTGGAAATTTAAGAGAAGTGTGACGTGAAATATGTGTGTGTATGGAAGTGATTCACACGTACGGTACTAGTATTCAAATAAATATTAAGCTTATTTTTCCAAATAATTCTTCTTGTGATCAATAGCTTAAAATAACGGATTCAGCAGTATCCATTAATACATTTTGGATCTTAATACAGAAAGAACATTAGACCGTTAAACAAAACTTAAGTTGGAATTTCTGTAGTGGGGAAGACGAAAGAATATTTCATCATTCGAAAAATCACTTTTTGTTTGGCCTAAAATCACTTTTTGTTTGGTCCAAAATTTCTGGTGAAGAGAGGTCATCTTTCTTTCTCTTTTCCTCATAGGAAACCGACCAAACCAGTAGTAAGCTGACAATTGAGAAGTTATTACTGGCTTGTTTTGGGTTTGTTTAGGGAGAGGACAACAAAAAATAGCCCCACCCCTTCACTATACTAGGCAAAGGAAATTGGCACCAAACAAAAAGTTACTTTTAGAATGATGAAATATTCTTTCGCCTTCACTACTACAGAAATTCCAGTGTGAGTTTTGTTTAACGACACATCAACCTCTCACCACTACACACCTAACCAGTTGTTGAATTAATAAATTAATATTTTAAATATACAATGTTATTCGTAGTCATCAGTTATGCTAGTACGGTCATGTGGAACATTCACCCTCCCGGATAACCGTTGCAGAAGCATCGATGACTGAGGTTGAGAAATGTTTTTAAAAAAACGCCCAACCCCTGTGCAAGAGGTCAGTGACATTAAATGAATAGGAGAAAAAGATCAATTCATTTCAGAAAGATTACAGCTACGCAGAAGATAACAATATGGCATCCAACAGCACAGTCCACACGTGGAAACCAGATAAAGCCAATAAGATGCAGCACTGAAACGAATGTATAAGATTACTCCACCTGACTTACGACAATCGATCAGTGTCAGTTCCTTTATTTGCTTTGGATTAGGGTTAAAAAAGAAAACAGAATAAATTATTTCAATTTATTTTACCATTAAACAAACGTGTATTAAAACGTTAATTTAAGTTGACCAAATTATCCCCTTGTATGTTTTTTACTTGTGCTAGTTGTATATGTTATTTATAATTTTTATTTATCTGCATAATCGAAGACCCCTTTTTAGAAGGAACCCATATTTTAAAATTTGGCAACTGCGAGAACCGAGGACTATCACAAGGCGAAAGACAAAATGGCTATAATTGAAGAAAAACGGGATAAAGCTCTAGAATGGGTCACCACTACAGCAGCGAAATCATTAAACAGCAAAAGGTATTTTTTCTAAAATATAAAGGAAAGTCAGCCGGATGTTAAAAGTTGAACCTAATAGCATTTTAGCTGACAAATCAAATTTTTGTTTCTGACTAGTGAATTTCATTTGTTATTGTTGTACCATGTTATTGGTAATATAATAACGTACTTTGCTACAATTTATTTTAAAAATTACTTAGTATGACCCAGATAACTGCTAATATGAAACATTTTTAAATAATCAGCTAAAAATAAAAGTCAGCAAGGGGGACAACTCATATTTTCAACTAAAGAATATAATAAGGTTATCTACTTTAAAACTAAAATGTTATTTCTTTTTTCTGTATAAGTTTTAAAATTGTGCAATGAAATAAAAATTAAGTTCATCCCAGGCAACGCCGAGTAGGTACACCTTGTATTAAATAAAATTTACTATCAGATTCTGCTAAATAAATCTGATATGGCTGACCACCCCCAAGGAAGTAGAGGATTAACACAGATTAACTAATGAAATGAGGTATTGATTATCGTCTGAGATAAAATAAGATGCCTGAAGTTATATTGTTATAGATAGGGAATTTTATCTTTCCTAATAGAAGAATGGTTTATGATTCGTCTAATGGATATTAACCAAGACTATGAAATTCTATCAGATCTATTGTGATCATTTATGCAATAATATTAAAACAGACATGAACACACAGTCCCCTACAAAGCTTGAAATAAAATAGCAATTTGTGTTCAATAAATCGTATACAATGAATCATTTGCCATAAACAAAGCTTCTGTTTTTTATTGACCGCTGCATATAAATTTTAAAATAAAAATATTTTTATGTAATACTCTATGCACGTGTTTATCTCACTCTCATCATCAAACCTTTTTCTGTGCATACATGTATTAACTGTCTCCGAAATACCTTATCACACAATTTTCTAAGTGGTTTTCCTCTTTTTCTGCTCTCTTCCACCATTCCAAATGGACATAGACTTTCAAAATACTGCAACTTCAAAATATGGTGTGTTGCCTCTTTAAACTAATGAAGAATCTGTTGATTTTCTCATGCTTCGTTAATTTAACTTTTAATGTCTTGTTTAAATTTTTCTAAAACACAACCACAGTCTTTTAACGAATCATGAAAAACCGAAAGACTCTGTTCTTTAACCCTTAAATGCTTCATTATTTCATATTGGTTTGAAAAAGTGAAAACGTTTCATTCGGATAATATAAAGTAGTATAAATGATTTTTGGAAAAAATATATATTTATTGAACAAAAATAAATGATGTTGCAAATGTGCAACAAATGGCATAAAATTTTACATGTATAACAAAACACGACAATATATGCATCTAAATAATCATAATACACTAAAGAATCATAAAATAATTTTTACTTACCATTATGATGACCAGATTTAAAAGTTTAAGCTCTTTAATTAGGCAGATGCCACACCGATGACATTTGCCCGTGACATGGAACATACTGATTACTTATTTAGTCGGTGTACTGATGCACGTCATACTAATACCTACTCACACTTGTCAAAAGGCAGATCTGAAACAAGTTGCAGTTTGACACATTTTCGTTGAATATTATATCAAATAGGTATTTTGTTGAAACCAAAAGCATTTAAGAGTTAAGATAATGTTGTCATTTGCATTAAAAAATATTGTCATCAGACAAATTAATTGAGTTATCATCAAAATCAGACATTTTAGAAGTAATCTGTTTTTAACAGCTGTTATAAAAACGATGAGATACTGAAATATGTATCAGTACCCGGATGTAAGTCTCACAAGAACTGTTAAGAGTTATTTTCCTTTCGATTGGAAAATTTTGAAAGTACCTAAAAATAGATTTAAACAAAGGATAATCATTTGATGCATTGTCGGGCAGATTGGGAATGCAGACATCATTTTCGGTCAATGCGGTTTATAATTAATTAATAAACGAGTAATTTATTTCATTGTTTTTATTGCAGTTTAAATTAAAAATATATTTTTCACATGCTGAAGAAGAACATCTGAACACCTGATGTAGACAGGCATTTTAGCTGGTCCTATATATGCGTATTTGTTTCTTTCATTTTTGTTCCATTTTAATAATAAAGGAGTGTACGGTTATTTTTGGAACTGTAAAGTTCTGAGCATTCATCTTTTCCATAGATTCCTTGCGTACAAAAAATGCAAAACAAAAATAAACTTTTGCTCTCTCGGATGATCATTATGTTTCATGTATATTCTTATTTTTTTACCCCCACATTCTTCTGTTTAAAATCTCCCAAGAAATCTATGTACATGAAATCAGTAATAAAAACACCATTTGTTTATGGTTTTCAATTCTTTATTGTATGATTTTTTTAATATATATTTGGAAGATTTTTTTCCCCTCCAATGACTTTCATTCTTGGTTTCCCTGAAAAAATACACCAGTAGAATCAGTTTCGTTATTCCAAAATATTCTTTATCGTGGCCATTCCAAAGATCTGTTTTTACGTTATTTCTACTTAATACCAGTGTTTTTTTTTTAAATGTTGCTCCAGAATCCATTGTATACCAAGACTTTTCTAGGAATATAAATTTTCCAAATAAGATATTCTATCATTAACAATTAATACTTATGTGTGTGATTGTTCTATAAACTTGTATTTGATCCATAATGATGTTATGTATTTAAATCACTTGACTTATTTACATACTCCACAGAGCTTCAGCACGTGCTTTAAAACAAAATTCTACCATTTATCACGGTCTTGGGCCAGTCTTTTAGCTGTCAGGAGCAGCATGCCAGTTTCAACCCTTTTCTGGTATGGCGATCTCTTTAGTGGTCGTCTTCTTGATTTTTCTTGAATTAAATCTTCTTGAATTAAATTTCTTTACATAGCTGGAGTCTGGTAGCCGTGAAGCATGCCCAAACTACGTTAATCTTTTTTTGTTGCATAACGTTGTTGATGCATCTGTTAATATTAAGCCCCTTCCTGATATCTGCATTTCTTAGTCTTCCTTCCAAGGTTACTCCAAGGATCGTTCTTAAACATTTCATTTCAAAGACATTGAGCTTCCTCTTATACTCTACCAGTATAGTTCATGTTTCACTTGCATATATAGCAATAGGAAGTATCAATGTATTGTAAAGTTTAACTTAAGAGTTGTTGATATTTCCTTCCTGCTTCATATCTTTTCTTTTAGACGTCCAAATGCAAAAGTTGCGATTTTTATTCTTCTGTCAATTAAAGATCTTGAAACCATTGAGCTAAGTATCCTTGACAGAATCGTGACGGGCTACAATTAAAGATACTCAATAGACTTTTGAATGAAATCAATCTTACCTATTAAACAAATTACCCGTCCCAGAGCGGGTAAATTTAATACCCAGAACAGAACAGGTTTGCAGTAGTTTTATGCCCCCTTACGAAGATTAAAATCAAGATACAATGATACAAAACTTTATGAATAGAATCTTTATTCTAATTTTGATAAAAATCCATTATATGATTTTGATTCCATAAATGTCGTAAATTTAAGGCTTAAGCTTAAGAGGTCTTACGAAGAAATTGAAATTCAGGGAATTTTGCTTAATTAGTGTCTAATGACGATGGATCAAATTCAATGCAAATCTGAAATATTTGAATTTTAAAATGGGAGGTTGTACTAATATTATGCCCCTAAAACTCCTTGAAAATACCCCAAAGACATTGAAATTTGGGAAATTTATTTATTAAATGCTGTCTAGTACCTATTATTAAAATTTCACAAAAAAAAATCAGAGACATCTGAATTTTTATGAAGAGCTTCGTCACCCTTTTTACCCCCGTATCTAAAACTAAATTAAACTTAATATAGCCCACATTACGACTCTTTACGTTTAAAAGCTGTGATCGAAAATCCACAATGGTCGGTTAATTAGTTTAGGAGTGAATCCTGTACACACAAATATATAAATATATACACATGCCTAACTTCATATGAATAAATATATATATATGTGTGTGTGGAATTTCAAGCTTTGCCAGTTTTGTCTCAATATGGAAATATTTCTTTAATGTGCAAAGAAGATTAGCACCTGCATTGATCTGTTCAGCAAACTTTAAAGAAAAATACCCATTGCTTGCAGGAATCTTTTACACTAAGATCTAGAATGATCGATAATGGTAATCTGCTTTTGCTTTTCCACACGTGCCTCTATCTGTTATATATATATATATATATATATATATATATATATATATAAACATAGCAATCAACTTCTCAAAAACAGTCATACAGATATGATTCTAAAACCAAGTCTAATTAAGACAACAAACTTTGTACATAAGTTATAAAAGCTCAATGTTTTTTTCAGATAGTTTAATAGCATTAATAAATAAGTGTTCAAATAAGCTACATTATATATATATATATATATATATATATATAAAGCTAAGTCGGTTGGATTTTCCAAGTCAGATCTAAATAGTAATGTATCTGACACGTCGATATTTAATTCAAACCAATGATTTCTTCCTTCTACAGACAAATAATTTTCCTTAGAATCTTTCCAAAAATACTTATTCCGGCTAGGTATTTTGTTAGTTAGGGGCCATTTTTCGTTTATGTCATAAAATCTTATAGCCACTTACAAAATTATATGAAATAAATAAAAGCTATACTTTTTTTTAGATTTCATACTAAACTATTTATTTATTGAAATTACGTGTGTATCGTCACAATAGTAAATAGATTATTTTTACTTCCTCTGTACTTAATAGTTTGTATCTATGCACTGCCACAAGCTGTCGATCTTCCATCGGACATAATCCTGCATAATAAATTATGCATGATGCAAGCGGCCTTTAATATTGATGACCAAAGGATTTTAAGGTAAATTATGTTCTATTGTAATTAACGCATTCGTTTATAAAATTATCTTTCCGTCAAAGATGTATGATTTTCCATAAACAAAAATGTTAATATTTGATATTAATCAAACTAATACTTCTAGTTTTGTATCCATCACCCAAGTTGTCGATCTTTATGTTATATGTTGTATCAGTTCTAGAGGAATCCAATCCCCAACATTTATAATGACTAGAAGTTGAAATCATACTTTGTGTTCTGCAACTTATGGTTTCCGCAGATCGTTTGAACTGTGGACACTCTCATTCTGGTATTGAAGTCGAGCCCAAACAAACACAACTGAAGGCAATCAATTTGAAGAAAGATCGATTTTGATATAGGCTATAGATATTGCTTATATCTTGCAAGCGGCGGCGAGAAGAAAGTTTAGGAGCTGTAAATTTGAGGCCTTGTCACTTACTTTTCGTTTACAATTGATTCTTAAGTCATTTTGTTTTAGTCTGATCACGCCAGGTTTCCAGGTCAAACCCCTAGCTTTACACTCTCATTCCTATCTTGTCTGACCTCATTTCCTCTTTTCTATTGTTCCCACCGAAAACGATGGTCGACCACCTGCCCCTCTCCGTCTGACCTTACATCCTACTTAACTTAATAACAATCTCTCAGCGAACATAAATCCTTAGAATGTTTACTAGCTGACGTACCTTTAATATTTAACATTTCGTGCTTATATAGTATTGACCGTAAGACAAATTCCTATAATATTTTTGTAACAACACGGACGTCAAACCAAAAGAAAAACAAAACCTTTTTACACACAACGACGAAAGGTATTTATTTAAGTTACCTACATAGTTGGGTGTAGATTGGCGAAAATTAATATATCTTCAGCAAAGATAGCTTCGCTTGGCGTCGGTGACGGAGGCAGGAGAGAAGAGAGGGGAAACTTCCTTCTTCGTTGGTTACAGGAAACTCTCTGGCGCTGCTGTCTTGATACCAAGGGGGTCGGAAATTGTCCTTCAAGACGATTGAAATTAATGCATCCTAGAAGCTGATTGCTCCTCATATGACCAAATCACCACACAGGGCCTGCTCTCTGCACTGAAATAAATGTCAGTGTTTATGACTGCTACATCTATGCAAGAAGCCAGCAACCGCACAATGAGATTTTGGAGCCTTGCTAGCTATAATTACTGTTTATAGGCAACCTTATTTCATATACATTTAAAATCTTAAACTGTTCTGTTCTTCGATTAAAAACATTTTTGTGCACGCGAATATGCGATAATTGTAGGAAAAAAAGACGATTGGTTAAATACTTTAAGTCACAAACTATAAGGTAATTATTAAACTTAACTATCGAAATCGTAGTTTAAAAAACAATTATTAAAAAAAATTCAACTATATGTCTAAAGTTAAATGTGTTGGGAGAGGCAGTGACAGTAAAGTATATTGTTATTCATGTATCGACTCTTGATTGGACAAAATCGCCAATCAACAGTTTCTTTCAACCAATCAGAAAAGCGAAAATATTCAGTGCAGAAAATAGATGTGGACTATAAAAAAGCAGACGTGCATACAACATAATATTCCCTAGCCCATTTGGGGGTGAAAGGTCTCGACAAATGCAACGAGAGACACACAAAACGACCCTCAACAAGCAGCAACAGATAACGAGAGACTTACACGGACTACTAAACACAACGCCAGTGCAAAGCACACAAACGCCGCTCAAGGAACGCACATATACACAAGTTAATAGATACATACACTCTCTTGCTAAATACACTCTGTTAAACCAACGCATGTACACACAAATCCATAATACACTCACGCTAATCAAAGGCACACTTTATTTACTTCCTTCCCACGACAGGAAGATGTAGCACAAGACCGGAAAGTGAGAGAAAAGGCCAGCGCCCCACGCATACATATATCTTCATGTCTATTCCCACGTATACATGTGTAAACACACGCGACGCCAGGCCCCAAGAACACATGTACTCATTGCCTTCTTAACACACAAAGTGAACGTCGTAACAAACATGTGTACTCAATTTCTCTTACACGAGAAACGTCTACTTCTCCAGAACGTTCTCGGACCATTTGAACATACCAATCTTTTCCAACTTTGATTTCATTGTTTCAACGAGTTGTTAAATAAAAATTAATTAATTTTGTATGGATCGACTTTGTCATTCTTTCATTTGATGATGTTGTATTTTCATCAAGCGAAAAATAACCATCGTCATCTTTTTCGTGTGTATGCCAACCCACTAAAGAGAAACGTATCCAGATAACAGCTTTCACCCTAGTTGCATATAGAAACACAAATTGTAGCAGTGCTGTTTACGATCTGTTTTCTATCTGCGCAAGTTTGTCTTTACACACGGAGTGATTAATACATTACCCAATCAGAACACTTTTGTTTGGTAGGCAGTTCGGCTGAACTGATATGCGGTGAACTAAATTACGACGCGAGAAGGCAAATGGTGTTAATTTCAACTCCCTTTCTATCTCTGCGTTGTTTAATACCCTTTCTTTGTCTCTGACTAAAAAGAAAGGGAAGTCTCGTAGAAACACGTTGGCTGAATATTCCAGCCAATCAGGGACCGATACGTCAGTGGACCAGCATGATAGTTCGGATCCCTATGAAAGGAACGACGAAGGTTTGTTTCTCTCTCTACCCACTTTTCATCCAGCCAGCCTACAGAGCACACAAGGAGATCGTCGTCCCCCCCCCCCATCGGCTTTGTCGACGGGGAGGCAAAAAGAAAAAGCGCCATAATTGGTGACACAGACGGCTATGTCCCTGTCTCGTCCCAAACAAAGACCCGACGTGCGCGAGACAAATGGACTCCAGACCCAACTAATAGTACGGGTTTACGTCTGCCTGCTGACTCAACATGCATTTCTGTCTCCGTAACTCTTTTCTGATCGTTGGCTTGGCAACTATGTATTGCTCAAATTGATTAAAAATGTAAAGAAGTTTACTTTTATATAAAACTAATGGTGACCCCTTTCTCTTCTTGCCTCACGTGGCCTACAGCATGGATATCTACTTGACACTTCTTTCTTATTACAATTGGTTCTCCTGCCTCCTCCTTATAAATGGCGACATTCTCCTCTTTTCTTCTTACAAACTAAGTACAGATGCGTAAACATATATAAGCAATTTATTAAACTGCTGAAGTGGTGTTAAAACACAGGATGAACTATTCGCTGCTCCCCCCCCCCCGGACGACGCCACCCGCTCCGTCATCAATTGAAGAGACAACACTTGGTGTGCTGTATTTGCAGTAGAAAGAGACAATGGCTATTCAGACACCAGGGCTGGCGTGTGAACCCGAGTACGTCTGCAAATAAATAAATAGCCAAGACGATGAACTGAGCCGTATTAGATTATTGAAATCATTTGTTTCCCAAGACGTATTTTCTCACTCAGACAGTCGTCGACTGTGCGCATTATGGAAACATAGTGTTACACAGTTGTTTTTGACATCTTTCGGTGTCCCAGTTGAGTTCGTCTCTGATGTGTGTTGCTCATGCGCCAAAAGTCGTGTACGTTTTTGTCTTGCATTCAATTTTTCTTTTATTCCTTCCCGATACCAATTTAATAATGTAATTAAATAATTTTAAAAGCACACACGTCTAGGGGTCATTACAATACGAAACTATTAGATATTTTTGTTTTAATAAGCACATTTTTATAATAGCCAATATTATAACAATATTAGTTTATAGTTTTTAGAACAGAACTATTTTTTGCAATAAGCTACAGTTTTACCTCTAGTTTATTGCAAAAATAGTTCTGGTCGTTTTCTTAATATAAAAACCTTACCTGATTTTCTACTGGAATAAAAAATGTCGATTTTAACAATTCATTTCTGGTTTCTACAATACACAGAAAGGTCAGACAATTCTTTTCTATTCTGGCCAACGGAAGGTGAGGTGAACGATATCTCTACTTCGCACCGAGAGCTATATAACATTTGACCAGTCAGAGCCTTTTGTATCTCTGAGTCTCCTTCTAACTGAAATAAAGCAAAATAGTGTAAATTATATGTTGTGTCTATATTCCTCTTTCTCTCCCTTTCTCCAAACTGTCCTCCTTCTCTTCCAACCTTCTTCACTTGGTTCCCCTTAACTATCTCCAATCTGCTTACTTCGCTAAAATAAAAATAAAAACGATTTCCTCACTAGTCCCATTTGTTTTGTTGTATACGTCCTCTCCTCCTTCCCATAATTCGTCACTTCCTCAAACCACTTCTGTCTATCATAATAGAATCTTCATAAAAAGATGAGTTTTGTCATGGCAGTTTCTTCCATGAAAGCAGGTAAGTTCGAGTCCATGCTCTTTTCATTCATTTAAACCACACACCCTCTGATCCTAAAGATAATTCCACATGACATAGTCTTGCATCCATAACCACACTAACAACGGAATGGTTCATTATTTACCATGGGGTTTATATGGCATAGCTATTTGTGTGTGTATTCATAATTTCCCACGCTCAGAAGAGACAAACATATGCACGTATGGTTTCCTCACCCAGCAAATACTCAAAAAGAGAAACAGAGCAGCTACATATGCATCAGAATTTCTGTTGTGTGTTTTCTCGAATCAATAAACCAATTTCGACTTGAGACTGACAGATAGGAAGCCTTATGAAGTTTTCGAAGTGAGCCACTTGCTTCTTACATACTTGAAAAGGATTTAATAAAAAACACTCATCTTTACTTTTCTCTTGTTTATATAAAAAATATAATAGATATAATAAAAGTTAATGTACGCGTGTCCGTCTCGCTTCAATAATCATGCATGCAAAGAAATCTTCATGAGCAAAGAAGAGGCTTAACCATAACAATAACTGATAATAATGAAAAATAAAAGAGAACTACTCACGTATGCAAATTGTAATTTTATGAGAAAAGAGGCTTAATCTCAATAATATCTGATAATAATAAAAAGGAAGGAAAGAGTTTCTTTCCCGTTCAATATAGACACAGAAATATTCTATTATTATTATTATTATTATTATTATTATTATTATTATTATTATTATTATTATTATTATTATTATTATTATTATTATTAAAACAGAACGAAGAGATTAAGAGAGTTTTGTCTTGTTTTCCTTATTGATTAGTTTTGTCTCATCAATTAGTTTGTCTTTTCTTATCAATAGAGAGAATGAGAGGGGATGTCTTCTTTTCTTATCGGTTAGTTTCGTTTAAATGATCTCAGGTAGTGAATAGGAATTAAATTGCGAAGTAGATGAAGCCTGCTAGTTTCTAATCTGAATGAATAAATGCGAAACTTTTTCCATTTATTATTCCTATATTACCATCAAAACGGGTTACTGTTAGTTAAATCAATAATACAACATATTATTTACCTCCCCAGGAGGTTAGGCACAAGGCCAGGTTTATCTTACTCCCACAAGTAAGATGTGACCCAAGGTCACGTCGGGAAAGTGGGGTTTGAAAAGCCAGCGGCCGAGAGGTGAGCACTCTGGCCATTAAAAATTGCCTGGGCAGCCCCGTCAGCATTCCCCGGTAGGGGCACCTCAGGCAGTAAGCAATAAACTTACTCCTCCTCAAAGAGGGGAGACAAAGCCTGGGAGTGTGGACCTCCTAGAACTGCACAGGACAGACCCATAGACTGGCGTAAATCAAGCCCCGAAGGCCAAGACGATACCAGTTTATGGTGTGTATCAATCAATGATACAACATTTTATTTACTTCCCCAGGAGGTTAGGCACAAGGCCAGTGTTATCTTACTCCCACAAGGTAAGATGTGACCCAAGGTCGGGTCGGGAAAGTGGGACTAGAAAAGCCAGCGCCCGAGAAGGTGAGCACTCTGGCCATTAAAAATTGCCTGGGCAGCCCCGTCGGCATTCCCCGGTGGGGCCGCCTCAGGCAGTAAGCAATAAACTTACTCCTCCCCAAAGAGGGGAGGCAAAGCCTGGGAGGGTGGACCTCCTAGAACTGCACAGGACAAACCCATAGACCGGCGTAAATCAAGCCCCGAAGGCCAAGACGATACCAGTTTATGGAGCGTATCAATAATATAACATAGAATTTTTAAATACTCTATATAGATTAGAGACGAACGATCTCGAGACAGTAATTTGGTTACCTAATTTGCATAACTATTTTTGCATACTATGTTTGGTGTTATTCATTTCCAATTCTATTGCCTTATTTTCTCTATATATGTACAATAGTTTCTTTGATATTAACATTAATTAATTAAAGTGATTTAATTTTTTTTAAATTGATAACTTACTAAAAAATTTTCTTAAATAAAAATAACATTGCTCGCTAGAATTCTTACCGATAAGCATGAGCGAGAAAGGAAAAAGGAGGAAGAGGGTGGCTGGCTAGCTGGCTAGCTAGCTGGCTGTATCTCTCGCTCGCTCTCTCTCCTCACATTAGCGACGCAGTATTATGTTTATTGTTTTTAAATTCAATGATTGTTTTGAAACAATAGTTTCATCGATAGTAAAACGTCTGATGACGCTGCAATGCTGAGAATAGATACTACACTTTGATCTTAGCTAAAAGGCCAAGGGACTATAAAAAATAATGTTTTTATGGCTAGGCATTTTTAAAATGAATTTAAAAAATCCTGATTTAATCTATTATTGTATTATCTTTTAATTGAAGTGGGTAGTATACTATCGGTTTTGTTTTTGGTGGAGGTAATTCTGCTAGGTATTAGATCCTCCTTCAAGAGATAAGTAATGTATCTGTTCTGTAGTCATGAGACTACCGTCTACTTTTTTTAGGTGGGGGAAGAGGTAGTGTAGTAACTTTTCTAAAAATGTTAAAGTTTCTTTTCTACATATGTGACCGTTTCTGGGAGACAGATTGACAGACACTCATCTCTCATATATACTAGTATACATATGCAGACAGTTTCCCCCCGTTTCATTGACATTAATAATTTTCTTAACAAAAGGTATATAACTAAATCTGTGTCATCAGCCATATAAGGCATATATGGATCTGTGTTATAAAAATTAAAACTGCATTTCCTATCGATTTTAATATTTCAATATGTAACCCTAATTGATAGTTAACTGTTGATTAGTCAAATAAAAGAGAGGCAGATAAACTTTTACCATCACACTCAGAAATCCTCCCACTGTCACACATGACACCGGGAACAAATTTACTAACAGATAATTTATCGAGATTTACCAGCTGACCGATAATCGACTGTAAAAGTGAGGGAAAGAGAGGGGAGAAAAAGACAGTGTGAAAGAAGAGGGGAACTAAAGAGAGAAGAAAAAGAAGAAGAAGAAGAAGAAGAAGAAGAAGAAGAAGAAGAAGAAGAAGAAGAAGAAGAAAGAACTGTAGTTCCGATATCTCAATCAAATGAGTTCGAACCTCACTTGGGGCACAATCTGTTTCACTCTGATTTTGTCCCAAAATGAACATATCAAATAACAATATTCAGAAGATTGTTAGTTTTACTTTTATTTCTTTTTCTGTAATCTATGTAATTTACGAAAATTACGACCCTGGGTGACACTGGGTAGCCTTGCTAGTATAACATAAAAACCGTTATAATATAAATATAATTATAAAACATTAATGCAATACTGAGTTGTTAATAATGATCTCGTATGAGTTTGTTATTTTTTTTATTATTGAATATTTATTTAAAACAAAATTAAAATAAGGGAAGACTAATTTTTACAAAATCTTCTTCAAAAAATTCTCTATCCGGCAATATGTCTTTCTAATACTGATAATTGAAGATATTCAACTATTTATATGGAAAATATTTACTTTAATGCTAAGTTGGAATAATTGTTCCTTTCACCATTGTTAGGCCTCATATTGGAGTGTATATATTTATAAAATGTAATTATACATAGAGACATGTTATATATATATATATATATATATATATATATATATTGATATTGAGCACTTTTTATAAACCCGGTTAAAATTCTCTGGATTACCACCAATATAGCAAAAATATGCGATCGGAAGGAGCATATATTTGCTAGTATGAGAAAGGAAGGATCAGGGTAATCCGACGTAATGGGAAATGAAAAAGGAAAAACCAAAAGATGTATTTTTTATGTATTCATCAACGTTTCGTCTTTATTTGGTAGACTTCCTCAGGTTGATAATTTTAAGAAAAATGTCATGCAAGTACATAGAAATATTGGGTGGACATGATGGGTTAATGAGAAGAAGTAGTACCCACTACTGGGAGCGCAGGACCAAGGTCCGGGCTGAGAGAAGTTGGTGGCAGGGAGTAAACAAATAAAAACGAAACGTTGATGAATACATAAAGTAAACATCTTTTGGTTTTTCCTTTTTCATTTCCCACATATGTATATATATACATATAGATTGTATATATATATATATATATATATATATATATATATATATATATATATATATATATATATATATATATATATATGTATTATAATATAAAATGAAGTAATAAAATAAGGTGTCAATCAAATTTTATTAGAATTCAAAGTTCATGCAAAGCATCCTTAAGTCCTTAGCTCATGAGTTTTCAAAGATAATTCTTCTCTTCAGAGGACCATTACCGCAGTTATACTACTACAGGCAATAAAATTACGCTTTGAAAATATATAAAATTATATACACAAATATACAAAAATACATAACATCAAACATATCAATCCAAAAACATACTTTTGTTGAATCCATACAGTCCATCCAGGTCATATAAGTTGAGAAGCATAATCAGGAAGGACATTACTCCAAGATACAAACAGCAGTCCAAATATGTGAAATTGAAGGGGCCGGCAATTTCACATATTTGGACTGCTGTTTGTATCTTGGAGTAATGTCCTTCCTGATTATGCTTCTCAACTTATATGACCTGGATGGACTGTATGGATTCAACAAAAGTATGTTTTTGGATTGATATGTTTGATGTTATGTATTTTTGTATATTTGTGTATATAATTTTATATATTTTCAAAGCGTAATTTTATTGCCTGTAGTAGTATAACTGCGGTAATGGTCCTCTGAAGAGAAGAATTATCTTTGAAAACTCATGAGCTAAGGACTTAAGGATGCTTTGCATGAACTTTGAATTCTAATAAAATTTGATTGACACCTTATTTTATTACTTCATTTTATATTATAATATTAATGCTCTATCCAGTATATTGAGCTTCAGTTTTTTTATCCGGATGTTTCACTAATTATAAGATATTAGTTGACGCTTATATCTTTTGTTGGATTGCTTCATATATATATATATGTATATATATATATATATATGTATATATATATATATATATATATTGTGACTCGATGGATTTATTAGTTGTCCACATGTAAAAATATCTTTTGATTGAATGAAGTGTGTGTTATAAACCTATAACTTTTATCATATAAATTCCGCAATATGTCAGCCAGCATCTTAAAGAAAAACGAAAATATCTTGATATACACATCATCCACTCACAATAATAGCTGGCATTCTTTTTTCTTTCTTTCATAAATTGAAAATATATTTCACACTGCCTTTCTCACTTCGCTACAAATTGATACTTATTTTCTAGTCTTTTTTTCTCATATTGCAAAAAGGCATTATAATCCTCTTCGATTTCTTACAAGCGAGAAGTGAAAATAAAATCTCATGCTTCAGTGATTTTAATATTCAAGTATCGCGAATGTCTTCCTGAAACTCAACATTCTGAAATGGGATGGCCAATCAGAGTTTTGCAGAGAGCAGACTCTATTATTCAGACATATTGAAAAATTCAGCCAAACCTTTACATAAAGTTTAAATTACTTTATATATTGATTTTAAAAAGAAAATCATATATATATATATATATATATATATATATATATATATATATATATATATATATATATATATATACATATATTTGTATATACATACATATATGTATATATAATTATTATTATACTAAATATGAATCATCAATCTTTGTTTCTTTAAGGCCTTTCCTATATACTTTAATAACATACAATACATGCGAAAATATTTTGAAAAAACAACAACTCTGTTTTAATTGTTCTAATTAACCGTAATTTATAATTAACTGAACACATCACACATCTCTCTTAGCTATCCATATATTTTCTCGCCCCTCTCACTCTAAGTTGATTCAACTGCTCTCTAATGTTTTAATGCCTCTGGGCGCAAAGAGTGACTCTCTCTTTCCAGTGTCGTTATCTAATTCATATACTTGTGCTCTACTCTCCACAAAGTCTCTTTTACTTCTATATAATAATAATAATTATAATAATGATAACAATTTTCTCTGTTCAAGTTTCCTTTTCTTAGCCATGTCCAGCTATTTTCATAAGTCTCTTCTCTTTTTCATAAGACTGACAAGAGAAGAGACCCACAAAAATAGCTGGGCATGCCTAAGAAAAGCACACTTGAACAGAGAAACGGAATCCTTACTAACGGCTGCACAGAACAATGCGATTAGAACAAACTGCATTAAAGCTAAAATAGATAAAACCCAGGAAAACAGTAAATGCAGACGATATGGACAAAGAGATGAAACAGTCTATCGCATAATAAATGAATGCAGCAAACTAGCCCAAAAATAATACAAGAAAACACATGACTGTGTTGGAAAAACAGTACACTGGAAACTATGCAAACGACTGCATTTCGAACATGCAGATAAATGGTACAAACAGAAAAAGTATTGGAAAATGAAAAACACAAAATCCTTTGGGATATGGAGGTGTAAACAGATGGTGGTGCAAACAGATAAACTCATATAAACAAGGAGACCGGATGTCATAATAATCGACAAGAAAGAAAATCCTGCTAGATCGTAGGTTTTGCTGTACCAGCAGACCACGGAGTGAAGATCAAGGAGACAGAAAAACGAATACACGGAACTCATCAGAGAATTGGAAGGGATATGGAGTATGAAGAAAGTCAATATAAGACCAATAATCATAGGAGCACTAGGAACAATCCCGAAAAACCTGGAAAAAAGACTGAGAGAAATTGGAATCAAAGGGAAGACTTAGACAATACAACGGACAGAAATGATGAAAACAATTGAAATCTTAAGGAAAATCCTTGAATGCGGAAACCAACCCACATAAGCTATGAATTCTAACCAGTCACATGGAAGTTACAATAGGAAGAAAACAAAATCACGGAAAGAACACCACCACAACATGAAACCAAGCAACAGAAAATGCAAGAAATTTTATAAACTAACCCCCCCCCCCCCCGCACACACACAAAAAAAAGTGATGGAACCAGCTTCGGCTGATACCACACAAAATAGTCGTGAAGGGTCAAAGAGGATAAAAAGACCGAGGATGGAGAGCACTAACCTGACCTTCACTGGAAGAGTGCAGAGAGGACTGTGACCTTGGAGAGACTTATTGTCATCCAGAGGTCGTTGCCAGCGAGAAATTGATGGTAAGTGTCTGTTGTGATAACGCAAAAGTCATTTGCAATAGTTATCGAAATAGGTGGAGAGTACTGAAAATCTGGGGAGACTTGTTGTCACTTAGACTCTAGGGAACACCACCGGTGATTATCAGTGAGACATCACTGATGATGATCTGTGTGAGAACTCCTAATGAGGACAAATAATGATAACAACAACAACAATAATAATAATAATAATAATAATAATAATAATAATAATAATAATAATAATAATAATAATAGTTAAAATAATAATAATAATAATAATAATAATAATAATAATAATAATAATAATAATAATAATAATAATAATAATAATATAGACGTAAAGATACTTATCTTTAGTTATGGAAGAAGAATGTCATAGTTTATAAATTTTAAAATGAAATCAAGGTACAATAAATAGTGGTAGTGATTGTGACCTAACAGGTCCCGAGTACATCTAATATATATATATATATATATATATATATATATATATATATATATATATATATGTATTAATAATGCTCATCCACAAAAAATACTGTTGAATAATGTAGGAATAATGTAGGAAATAAATAACAAAAACAAGTCACTTACAGATAGCGTAAACTCATCGTTTTGTTTATTAAATCCTGTCGGTTTCATTGGGATTTTTTTAGAAGTATGATAGATATATATTGTTAAATATATAGTTGTATTTCTTTATGTCTTTTCACATTAGGGGATTTGAAATTTTCGCTAACTCCTGTCAGCTTTTCCAACCAAATATGAAATTATGAAAATCAGTTAAGATATATATATATATGAAAATGAACTTCCCAAAATTGAAAGAGCAGAACTGAGACAGATATCGTTTCAGACAGAGGTTTATAACAACTATTAACAATTAAAAGAACTATAGTAGTCCGAATAAGCAAAAAAGAAATAAAATAATAATTTGATAAAAAAGAGAAAAATAAGAAAAAATGAAAGTTAGTTATGAATAATGGACTGAACCAGCATAAAATTGTTTTTTTTTAATTAATTTCTGTTTTCTTTTTCTTTATTTTAAATATGTTTTATTTACTTTTCGTAATTAACAGATGGAAATAGAACGAAGGAAAACAAAAAAAAAATTGCTTACTTAAATGACCCACCGAGAAATGTATAAATTTTTTCCATTTTCACCAATTGTAAAGAAAGATTAATTACAGATGTTAATCCACCAGAATGCTTTTCTTTTTGTTAGTATGAAAGGCAACTATTTTATTAGTATATGAAATATATATAGTAGAATATTATGTTTTTATATAAGAGAAATGACCAGAGTGCTCAATTACATGAAAATACTAAAAACCCATCCCGTTGGAATAAAGAAAGTGAAGCATAGCCGTTTTTAGTCGATGGGCTGAAGGTAGTTATTTAACACATTTGATAACTCTACCCAGAGAATAACCACTTTCAGCCCATCAGCCGACAAATGACTACGCTTGTTTTTTTTTAATTCAACGGGTTAGATTTCTAGTGTTTCTGTTTAACGGCAGGTATCGATAGCCGATCGAATTAATGTATAGTGTTATTTAAAACATATTTGAAATTGCACAATGGATATAATAAAAAGATTATGTTTATAAACCAATGAAATGCATATCCATAATTAAATGCAATAAAATCTATTTGATGTAAAAACGTTGTGGTCATCCCGAGAGCAAAAGTCTCTGGAGAACATCATCGCCGCTGGCCCACAAGAAAGAAAAACTAACAAGATCCCCATGCACACTTCCCCTCCCAATTGAGGGGTGTACAACGCTAATCTTTTTGTGTCCCTGACATTATTTCGCTTGTGTATTAAATAATAAACAAAGCAACTGTTCTTGGGGAACTTTGGCATTTTCCAAAGTGCATACAAAAGAATGAGTAAATAAATAAAGAACACAAAGGAAAGATGTCACGACATCAAATGTAAAAGCAACAGGCTATATTGGAATCGTTTGCAATGAAGAAATATTGTCAGAAAATAACTAACATTTCTAAACTCTTTCGTGAATCCTGGCTTGTCCGGTCGTGTTCTATTGATAGTTGATGCTGGCTATTTGCCTGCAAATTGAAACAAAAAGAAGACATACTGGAAGAAGCAGAAGCACCACACGTCATTGCAATTCTACCCTTTTTACTCTATTATATATATACTAGAATAATACCAATTTTATGTACCCGTACGATATAATGATACTAAAGTGTATATCTAGAATCCTTACATGATTTTGATTCGAGAAAATGGCTAAAATCTATGCTTAGAGAATCTTGCTTTAGTGGTGTCTAATAACAATGGATCAAATTGAGTGCAAATCTGATATATTTAAATTTCCAAATGGGAGGTTGTGCCCATATGCCGATTAAAACCATTTAACATACTCTAAAGAAATTGAAATGTTGGGAATATCTATTAATTGATATCTAATACTTATTGTTAAAATTTCACATAAAAATCAGAGGTATCTGAATTTTCACGAATGCCTTCCACTCCATTTTATTCCTTTTGTATGAAACTAAATATAAGTAAATATAGCACACATTTGAACTCCTTGCGCCTTGTTCCAAAATTCATAATGATTTGTTACTTAATTTAGTAGTGAATCCTGTACATACAAATATATAAACATCTAAACATATCTAACCTCATATATATATATATATATATATATATAATTATTATTATTTCATGTATCCACATAAAATGTTATAAGGACATATAATCCTTTATGTATCAGTTTTCAGTATTTACTTCAACAGTTCTCATTACGTGAGTAGAGCTAGGTAGTAAGTTATAAAAATATATTTATCGCAATTAAGCTGCACAGAGGCTTCCGCGTTTCATTCCGTAGGGAATCGTCAGACTAAACCAGCCTGACGATTCCCTTAGGGATGAAACACGGAAGCCTTTGTGTGGCTTAATTGCCATAAATATATTTTCCTGACATACTATATATATATATATATATATATATATATATATATATATATATATATATATATATATATATATATATAGTAAGTCAGGAAAATATATTTATGGCAATTAATATATATATATATATATATATATATATATATATATATATATATATATATATGAAATATGGTCATCCGCACAGAGCTGTTTCCTTGTTTTACAACTCATTAGTGTAGCTAGATAGAGAAAGCATATCAACCCCGAGATTCGAAACCCTGAAGCTAGATGACTTTCAACCGTAATCAGCGGTGTATGATGTCTTACCTATGAGCTAGCACACACGCTACATGAGTGGAAGAAACTATATTATTTAAATCATTTTTTCATTTGTTTACAAATTTACGATACTACGAACCTATATTTACATCTTCTAAAATATGAAATTAAGTCAGTTCAATTTTAGACGTTAGACTTAAATAGCAGTGCATCTGAAAAATCGATATTTGATTCTGAATAGCCAATTATTTACATAAATTTTCATTCTGTGTTCCTTACATAACAAAAAATAAATTGCAATCGATTTCTTCAATTACATATTCTATCCAGCTCTATAATCACTTCAGGAGCATAAAGTGTGAGAGATTCACTGTTTAATTTAATTGGATAAGCGACAGATACGATTAACAAATGATATTGCTCTGTTTTTCACTTATACACATTTTACAAATGGCTGCCAAAATAAAATCGTTAGATACATAGTTATTCACATATTTTGCTTCATTTAAATCGATATTTAGTTCTACGATAATAGCTAATACAATCGTAGGATCTACTACTTTATTTCCGTGGAGGTATTACAAGTTATTTTAAGATAACAGTATTATTAAAATAACAAAATAAAATATTACTTATGGTGTGTCTGTATTTATGTGTACATTACGAGTTAACTAAGACTTCACATTCCTAAATAGAATCATCTTGATTGAAAGCCCATCATTGTTATTTCCATAACTTTCTTATGTTTCATTTCTTATGTTTCATTTCTTATGTTTCATTTGTTAGATTTACAACAAATATACAACTTCATTAAAATAAACACAAAAACATCACTCGAACCACAAAAGTATTGTGTGTTAGTATGTGTCTTTGTATGCGTCCTTCTATGTGTGCATATGTTAACAGTTACTAGACCCAATTTGTAAGTACATTATTTCGACTTTCTACTTCTGCCACTGATTTTAAAGAGATGACGAGAGAGAGAGAGAGAGAGAGAGAGAGAGAGGGGGGTGAGAAAAATCGTATTTTATTTCGTTTTGTGTATACGTTTACTAATGTAAACTAAAATGAGGTGAACTTCATTGAAAGTAATAAATCCCAGGCAACGTCGGGTAGAGACAGCTAGTACATACAAAATAATAATGGTCAATTGATTTGCTTTATAGTTTCATGTCCATAAATTTTTAGATGTTTTAAGTTTGAAGTGACCTTTTCATTTTGCCTCATATTATTCTGAACCCTAGCCTGATAATAAACAAATACGTAGTGGGTTAAAAAAATGAATGCATTTGAGTAGTCAGATATGTTTAGTATGAATAAAAATAATTTTATAAAATATTATATTGCTCTATTAGCTATTGAGCACTATTGTATAAATACTTTAAGTTTCACTGGATTGATTGTACAACTTCTCTGAACAAAACTACATCTGGAATATATATATATATATATATACATATATATATATATAATTTATGATATTTTCATACAAATATTAATTATTATTACCTACAGACACCAGTGTTTCATGCTTATGCAATCATCAGTGTAGGAGATGCTAATCACAGTCGGTCGAAGGATTCGAACCCAGTTACAAAGTCACCTTTAACTTTGCAGCCGGGTGTTCAACTCCTATGCCAACAATAATTAGCATAGGAAAGAAGGAAATTTAAACTCTATATCATATCAAATCAAGCGAACATATACAGCAAGCCCAGACAGATAGTGTTCAATTGCCGAGGTAGGAACATCACTTTACTAAAACATAAATTTATTGCAAAATAAATATATAAATAATAAATATAAAAATATAAATTAAATTAATAATTAGAAGTGAGGATTTAAAAATCATAATAAAGCGTGAATTAAACTGCAAGTTCGGAAATTATGTCGTCTGACGAGGTGCACGTGAAACTATGATAACGGTATATTAAAAACATTTCCTTTTTAAGTGCTATTAATCTGTTTTAGAAGGCATCAAACACTGTATATAAGAACAAATGAAAAACTCTGAACTGGCCAAAAACTCAATTCTCGTAGCAATTAGTATATATATATATATATATATATATATATATATATATATATATATATATATATATATATATATATATAGTAAAAAGCTTTTGATTTATATGGCTACACATTTGCAGCCATGTTTCGGTTCTAGCTGGAAACCAACTAAACCTCCTCCGGCAACTATTTGAAATGGATACGTAAATTAAACTGAGAGAGAGCAATTCTTTCAAAAAGTAACATGTAATTAGTCGCATGATTCATTAAAATAGATCTATTTGGATTACATGTCTGTCAAAATGTCTCGACTATTTTTATTTTTTTTTTAATTCTAATTTTTTTTTATTTCTTTTCATTTCCTGTCGATGAAGGTCGGTCGTTTAGAAATTAGAAATTGCCTATGTAATCCAAATAATCTCATTTCGATGAATCACGTGACTAATCATGTGTTACTTCTATTGCTCTCTCTCATTTCAATCTTTGCATCCATTCCAAATAGTGGCCTGATAGAAGTTCAATTAGTTTTCAGCAAATGTCTGCAAATGTGTAGTCAAAAATGTATGCATGAATAAAAAGATTTATACCAAATAAATATACGGTTCTATTCATTACTGAGCACTTTTATATAAACAGTAAGGATTGATTGGATTATACCCTGTGGACATTAACTTAACTGGATTTTATTAATATTATATATATATATATATATATATATATATATATATATATATATATATATATATATATATATATATATATATATTGAGAGAGATATGAGAGAGAGCAAATTAGAAAAATCTTTTGTTCCTAGATTTTCTCTACATTTCAATTCTTTCTTTCTTTTCTCGCCAAGTAATTTTTATTTCTGAGACAAAATGTCTCCCTTTTGGAACACGTCCGCCATTGCGTGTAGGCAGGGACCATAGAGACAACTAATCAATCCACAATCCTAAAGAGGGTTGTAAATTTGATTCCAACGTGACTCCACTTTCCCTCCTAGTTTCATCTCTGACATTTCTAAATGACATGACTCGCTCACACATGACTGTTTCCCTGGGGAAGGGAGGGAGAAAACATGTTGAATTTGTATGAAAAGAATAAATACAGGTTATAACTCAACAACGGATATAGGAGGGGGCCTACGTTCAGGTGTTGCTAATATACTGCAATTTTTCATAGATTTTTCCCATAAAAAAATGTTTCAGCATTAAAGGCTATTTTGTAACTGCCACTTGTGATGGCATTCACGGCATTCAAGGGGTCACAATAGTGATTTTCACTCGCTGCAAAGCTGACCCCATTCAACATCATTACAGGGAAACCTTTTACTTTCCCTGAAAAATCAACAGACTTTATATAGGAACTAGAAGAATAGCTGTTCCGGGTGTAAAATGAATTCCCTGAACAAAACAGTTTTGCAACACATTTAAGTCCCCTTACAAAGATTAAAATCAAGATACAACACTACTAAACTTTATGTTTAGAATCCCTATTCTAAGTTTGATCAAAATCCATTGCATGATTTTGATTCTAGAAAATTTCTAAAGTTTAAGGCTTAAGCTTAATAGGTCTTAAGAATAAAATGAAATTCAGGAAATCTCCCTTAATTGATGTCTAATGACTATGGATAAAATTCAATGCAACTTTGATATATTTGAATTTTTTAATGAGAGGTTATGCCCATATTATGCTCCTAAGAACCCTTATTAAAATACTCCAAAGAAACTGAAATTTGGGGAATATTTATTAAGTTATGCCTAATACCCATTGTTAATATTTCACAAAAATCAAAGGTGTCTGAATTTTAACGGAGCGCTTCTACCCCCTCTTTGCCCCTTTTGCATAGAAGTAAATTTAACTAATTATAGCCCATATTACCACTCCTTTCGTCTAACAGCTGTGTTCCAAAATTCATAATGATCGGTTAATTAGTTTAGAAGTCGATCCTGTACATATAAATATATACACATACCTAACTTTATATAAATAGAGATATAATTCTTTCATTTTAAAGTTATAGATTAATCCCATTGATAGTATAATATTTGTTTATTCCGATTAGCTAGGAACAAAATGTAGTATCTGTTCTGATGCTACACTTTGACTATTCTGTCCTCGGTCAGTGAAGAAGAAATCCTTCTAGATGGAGCAATTTTTGATTTTTGTTGCAATACAGAGTGCCCTTTTTGGGAGCTGAATTTCCCCACATTAGAAACCGAGCTTATGTCTAAGTTTTCTTTGTGGAACCCATATTAATTGTTTTAGAATAGGTTACATCAGAATCAACATTTTTTTTTATTCGATTCATGCCAATTTCTTAGGTTGAAACAGTACTTAACAAATATTAAGTGTTTATCGTATTTTTGGTAATATTCAAACAAAACGTCAACATGGTTATCTGCATTTATCCGGCACGTCTACAAAATTATGTAAGGTTGGATAACTCTAGTTACTTCCTGTTTGGAAATATATTAAAATATTCGGAATGTATGCCACTAAACTAGAATATTACTCTGCAATTTCCCTTTTTTCTTCTAGCCTGATGATTGAAACATGGACGCCTCTGTGTGGCTTAATTGCCATAGATATATTTTCATACTACTACTAAGCTCTACTCACGTATTAAAAGTGTTGAAGTAAATACTGAAACTATATGCACAATATATTATATCACCTTATAATATTATATCTGTCTATACATGAAATAAAAAACAAAAATTATGTTTGCAAACCGGAAGTTGGTAGAGTTATCTGCCCTTATGCAATGTTATTGACAAAACGGATAAATGCAAACCGCCATGGTCATTTTTTGTTTGAATATTACCAAAATACGGTAAACAACGAATATTTGTTAAGTGTTGTTTTAACTCAAGAAAATAATATAAATCATGATTTTGGTAGAAATAAGTTATTTTGGGAATAATTGCGAAACCCATTCTACTGGAAATAATTAGCGATCATACGTTAGGAAATTACTAAAATCCTAACGAAAACAAGAAAAAAAGCATACAAACAAGTTCTTCGAAAATAGTTAATACTATTTATTAAAATTGATTTAACTGGGTTAATTTTAAAATTGTACATGATATTAAGAGATCCGATTCATATATAAATGTTATCTTTCTTTGAATCTGGCTGGATGATTTTTCTAGGAAACGAGCCTGGGGGTGGAGGAGGGGTGGTCGACTGGTTACTTGTAATGATGTTTGTTGAAGTCATTACGACTGGCAGCCGGAGTGGTGGCACGGATGGCAATAGACAATGTCCAGTTGTATCACGATTCTCACTAACAAGAAAACTAAATAAAAGGGTGTGATGAACGTGACATCAACAAAAGGAAGACAAACTCAGGTGTACAACAAAGATAAGAGTGTTTTTATTTCAGTAGAAATAAATACATATCTAGGACTACTAAAGTTGTTATTGTTATTGTTGTTGTTATTGTTGTTGTTGTTGTTGTTGATGATGATGATGATGATGATGATGATGATGATGATGATGATGATGATGATGATGATGATGATGATGATGATGGGAAACTACTGAATAAAGGGCAGTCGTGTCATTGTTGCAGTACATGATGATGATTATGATGATGTTGATACCTACAGCAGTGTTTGGGATGTAGCGAAGGCTTGGTACTAGCAACAGAGCTGCTGTTGATGCTGTGCTGTGGATATCCTGGGAGCTGCCACTGGTGACTGTTCGTTGCTGCTAGTAGTAGTCGTTGTAGATCGTTGGAGGATGAGTACTGCTGCTGCTGCTGCTGCTGCTGGATCGCCATCTCATCTGATAGTAAATTTGGGGGCAAGCTTCAAAGTCACTGTCGGTGCTGGGTCTCCAGCGGCTGCGAGTGTTCTGGTCGTTGTTGTCATCGTGACAAGTTGCTTTTTGTCTGATTGTGAGTCTGGGGGCAAGCCTCAAGTAACTCTTGATAGGAAAAAATACATCCGTTTTATACAGCTTCTGCTGATAGCGAGGACTCAATGAAATCTCATTGGATGATGCAAAGGAAGATGTGCAGAGAGAGATGAAATTGTGTCTATCTCTGTCACATGCGCCAAACCTGTAGAAATGTCAACATCCGGTTTTGTTACAGGGAACGACAACTGCCTTGACCAGGTGACGAACAAATGAATGTGTTCATTTTTAAAATCACCAAAAATCAGAGAATTGCCCAATTTGAATAAAATTTTCAATATTTATTCAATAAATGATGTATTTTGTAACGAATACGTGTTTTCAAATTTAGCATCTAAAAATTTGATGGAATGTAACTTTAGGCAAGATTAGAACCCATGTTCATCTTGTCTTTAAAAAAATATTTTGTTACTGTTAAAAGCGACTCTATATACTTTCCCCAACCAAATTTTAAGTAAAGTGACAACAAATAAAACTAAGACTGCCTTGACCCCATCCCTTCTTGGGGAAGCGGCTGCTAGTTTGAGAGGTTCGGAAGTAGGTAATGTCAGCTTTGGATCACTTGGATGCAGACAATAGAAAATAAGTGGAATTTAATTAATGTAAATAAAAAGAATATATACTGGGTTTATATCGAGGGGGGGGGGACTGACCCACTGACAATTACAAGAGGTGTTGTCTGGAATTTGAGTGACGACAAGTGTCCTCATATTTCCAGCACTCTCTTTCAATAACCGTTGCAAATCACTTTGCGTTATCGTAACTGTCGTTTACCATTGATTTATTGCTGATAAAGACTTTTGCCTTTCTCTAAAACCTGAGAGGCAATAAGCCTCCCCCCAATTCTAGTACTCTCTGTGCCATTTCAGTGGAGGTCTGGGTATGCTCTGCCTCCTAGATCTTTCCATCCTCATTGACCCTTCACAACCATTTTGTGTGGTACCAGCCGCGATTTATTATTATTTTTATTATTTTGTACAGCTGGCATTGCCAGTGATCATTCATCGGTAAAAACAGGTAGTTTTCCCTGGAGTCCCAATGACAGTAATTTTATCCAGATTTCTAGTACTTTCCATCATCATTGCAACTCATTTGGTTTAATCTCCCCACCCTAATGGTTAGGGGTTTTCTTTGAAATCTGAGTGACAGTACGTCTCCTCAAGATTCGAGTACTCTCCGTACCCTTTCATCGGTTGTTTGGATGATATTATCCCTTCTTTCTCATTCCATAATCTCAAACCCTGCACGCCCACTTTCTAATGTTCGTGCCACTGTCTTTTTCATCGAGGCGAGGGTGGGAAGGGGTACAGGTCGGCTTTATTTTTCAGCTCCTTTAGTTTCATCTTAATATGCTCTATCTTTTCATTTTATTTCAGCTTAATTATGGTTAGAGTGTTTGGTAATGGGTCGGGAGATCAGGGTTCAATTCTCGGTTGAATCATACAAAAGACTCAATAAATGGCATTTGATGCCACTTTACTAAACACTCAGCATTATAAGGTGAAGATCAAGATAAGTGGAGTAATCCTAGAAAAGGAATGGCGCCCTCCCCTACATCTCGGTGTAGTAACTAATGAAAATGGAGCGTTTAGGTCGCCCTCTACTATGCTCGACCATTTTACTTTTACTAACTATGGTTGGTCAGTATCACCTTGTTTTGTGGGTTGGTTTCTACACTCTAACAATATTAAGATCAGCACAAGAAAATTAAATATCCTACAATATTTGCACGCTTGTTAGTTCACATAATGATGCAAAAACTAACGATGCATATCTATTATCTCAATTACTCATCGGATATCAACAGTTCAAATTTTAACTTTGCCGAAACATCTGATATTTAGACCAGCCAAATCTGGCAGAAGGCCATTCAATATTTTACAGAATTTAGTAAAAAGGTAGCACATGATCTACTAAAAGAACTCATAAGTCAAGAAGTTTTTTGAAAATTAGGCTTGGTATGGAGATTCTTAATCTTTGCTGACCTGTGGCTCATGGTAATTTACATCGACTTTGGTTCCATGAATTTTCTATGTTTGAACCATAATTGTACAAGATTGACTTCTGTTACTCTCCTGTCAGAAAAGTCACTTAATAATTTGCAGAGAAAAATGCTTCGAGTCTTGGTTGCCAAAAAAAAAAAAGATAAGAAAAAAAGTCTACTTCTTTTTAGACAGGTTTCTTTAATCTTGGAAAAATACTCTCCAAAGTTCTTTGAGTCAATCATATCATTTTGTTTTGCCTTCGAAAGAACTGCAAACAAAGAAAAGAATTCTTCTGGAATAACTGATACATTGCTTATAATTGTGCTGCAGAAATAAAAAGAAAATGGAAACTTACTTTTTGATTTTCCTCTTGGCACCAGACACGTTGATGAACAGGAAAGTTCTGACCCAAATTTGGGAGAAAGAATTATTTGCCTCCAGCGAGAAACTGCTCAAAGCAGAGTTCTGTGATGTTTTTAATAGATGGTAATATGCAATCTCAAACCTGCCATCATGTATCTGTGCATTGTATTCATAAAGAAATGATTCTCCTCTCTTTCTGTCTCTTTCACTCTCTATCTATCATATAAATATATAACTATTTATAACAAATATTTGTCAATATCCACATACATATATATTTTTATGGAAATCGCTCCAGACAAGGCATGAAGCCACTTAAGGTGAGGAGCTAACAAGAACAAATATGATTATCGCAAAGACAGGAGATGCCTATTGGCCTTAGTCTTGAAAAGACCAATGGTTATAGGTAGAAGGAAAACAGTCAGCAGAAAGAGAGTTCCACAAGCCTGCGGTTCTTGGAAAAAAGCAACTGGAATAGTAAGCTGTATTACAATGAGGTAACAAAACAGCGAATTGATGTAGACCACTATACCAAAGAGTCAAGCGAGCTGGAACAAAAAAAGTGAGGAATAGATCACATCAATCTGAAGAACACGTGCCATAATAGTATTTATAGAAGAGACTGAAACTAGCAACATCATGTCTGTGAGAGAGGGTGTAGAGGAGAAGAAAGGGTAGGGCCAATCAAATTACAGACACGTTTTTGCACCTTATCAAGAACCCTCAAATGGGACTGAGATTCACCAGCCCAAATCTGACAACAGTCCTCCATACATGGTCTGATTGTAGATTTGTAGAGATAGAGAATAGCCTCAGGTGTGAGAAAGTGTTTGCAGCAATAGAGAGAACCGACTTTACAAAAAGCAGAAAGAGCAATGGATCTAATATATGAACTCCAAGAAAGATTTGATGAGAGAGAAAAACCAAGTTTCAGAGTCGATTTCTCCCCAATATGTTTCAACTTAACCAAGACTAATCAGTGTGGCTAGACATAACTGTACCACCAGTCGCAGGATTTGAATCCGGACTAAAGTCATCTTTAACTTCTATCCGACAGCTTTACTCACACGGTCCAAAGACAGCTATACGATGGAGAAAGGGAAATATTCTTATCATTCATTTAATGAACATAGTAAGCCTCCAGAGGGTGCTCAGCCTACCTAATGGGAGAGAACTTTTGCAATATTGCTTTAGACAGAAGATGTTCATGTTACCCTTATAGAGTGCTCTTCTTTGAAGGGAGCTTTAAATAATTATTCATAATAATTATTTTTTAATACCCACATACATATGTTTCATATTCGTCAAGACACATCAGTGTGGATAGACATAACTGTACCACTGATCGCAAGATTCAAACACCGGACTAAAGTCACCTTTGAGACAGTTATATATATATATATATATATATATATATATATATATATATATATATTATTTTCTATGAAATTGTGCTAATTACCTCATTATAAAATATTATGAGGATTCAAAAGTACTTTTAAGGAAATTTATACCTAAAGTTAATTGTAATTACGTTTAATACTTAACTCGTGTTGTGAGGGGAATAACGTAGCATCAATACCCATATTACCTCCCTACATTAAGTGTATGCCTATATTTATATTGGAGTGGGTGCATTTTTTAGGGGCGTTTATACAGAGATGATGCACTATCCTTCGTCAACTCTTGCAGTAGAAGTTTGGAAAATACCAAAAAGGATATACATAACATTTTTTAGAAATTTGGACCTTAAGGTAACAATAGACATAAACCATAAGATAGTTAACTTCCTAGACATCACCCTAAACCTAAACAATATAACATATGAACCATATCATAAACCCAACCATACTCTCTATTATGTAGATTTTAACTCAAACCACTCGGGACTCATTGAGAAAGCCATAATCTCTAGTATTTCTAAGAAAATATCAAAACTATCATCTAACGAGCCACTATTCAATAAAAAAAAAATATTATAATGAAACGTTAGCCAGATCTGGATATACTGGGAAAATAAACTATATGAGAGTAAGCTCGGTAAATCACAACGAGGATTCTAATACAAATAGGAACACACCTCACATAATATCATACAACATGGCTATGGGAAATTCCAGACAAATCAAAAATAGAATAAATAATAATGATAGGTGAGATACTGCACCTAATACTACACTTAACACTAGGGGATCAACAAACCCACCATCGGTAGAGAATATCACTAGGAAGAAAAATAGACATAGAAACTCACTCTAGTTCAATCCTCATTATGGCTTAAACATTCTCACTAACATACACAAAGAGTTCTACCAAATTATCAAGAAAGATTTTCCTATGGATAGTAGACTAAGTAAAATTATAAATAAAAATACAGTAAAGCTATCCTTTTAAACATCGATAAACTTAACATCAACTATAGTAAGTTCAAATAACACAAAAATCAACAAGAATAGGAACTTAGATTAGTACAGTACAGAACCAGAAAAATAACTCCCAATGTAACTGTAAAAATGTCAATGAGTGCCCTTTAGAGGGGAGATGTTTAACTTCAAATATAGTGTATAAATGTAACGTCATAGAAGAAAACAGAATTAGAACATACATTGGTTCGCCGGCATGTAGTTTCAAGGACAGGTTTATAAACCATATTCACTCTTTGAAAGAACCTACTACAAATTTAAAGAAGGGCTCTACAACTTTAGCTAAACATGTAAGAAAACTAAATAGTAAAAATATACAATACAGCCCAAAATGGTCTATATTAGGTAGAGCAGGGAAATACAAACCTAACAAATCTAAGAGATGTAACCTCTTTATTCTGGAATCCTACAATATAGTTATGTCTAAGGAAAATCTGTTTGATAAAAAACAGGAAGTGGTTCAGAACTGTCTACATAGAACCGCATATGTCCTATCTCGTTACATACCCATATAGACACCTGTGGCACTAACTCTTTCATCAATGTAAATAGGAAAATATCTAAGGTATAGGAATATTATAAGATTATGTAGCCAATAGAAACTGTACACTTAACAGTAGATAACAGAATATCAATACCCGACTATAAAACATTTAAAGATAGAACACATCACATACAGCAAAAATGACCGAAGCGACATAGCCTAAACCTAGCCTATAGATAAGGAAATTGTAAGAGAGCCAGATCATGAGAACATCAGCAGACAATTTTTTAGATTTCAACTGTACTAATTAGTGAAGTAATGGTAACTAAAAACTAAGATAATTTAAGGAAGGAGTAAGAACCAATAAAACAATTATAATTCAAAATATAATGCCAAATAAATGCTAAATATAGAGGAAAAAATGCTCCCACTCCAATACAAATATAGGCATACAATTAATGTAGGGAGGTAATATGGGTATTGATGCTAATGATATTTCCCTCACAACACGAGTTAAGTATTAAACGTAATCACAATTAACTTGAGGTATACATTTCCTTAAAAGTACTTTTGACTTCTCATAATATTTTATAATGAGATAATTAGCACCATTTAATAGAAAATGATAAATATATAATAGCTCCTTTCGGAAGTTTGATCATATATATATATATATATATATATATGAATAAAGTTGTATTAGTTGTTATATTTATGAGGATAGAGTACTCAGTATAGGTCAGAGAGTGTACGTGTATCTAGGTTTTCAGAAGATTACTTAAGAAAAATTGATTATCCGAAAGGATGTCTAAATAAGTATTTGTTGACATTAGACTTGAAGACGACCATGATGTAGTCGGCTGGGAAGCAGACTTGTGGTATTTTTTTCTACAAATGAAATGTTCTAGGAAAGAAACTTTGTTCATGGAAGTTTCGTTTGGTTTTTGGTTAAGAGAGAGGGAGAGAGAGAGAGAGAGAGAATGGAAAGTTTTTTTCTGTGGTTGTAGTTAGGTGTGTTCTTACCATGAAGATAACGATACAGTAGCTAGAAGCTGGTTCTTCATCATCCTCACAGTGTAGTAAAATCTAACCTTGAATTCAGCAAATTGACTCTGACTGAACTTTAATTTCCTGATACTTTCAACTAACCAATGCATATATTAGTGGGTTAACTTTTCTAATATTGTACAGTCTAACATTAGAACTTACACTAACCTTATGTTGGAAAATACCGTTTTTAACATTACTTTGACACACCTGCATCTAAATATTGCTCAACTTGAAGCTTAAGCCTTATAAGTCTCATAGAATTTCGACTACTGACCAACACACAGATAACAAATGATCAATTATACTAATGATTTTTTCTCCTCTTTTAAAACATCATTCACAATTGATTGAAACAGTTGAAAGGACACACTGATGTTATTCTAGAAATGATTGATGAGATCCCGACCCTTAATGACCCTGTGACCGTTTCTGTGCAATAAAAAGCAACAAACTGTAAGATGGGGTTGATTACAATGCATTTCTTCTTGCATAATCTTTCTAGTTTTAACTCTAAAAGCAAGGGCGTCGAACGAGAATATCTTCCCAAACATCTAATTATTAATAGATCTCATTATATATTTATTTAACTATCATGCATCTTTGAGCACTGCTTGCTTTAATCAATAATCTTGTGTCTATTTAAAAGAAAAACAACGAACACATAATATGAAGATATAGATCAAATTCTTCTAAGTATTTCATCAGATGGACCCCAGAAATGTCTTTGTAAATACATTATATTATTCTATTAGAAAAAAAATAGAGTTATAGATATACCGTTGAAAACTTTATTGTCAATAAGTTACCCGTGTGAGGAGAGATATTAAAAAATATATATTCCATATTTAGGAATCCGATTAATTATTTTGAAGGTCTCAATTAAATCGCTCTAGTAAAGTAGTTAAACCTAAAGATTCTAACAATCATAATTAATTAAGATCCTTTAATCCTTTTATTAGTTAAGTCACTTTTTTTCATGAATATTCAATCAAATAGACCTCAGGAATATCCTTGTAAATTCAATATTTTATCATTAGTTTTTAATTAATCCAATGTATTCTTTAAATTATTTAAAAAGCTATTTTTAATCTGATTAGGCAATTTGTTCAAAAACTGTATTTCTATATTAGAAAAAAATCTTATTATTTAGTAGATTTAGTTTTTGAAAAGTTTCTTGCTAATAAATTACCATTGTAAAAAAGATATTTAAAAAATGGGTTCCATATTTAAACATCTCATTATTCGTTTTTAATTTCTTAATTTAGTTACCCCTCATTCTTCTCTCTGGTAAAGTAGTTAAACCTAAAGATTTTAACTTATCCTTATATTCTCATATTATTTCTCAGTACTAGAACTTTAACTTGAGTCTTTGGGACATAAAATCAATGAGTTGCTCCCGGGCATTATTAGGGCATCACAAGACTTCTGCAAACCACTGTCTAGGATTGAGTAAAATATTCTATATGAGGTCTTATTAAAGCTTTAAATATTCTAACAATAACATTTGCTTCCCTTAAGATAACATTTCTAATCATCTGACCAATGAGATAATGGATCAAATATCTGCTCCCTTGATCACATTTTTTATCAGTTAATGTAAAACTTACTTGAAATCTAAATGCATGAATTGAATAACAAGTAAATTTATACAATTGAAAAACTGAAAATAAAAAACAGTAAAACAGAATATTCTATTGATTTACATATTGATGCTTAAGTTTTTTAAAATATTTTTTATTTTAATTAAACAATTTTGCAGGTGAGCAAACGGAAATGGAAATTAATGTCAAAATTTCAACAACAACAACAAATAATAGTTAATTAATAAAATGTCCTTTTTCAAAACCAATATGCAAATATCAAGAAGTTTCATCAGATGTGCTGCTGTCGTGGCAGGCCGAGAGCAGGCTCTAGGTGTTTCCTCGTAAAGCCAAGTCAATTTACGATGGTCCATGATGTGGTGCATCATTAATAGACGACAGCGATCGCTTCGCACACAAATCTGTTAAGAAGACCAACATATTTTGATCGCTTCCGGTCTTTGCTGACGCTGCTAGATGTCCAATATAAGTTATATTAGTAAATTTAAAAACAAAATTACAACTAACTGAAGTAAAAAAATGTTTACTTTTATCAGGTGAAAATAATTAAAAAAAGAAACTGAAAAACCTTTTTTTATCATAGTTCACCCCAAACAAGGCAGGCCACCACTGTAGACGTAAGGGGCTACTGAGAATTAGAGTGTAAGTTTTGGGGATCATCCTAAGTTGCAGCGAGATGTCTGTTTACATTAGTTCAAAATTTCTGCATGTCGGTACAGTCGGAGGAACACAGGCAGCAGGGATAGAGTTCCAGAGGCCGGCACTACGAGGAAAGAAGCTATTGGAGTAGAAGGCTCTCCGACATCTGGGGACCTTCACAGTGAATGAATAGGACTTAGCTGATTTCAGGTTGGTCTAGTGTATTTACGTCGAGGGGCACTAGAGCAGCCAGTTCATCGAAGCACATTCTATTGAAGTACTTGTAAAACAAGCACAAGGATGCAACATTGCGGCGATGGAGCTTGGTGGATAGTGGGGGACCTATCAGATTAGAGACTCTTTTTTGGACCTTGTCTAAGAGGGAGATACTAGTGGATGGTGTACCAGCCCAGATGTGACAACAATACTCCATGAATGGGTAGATGGTGGCTTTGTAGAGATATATGATAATGTCAGGTGTGAGAAGTTTTCTAGCACAGTAGAGAGCGACCACTTTCTTTGCAGCAGCCTTGACAATGTATTTTATGTATTTGTTTCAATTCATGTTACCTGTGAATGTTAGGCTGAGGGGTTTGAACGTTTGACTCTCAATTAGGGTATTATTTGCCATGGTAATCGGTGGTTGAAGAGGTTTCTTGTAGTTATTGAAGGAAAGGAGCTTTGTCTTTGCGGCATTAAATGTTACCATCCATTTATGACCCCATTCCACTACAGACTGGAGGTCACTTTCTAAGGATTTAGCAATTTCCTCGGATATGTGCGTGTCCATTTTGACCACATGGCGAGAGTAGAGAATGGTATCGTCAGCAAATATACCCATCTCAGACTCAATGTTATCAGGGAGGTCGTTTATGAAAATCAGGAACAGTAGTGGTCCAAGGATGGATCCCTGGGGTACACCAGCATTTATGTCATGCTGTTTTGATGAACGGCCATCAAGGACAACCTGGATGTTTATTTTGGATAACAAGGATCTAATTATATCAAATATAGTAATACCATATGAGTGAATTTTTATTAGAAGACCTTTATGCCAAACCTTGTCAAAGGCTTTGGATATATCAAGCACTACTGCCCTAGCTTCACCTGCCTTGTCTAGTGTATGATCTATCTGTTCAGAGATGACTGTTAGGATATCTGCAGTAGATCTCGATTACCTGAATAATACTGACGGTTAAAAAGAAGTTTAGCATTAACGAGATGTTGGGCTATCGCTAAATTGATTAAAGATTCAAAGATTTTAGCAAAGATCGGAGTAGGCCGATGAGGCGATAATTTTGAGGATCAGTTTTATCTCCAGAATTCTTGAAGACTGGCACCACAGAGGCAATTTTCCAGCTATCAGGGAAGCAAATTTCAGCAAGACATGTGTTGTAGAGTTTGGAGAGGACAGGAACCAGTTCAGCTTATTAAAATTTATCATTTTATATTTTCTAATATATTGTTGTAATTTATTAAAGCAAACATTTAATTTAATTAAAAATTATATTTCGATAATTCAGTTGTATGTTTTCTTAGCATCTTTTTTATTGAAGAATTAAAAGATCACGAAGATTCATTTATAGAGTTAAAAAGAAAATTTAGATTTTAATATGGTAGATTCTAAAAATTTAAAACATATTAATTATAATTTTAAATATTCGAATCCAGATCCGGAAATAAATATTCGACAACGTCCATTTTATGTACACCTATTTCTGAAGATCAGTTTTTGTCTGTCACCAGGTTCATAGTTACCGATACTCAGAGAGTGGTCGTCGTGTCGCACAAGCATTGATCACTATACTACTCTTTCTGTGCTCGTACTTTCTGAGTATGTGATCTTTATGTAGATACAAACTATGTGTGCATGTTATTGCATCGTAAACCTCTTGGAACCTACCATGGGAGGAGTGTGGTAACATGTGCCGGCTTGACAAGACAGCTAACATGCCAAGCTTGCAATTTGGTAACCATGTAACGTGCCGGTTTGGTGAATCACCAACGAGTGCATGTGCAGCAGAATCAAGCATAGGAAAGAGGTGGCTTCAATTATGACATCCTATCAGATCATCACAAAACCTTACACATCCGTGGTATGGTCTGTAAAAGTCTAGCAGGCCTAAAAGTCATATCCGCGCCTCGTATCGGGAGGTATTACACTAGTATCACATTAATACACAAAAAGTGGTCATTCTCGAAAACGAGTAGACAGCCACCATGTATATATATATATATATATAGCCTTGGACGACTAATTTACACTTATATATATATATATATATATATATATATATATATATATATATGGGTGGGTGGGTGGGTGCATGTCAATATTTGTGGGTGAGAAATTAATGACTGTTTCTGCCATAATAAAAGAAAAATAAATGAGATTGTTCATTTTGGGAGGGGGTGGGGCATTGTTGAAGGATGAAACAGATGAACAACCCTTCTCCCCTTCTCCCAACTATTGGATGCGTAAGAGTAAAATATTGAAAACAAGCCTGCACACGTTTCTTTACCTTTAATGCAAAAGCAGGTTTGGTAAGTTTTGTTTTATGTTTTCATTAATGTTGAACCTTATCTGAACTGGAACAGGTGAGAATATAAGCAATGGCCATTAAGTGTGAGACTTCCTGTTAAGAATGTTTCTAACGAACAATATATGGGAGCACGTGAGCGTATTTATGTGGATCTTGCTGCAGCAGCATTAGAAGGTAGTGGATAAAAAACAGTAGTTTTCTGGTCAAATGGAAATATTTACTTAAATGCCAGCAAAATTTATATAAAAACCAATAGCGTTTTGAGCAATCAGAAAGTGAAGGAAATAGAGTTTTCTCATGGTGGAAATGTCTGGAATATACAGAAAGGATAAAGCACATATTATTTGCACCTTAAAACTAGTTTAATTAATGCTGACAACTTGTTAGTCATAAATGACTCTGTCATGGACACAGACCACCTTGATTTTAAAACTGGAGCAGATGGGATTCTCAGCCAAGTCTTTGGCAACCCATCTAGGAGAAAGAAACTCTGATGTAAAACCTACCGCCAAAGAGATTACCTGTCATCTTGGCATGCCACTGGGTCATATTCATGAAGTTTCTGAAATTGGTACTCGTGTTGTACAAGCGTTTGCCACTATAATAAAATGATGTACAGATATATCTATGCGATCTCATCTGTCACCAAAATATACTAAAAGTACTATGGCGATGGAAGAGTGGGGAAGTGTACATATATAACTCGTTTTAAGCACACTGTTATACTTCTGCATATAGGCAGCCGGAATCTCATCGTAACATGCTGACAGAGACCGACTTAGGAAAACACTATTCACCCAGTGCTACACCAAAAGTTGTCTGCTACATGAACACTGAATAGTCTCTTGTGGCTGACAGTCTATTTCTGACAGTGGTGGACTGTGATGACACCGTAATTATCGGTGATGGGGCAGTGACTCATCATGTACGTATATATACATATATATATATATATATATATATATATATATGTGTGTGTGTGTGTGTGTGTGTCTTTGTATATATATACATTAATTATTTCACTTCAAATATATTTATAACATAAACTTAAAACTTATATGTTTTCAAAAGTGCTTAATACAGAGTAGAGCTTTTATGAATAAAATAATATAAACATTAGAAACAGTCTGCACGGATCAACCAACGTTTTGACGTCAGAACTATAAAGTGAGCTAAGAAATTAAAATTGAAATTATCCCAAAGAAATTAAACAGAACAAAATCTGCCAGCCGAAAATTAACCTCATTAAACATGTCATTTATTCTTCCTACAATTAGACGGCCCCTCCAACCTACCCCAACAAATTTGACGGCTCATGTACATTTAACCTATGTGCCTGTGTAAGCCCCTCCTATTCCCCCTCCTCTTTCCTCCCTCCCCCCAACCTTCAATCGCCTGACTATATGCATACTTAGATCTATCGCATGCAATTCAGACTAACTTCAAATTTATGCACACTCATTCTCCAGACACAAGTAAAACTACCTCTTCCACATACTATTCACCATACATTAAATATTTGCATACACATATTATAGGGGACAGTTAGCAATAGTATTCACACATTCATTCACACATTCATATTATTGCGTTAAAAATATTCTGAATTTAATTTACTACTATTTTTATACTTAGACACTGTAATAAGAAGATTTAATTGGTGCTTACTAAATTTATTAATTTATACTTAGAAAGATTAGCTCTTTTTTAATTTATAAAGTTATAAAATCATAATTTTATAAAATAAAAACTTAGTAAAACCAATATAATAGTTTAATTCAAATAGTATATCTACAGAACACCCGTGATTGGCCAATTATGCAAATTAGCAAGAATAGAATTAATTAGAAAATAATACAGCAATAAGATTATAATCAAGTATAAGGAAAAATTTATCATAAATCGAATTTTTTTTAATAGATCACTTCATAGTTAAACTTGTCAATTAAAAGATATAATCTGTATTTACTAAACCTATCAATCTTATACTAAGAAGAATAAATAAAAAATTTCAAAACCGCCTATTTCCAGAAATAATAAAATCTAATCTTACAAAACAAAATTCTGTAAAAAGTATCACTTACATGTGACAAATGGTACATCCACAGAACTCTATCATGATTCCACAGATATGCAAGATATTGTTAAAATTTTAAATCTATTTTTTTTTATTCATCTGCGTATTGTTCACAAATAGTTTAATTAGTAACTATAATTTAGTCGTATTACATTACTAAATTTCATTGCCCCCCCCCCTTTTTGCGGTTTATAAAATTTATTAGTAAGCTTATAGACTAATTCAACCACTATTATTTAGAAATTTAAGTAACATTAGATGTATACTTAGTCGGGGATGCTTTAATTTACCAGAATTCACATTAGTTTCCTTATAGAGTGTTATGATGAATTAACTAGTTCATTACCATTTTTATCCAGGGTGAACCATTTGAAGTACCTACAGTTAAAATAAACTATAAGACAGTTTCGCCTGACAAAGTTGTTCTACAACGAAAGCAAAAAAAAGAATTAAATAAATGAATTTTTCATTTAAATTGCACGATTATTGATTTTCAAAATATTTCACTTAAATACATTTTCATGCGTGCCTCAAAGATGTTGTCAATTTCCTTTATTTATATATATATATATATATATATATATATATATATATACAATATTTTTATAAATGTTAATTATTTTTACTTATAGACACTAGTATTTAATGCTATATGCAATCATTAGTGTAGGAAATGTTAATCCATTTGTATTATTTATGCTATATATCAACTTCCGTTGGTGATTTTTATTATACTAATTATATATATATATATATATATATATATATATATATATATATATATATATATATATATATATATATATACAGTATATAACATATACAATATTATATAGATAATTATATACATATATATATACATATAATATTTTTATAAATATTCTTATTTTTACTTATAGACACTAGTATTTCATGCTAAGGATTCGAACCCAGCTACAAAGTCACCTTCTAGTTTTCAGGCTGAGCCCTTACTCCCAGGCCACCATCGATCAACACGGAAAGAAGGGAATTTAAAGTCTATTAATGTCAAATGGCGGACGCATACAGTAAGCAGCTAGAGAGTGTTCAACTTGCTGTGGCAAGGAACGTCGCCTAGCGCCTTAGTATGACTGCTGGTTTCTAAATTCAACTGTATAGATATATAGATAGATAATCAATAATGAATAATAGAAATGCACTTATTTTTTCGTTTATATATATATCTGTGTACATATGTACATATCTGAATATATATATATATATTGCTTTCTTAGTGAGCTTAAGTCTTTAGCAACATTCGTATGTATAAACTATGACTCAATCTGTGTAAGTTTTTTGTCCTGCAATCATTCTTGGCTCAGAGGAACAACTACATGCATAAAGTGAATAACACGATGCGCTGATCGTCCTTCCATAAAATACGTGCTGTGCACTTCTTTGTTTCTGCACCGTTTTTAATCTGCCACATTTCCATAGCTCGGGAATTGATTTACATCCTCAAGCTGATGTTTGCAAAGACATCAAATAGGAATTTAATCAAAATTCTCATTAAACAAAGCTGTCTTTTTCATCAAATTTGGCTTTTGTTCCGTACAACAACCACAAAAAAAAAACGTACACAACCGAAATCTCGTGGGCAATTCTTTCACAGAGCTATTCACACATATTTTGTTTTTCTATTCCTCAGAGACTTTGAATTTTTCTGTTCATCTTTTAAACTCTATTATTTTTTGTTCCTTCTTTCTATTTACCTACTTACCTACCTCTCATAGGGGGGGGGGTCTGAAAAGTAATGGGACTGATATGTTGTGTGATTTCAATCAATCAATTTTATTGGTAAAAAATTAGCAAAGTGCAGCAAGCTATGTGAAAAGACAGACGATATTGCATCTATATACCGTCTAAATGTTTGTCCAAGGCGACTTTAAACCTGGATATGGTAGGCATCATCACTACCTCCTCTCGTAGGCTGCTTAACGGAGTAGAAACACAGACATGAAATTCTGTCTGTCTTCCGTTGAGATGATACTGACAATGGTACATCTTCTGCGGTGCCGTACTGACTGCGACTAGGCCTTTGGGTGAAAAACTCCTTTAAAGCTAGATTTAAATTCCCGTTGATGATGCTGTATACCAGAATCAGGTGCACTTGCATTCTTCGCTGCTCTAGTGGGGACTGAGTTAGTCTTTGAAGCCGTTTTTGTAATGGGTGTGAGTATTGATTTACTCCTCTCCAGGAGTTAGGCACAAGGCCAGTTTTTATCTTACTCCCACAAGTAAGATGTGACCCAAGGTCGGGTCGGGAAAGTGGGGTTTAAAAATTGCCTGGGCAGCCCCGTCGGCATTCCCCGGTAGGGGCGCCTCAGGCAGTAAGTAATAAACTTACTCCTCCCCAAAGAGGGGAGGCAAAGCCTTGGAAGGTGGACCTCCTAGAACTGCACAGGACAGACCCATTGACCGGCGTAAATCAAGCCCCGAAGGACAAGACAATACCAGTATGGGGTGCAGTATCCATCGGAACAGATACTACACTTTGATCTTAGCCAAAAGGCCAAGAGGAGGATAGAGTAATTGGTGTGAGTATGTTGCATGATTTTAAGCAAGTAATGATTCGACGAAGAATCGAAAACGTTCGTGAAACCTATGAGACATTTAGTAATTTTTTTTTATTTTAATACAAAAAAGACCATCAGAAAAATTGAAAAATTAAAAAACGGTATAATTAAACAAACGAATTCTGTTATTTTTAACAATATTTGCTTTGGTCTGAAGAGGTTTACTCGCCATGAAGAGTACAATCGAAACATGTATGCACATTTGTAACCAATAATGTGTGTATGAATAAAAATTTATACTATATATATATATATATATATATATATATATATATATATATATATATATATATATAGCAGGTTTACCCGGCGTTGCCCAAGGCCATAAAAAAAATAGAAGAGGTAAAAATCTGTGTGTAACACCTTCATGTTAAGACACCTATCTTTCTACTTATCTCAATCCGGCTCTTTATATTTCTCTCCTTCCCCCTTCCCTGTTTTCCCACATCTGTCTCCCCTACCCCTCTTCATCTCCGCCCAGCCCATTCCTCTCTCCTGTTTTATGCATTAAAATAATAATAATGTAAGTCATTCACCTGAGCTTTCAGCTTTAAAGTTATTGATCCTGGGCAACACCAAGTTTATTCCCTGCCCACTTCTTCAAAAATATAATGAAATCTATATATTTTTTTATTTATTCCCGGACAACGCCGAGTTTATCATCTTTTTCCTCCTCTTTAATATAATGACACTTATATTTATTTTAGTGTATTCCCGGGCAACTCTGGGTTTTTTGTCTTTCCATTCTCCATCAAACATATACCACATTGAAAATGTACTACTGTATTATTGCACACACCTTCCTTATCTTGAACACTGACTCCCGAGCAACGCAGAGTCCCTTTTCTGTTATACAATAGTATAACAAAATACAGTGAATTGATCTATCTAGGACAGGGACGGGAACCTCCGGCCTGCGGACGACATCCGGCCCGCGAAGGCTTAGCCTCCAGCCCGCCACCCTGCTATGC
>OY744533.1:33020357-33100357 GCA_963556195.1 Sepiola atlantica
TCCAGACGATTCCATAATACCACTTTCGCTTTGGGATGTTGGCAACCATTACGTGGTCCCTCCTGCAAGAATGCCGATAACAGAATCAAACCGGTCAACAAAGTTGTACCATTCTAATTTATACGAATTTACTTTACTAGTATAAGATGAGTGACTATTTGGGAATACAAGACACTGTATATGGGAAGACAGTAATACCTCTCTGCAAATAAACTTCAAAAACTAATGTCATCAAAATGATCTCCCCTGGCCGAGATATGCATGCGACTGGGAGCCATTTGTGAATTTAATATTCCCTAGAAACTTCCTCCTTGAAGGAAGAAGCCACACCAGCACAGAACGACTCACTATGATGCCGGTTAATGCTTTTACTATCATTGCAGTTGGTAGAAGATAGCTCATCTCCTAAATGTTCTGTCTTTGAGAAATTATTATGTCAATAGAAGTTAGTTATTTTATTATTAAACATCGCTCAATCTTAAGATAATTTCACATCAGAATAGAAACCATCCGATATATTAAAGTGTATGAGTCACTATTTTCTCAATTTTATTTCCAAACTTCTTTTCCTTCTCAGATTTTTTCTTTTCATAACTATTTTTGAATGAGAGAAATGTCACCAGGAGCCAATCCTTGCTTTTTTTCTGAAAATAGAGGCCAAAAAAACGAATTTTTTTCCAAATTCATTTATTTTATTTTAAAATAATTTCTATGCTTTTGATCTGTAAGAACTTGTTTCTCGAGGATATTTGTCAGATTTTCTATTTTTTAATTTAATTTTTTAAGATTTGAGGTTGGGGTTCTTTTTGCAGTTTAGTTCCATTGGTAAACTACATGTACACTTAAGAATTTTTTGAAATAGGCAAACATGAATTATCTTCCCCTTGTAATCAACGAAAAACTTTCCCTCATCGCATCATCAATTAGACTTTTGTAGTAGTGATGAATAAAAAACATTGATTCCACAAATGTGCCACCAGACCATCATTTTACATTTTACTAGGAAGATAGTTTTACTAATGTTGTGTTTTTCTTTTTGGGTGACAATAGACTGCTCCAATCTTTTAATCATTTCCTTTCTTTATTACATTCGATTGTTAATAAACACATATAGAAAGACAGAGAGGAGAGAGAGAGAGAAAGAGAGAGAGAGAGATTGAAGTGACAGTGATAGAAACGATATGAAATAAGAGCGGGGGTAGGGTTAAACAAGATAGAGTGAGAGGAAGAGAATGATAGATAGAAACTTAATAAGACATGGGTCACTTAGTGAGTTAATTGAAAATTAAAGCTAATTAGAGCAATTAAAATGATTTTTTATACATTGCTCAATCCCCAAACTGTGTAATATACGAGGGGCGTTCAATAAGTAATGCCCCTGACCCATTTCCCATAGCAGTAGATTAATGAAACTTGGCACAGTTATTAGTCTTTCTCTACATAGGAACCACCCAGAGTTATGCATTTCTCCCATCGTTTGATGCAGCTATGGACACCGTTTTTGTAGAACACCCCAGGTTGGTCCTCCAACCACGTCGTAACTTCAGAAATCAAGGCTGCATCATCTGAGAAACGCTTTTCTTTCAGAAACAACTTCATGACTGGGAAGAGACGAAAGTCAGAGGGTGCAAGGTCAGGAGAGTAAGGGGGTGGGGAAGATTTCATAGCCACACGCCGTGCTTCTGATCTGGCGACATGCGAGTTGTGGACCGGAGCATTGTCCTGCAGGAGGAGGATACCTTTGCTGATCTTTCCCCGCCTCTTGATTTTGATAGCTTCTCTTAGTTTCATCAAAAGTGAAGCGTAATAGGCTCCTGTAATTGTGATACCCGTTGCCAGGAAATCTGTCATCACTACTCCATCCTGGTCCCAGCAGAATGTGAGCGTGACCTTGCCAGCGGAGGGCTGCACCCTTGCCTTCTTTGGAGGTGGTGAGTCCAAGTGCTTCCACTACATTGACTGGGCTTTGGTTTCTGAATCATAGTGATGGACCCAAGTTTCATCCTGTGCAATCAGTCTTTTGAAAAACTTTGACTCATCTTCTTGACACGCGTTGAGTGCTCGAGGATGAATTTGGAGATCCAAATTCATCCTCGAGCACTCGACGCGGTCTTGCTTCTGGAAAGGTGTAAGCAACCTGGGAATCCATCTGGCAGACACCTTATGCATATGCAAATGGTCATGAATGATAGTTTACACATACCCTGTACTAATCTTGACCTCATGAGCTATTTGGCGAATAGTAATGCGTTGATCTTCCAAAATGGCAGCCTCAACTTGACGGACAGATGCCTCATCAATGGCAGAAGAGGGACGAACAGGTCTGGGAGCTGTTTCCAGAGACTTCCGGCCATGTTTGAATTCACGATGCCAGCGTTTTACAAAGTCATATGATGGGGCATCATCACCATAAGTGTCTTTTATTTTATCAAAACTCTCCTTTGGTGTGCATCCTTTCGAATACAAAAACCGGATCACTGTGCGACACTCAACTGGCTCTATTTCACACCTGACTCAGTTCAAACACCTTTAAATCAGAAACCACAATTAGTTCAGAGCTGTGTTTTGCAACATGATCCGTACAGATATAAATCATTATACATGCAAAATTTCATCTAGAGCAGACAACTGGAAGTGTAGCAGGAGCATTACTTATTGAACGCCCCTTGTATTAACATGTATTTTGTGTAATTAAAACTAATAGGAAAAGGGCTTTAGGGAAATAAACGTTGATTATATCAGCTTTAGCATGATAATAGATATACAAAATGTAAAAGATTAAACAAATTAATACATACATCCGAGGTAAACAAATTTACAGCACATTCATTTACATATTCAAAAGTGAAGTAGTAAAAAGCCGTGTTTTCTTCAAAATATATTTGTATGTATATGGAATCTATTACTAATGGAGATTTCGTATCTGTCTGTCTGAAGCCGATACTATACTATTACTATCTTTCAATGCTCAATTCAGTGGAGGGGAATGAAGAATCTGTTCTGTTATCATGATACCAACCTTCCACGCATTACCTCCACCTTTTCAGGTGGGTAGCGTGGTATCGGTTCTGTGGTCATGATACCTTATTCCCAGAGATTACCTTCTCCTTTGGGAAGGTAGTGTAGTATATGTTCTGTTGTTATGACACCATCCTCTCAGGCATTACCTACTACTTTGTTCGAGGGGAGGTAGTGTAATATCTGTCATGTTGTCACGATTTCATCCTCTCAGGCATTACCCACCTCTCAGAGAGAGGGGGGCAATGTTGTATAGAAGAGTATAAAGTGGACCTTGGGTTTACTTTTGGCAGCCTCGTTACTCTTGCTTGCCTTATTTTTTCCCTTAGTCCTCACATTCCATGAGCTATGTTTCTGACAAAGGGGAAAGAATTGCTGTTTTCTGGGTTGGAATCTATCCATCTAACACTTATCGTTGGCTAGTTTTTTTATTTTGAAGTAGTATTTTTTAGCTCCTTACATCAAGTGGCTCCATTCCTTGTCTGGGGCGACTTCCATGAAAAAATATGTTCGTTTGTCATATATACTAAGAAAGATTTGTGAATTGAGGAAGCATATTATTGCTCATAATAATAATAATAATAATAATAATAATAACAATTCTAATAAAATAACAAATATATAAAAAGAATAATGAAGAATAGACTATTTTTCCATGAGTAGGAGTAAGAATATTACTTAACCTCCTGATGTGTATAGAATTGTGAAGTATTTGTTTCTGAGAATGCACGGAACCAAGTGTAATCTTAGGACATGTGAGATGAGCTATAAAATAAGAATATATATATTTGACGAGTTAAATCATTTACAGTGCTGAAGATTTGACCTAGCAATATAAGATAGTTTCTATCCTAGAACCAACATGACCAGTCGATGAAACATCGGTACACCAAACAAAACCTGTAATGTATAGAGCTTAAATAAAATACTTTATATATATATATATATATATATATATATTTTTTTTAAAGAATTGAGGCTACAAAGATTTGTAAATTTGAAAAAAACTTTTTTCAAAAATTGTTTATTATTTTATAATTTTATACTTTTATAATGCGTTTCGAGCATCTTGGCTCTCTTCAAGTATTCTTTCCATTTGAAAATATGGGTTTATTTTTAACATTTTGGCGTTTCTGCGCATGTGCGCATGTGTGTGTATGTGTTTTTATATCTTTTACTTCTCTGGGTCAAAGCTATCTGTTTTTTAAGCATGTGTGTTTCTGACTTTTATCTTTGCGGTCATCTTCGTGTGTGATGATTAAGTACATTTGGTAAGTTTCTCCGGTGGTGGAAGTGCCTTTGTGATATTATTTATATATAAGTAGTTTATAAAGATTGTGTGCACTTGTATGTTTTCATGTAAAGTTGTGTCCATAGAATATTGTGTGCAATTGATTCTGGAAGCCTGAAATCTAAAAATACTGGGTTTTAATTATTTCCTTGGACTTTCCACAAGAGCTTGTTCTATGTATACGACACTTTCTTCACCTCGGTGTGGTCTACTCAGAACGTGGCTTATCATTGATGGAACCAGTTTCTTAAAAGTTCATCAACCACTTGGAATTCCAATGGGGTCCTCCGTCGGACACCAATAAAAGGTTATATCTCAGTTATCTAAATAAAGCAATTTATTATATTTTCTAGGTTGGTTGGTTTTGTTTTATGGAATATCGATCTCTTTTTAATTCAGTAATTTTGGTAAAAGGTTATAAAACTTAAAGTATTTATTATTTTTCAAATATTTATAAATTTATTTGCTCATGCTTTCCACAGATACGACACTGACAATTAATACCACCTCCAAGTCAGAGTCGACCTGGGAGTAATGGTAATGAGGGGTGACTCCACACTCCTCAAAGCTCTCAAATTTGGGTCCCACTACCGGATGTAGTTTAATATCATTTCCAAGACCGTCTTTTCTAGTAAAAATCATTTTGAGTTTTCGAGAAATCTTTTTTTGGAAGAACAAGAATATATGAAGCTTAATGATCTTTCTGAGATGCAGCATTTTTGTTATTTTCATATGAAACTGCTGACGTGCTGACTGTAATATTGCATAAAGTCAGTGGATCTCTCGATGGGAGATTTTTTCAAGGATAATAGCCCTCAAAGGCCGTTGATAAAGTCTGACAAGAAAGGTTTCTTCGTAATCTTGCTAGCTACCGTGTATCCGACAATGTCTTCTTAATTATCGAATCTTTTCTTTCTGATAAGTCTATGAAAGTAGTTGTTGATGGGCAGAAGTCTGAAGCATATATTATCAACGCCGGCATGCCTCAAAGATCTATTCTGAGCTAATTCGCTTCCTGCTTTTCATTAATGATTTTCTAAATCGTATTCTGTTTCATTTGTTGATATCTATGCAGACAACATATGGCTGCACGTCGAATAGCATTGGTGATTAAGATCTTACTGATTCTCTCTTTTCTGACGTGGAGCACGTGATGCAATGGGGAAAAAAGTGGTTTGTTACGTTTAACACCTCTAAAACCAAGCTGCCCTAGATCCACTTTCTACTCTCCTTCATCAAGTCATGTTCATATATATATATATATATACGTATACGTTTCTTTGACAGAGGAAATTATGGTTTCCACTTAGCATTAAAGCAATACTCTTCCATAAAAAAGAATTGAGTACTTTCCGTTATCAGTGTCATAAAAAGATATTAACAAATGAAACAAACATGACATAAGTGTATAAAAATGTAAGTCTCTTTATTCATTTTACAAGGAATAAATGCTGGCCCATGTGTACTCCTGTGCCCAACACTAAACTCTATATTGTTATTTTGAATTTTCATTTCTATATTTTATTAAATTTTAAAGTTATGATAAAATAAAATGTGATTTTTACTGTTTATGGATGTCTGTCTCGAACCCAGACTTCAGACTATTATTGTAACTATTCCACCCTCAATACAAAATTAAAATTTTTCTCGAGAAAAGTTATGTTTATCAATCACATTGATATCGTTGATGAAAAAAGAAACATAAGACAACTTTATACAAATAAAAGTATTTCTTTATTCTGTCTATTTGAACTCATACAAAGTAAAGTTTTTGTGTATATTATTAACATATTATTAAAGTAAAGATTTGACATAAGGAGTAATTAATGTTGCAGGCTGGTATTTAATATGCAACTCTAACACCCATAAAATTATATAAAGAAATGTAACAGAAATTAATGTTTAAGATTATAATTATAAGCTTTCACTAGATACATCAGCTAGTATTAATATGGAGTGTAAAATGTAACATCATCAGTTACCTCTCCTGTTGAAAATTATTTTTCCTGAATAAAAACACAGTTGAGGATTATCTACCTTGAATAAGAACTTTCAGTCTAAAACTATGAATAATTATCCATTTATACAAAACTATTCTAAACTGAATACTATCTAGTATAAGATTATCTCCCTTGAATAAGAACTCTCTATAGATAACAATAAATAATTAACTGTTTGTACGAAACTATTCTAAACTGTATACGGCTACGTCATAAGCTACATGACTTTCTTATATTTTCATCACATAGAGTATTCTCTGTCTTCATTATTATATCGATGACCTTCCAGCCATTCTATCTTCTGTTATCACAGCTATGTTTCGGGATATTTCAAATTGAAATCTTTATTCAATCCACAAGGTTAGATTATTCTCATTCCGTTGTCTAGGCTTAGGGACATATTGTCAGTGTCCAAGCATAGAAATAAATAACACATGGAAGCCCTGAAAGGCTAACATCTCAATAATAATACTACTTGATTACACTATGACCAATGCAACAGAGATTTACTCTGCTCGGGTTGGAAACAGAGGAAAATAACAGGAAGATTAAAGTTCCGAGTAAGTGATACGGATACCAGGCCAGTGGATAAACCATTTATTCACGTAGCATGACCTGCTCCAGTGGAAAAGATAAACAAGCAACATTATTAAAAATCGACAAACGTGGCGAGAATGGCAATATGCAAGAATTCACTATGAATGGACATTAAAAGTGCATCTGATTAATGGCACATTATACATGTATACATTATAGATTTCTATTTACTGACTGAATTTGTTCAAGTATGTTTTACATTCTCCTAGAAACACGTGTTAACTTTTCTTTGTTTCGAAATTGACATCAAATCACACTATGGTAGAACTTTAATCCATCAATTTATTTATCCATCTATTAGACATTTAGAAATAACAATAAAGATTTGAACATTAAGCTTAATTTTGCTCGGGAATTTGATTCCCATCAAAATCCATCTGAACTATATAAATAATTGTCTTTTTTATATAATCACATATGTATATTTTCATTTATGGTTGCAGTTAAATCAAAGACCATTGAGCCAATTCTAATGAGATTTAGGGATTAAACGTAGAGTCAGTGCTACCTACCTTAAAACCCACTGACCAGAACGAGGGAGACAAGCATGCTTGCGGTCTCGAGTAGGGACGATGGCAACAGCGCTTTAGAGGCCTCGATAGTTTTGTTTTTTACAGTTTGGTAAAACTCAACGACAAAGGGAAACAACTCTTTGTTAGCAACACAACAGTTACGCCCTTTGCAATGCAACAATAAGAAAAGAGATTTAATCATAAGATTGAAAAATGACATCTCTCACATGTGTGATCTCATTCTCGCTTATTATTAATGTGTGAAAATATTCATCATGTATATTTATAATAATGCATATTATCATTTACATACACTGGAATTTATGCCATTTTAAAACACAAAACAAGGTAACAACAGACACCTTACTTAAAATGTTACTGAACAAATTATATAGAGTCGCTTTTAACAGTAACAACATATTAAAAAAATGTCCTTGTGCTTGTGTATTACAAAAGCCAGAACTAAAATTCTGCCAAATTTTCACTCTTGAAAATAGCCTTATTTGTTAAATTTGAGAAATTGTATTTTTTAAATGTTTTTTTTTTATTTACTAATGAGTCACCACTTATAGAGGCTAAAAGTTACTCGAGGGTAAGTATTAATAAGAAACATAGATTGACAGTTACATGATGATGAATATTATGAGAGGATTAAAAATTATGAATGGAATGAAAAGAATTTGATGGCTTCTGAGGAAGGTTTATGACAAGTGTTTATTGACATTAGATTTAACGATGACCATGTTGTAGCCCTTAATGAAGCAGTCTTGAGGCAACGTTTTCCATGGATGGGAATTCTCAGAATAAAACTCATGGAAATTCCGTTTGACGAAAGAAAAGAAAGTTCTTTGCAGTGTTGGTAGTAAGACGCGTTCTTGTAAAAGAAGAACAAGAGATTGGAGCTCAGTCAGCATCTTTCATAGAAATAACGAGAGACTAGCAACGTCACTTCTGTGAGAAAGCGGCTGTAGAGAACAGAAGAGATCATCCCTCCCCACTAGATTGTGAAGTCGATTTTGTATTCTGAGAAAGCAAGAGAGAGTGCTCTGAGCAGCATTTCCCAGATGTGGCAGCAGTACTTCATCTTAGGACGTATATGAGTCTTATATAGGTAGATAATTGCATCATAGATATGTTCTGGGGCAGTAGAATGAGCAATAGTAGCTGCACAGTTTGAGGTGAACCATTGTGGAGAGTCGGGCTTGCTGTAGAATTTTCGCATGGGGACGTGTGCTTCAATGCTAGCTTTGACGCATTTAGTTGACTCATTTGTACACTGTTCAGCAGGGAGAGAAAAGGTTTCCCTCCATGGGTTGTCTCCGATGTGATCTCTGATGGATTCTCAATCAGTCAGCTTGTAGTATCTCGTCGTTTTGAGAAACGGCTCATCAGCTTTGGAACGAGATTGTAGGGTGATGTCAATCATAACCACAAGGTGATCAGCATTCCCGAGCGGGCTATAGGCATTAGCTGCACAATCAATAAATAATATATATATATATATATATATATATATATATATATATATATATATATATATATATATAACAACAACATCAAAATCAACTTCTCAACATCTGAAGCAAGCTGAATCAAGACAACAAACTTTGCTCACATAAAGGGATCTATAAATTTTCAGATAAAACTTTATAACGATAATAATAAAGGTGTCTTATCTTAACACGTTACTGCAGTTTCATGGATCATCTGAATCACCAGAAGTGCATTAATAAATTCCCAAACTTTTTTCTACGTTTGTATTCATAACTTATTATTGTAATTCATATGTATATATATATATATATATATATATATATATATATATATATATATATATATATATATAGGCCTCTTTACCGGACTCTCTTAAGCCTCTATTTATCAAAGAGGCTGAAGAGAGTCCGGTACAGACTCATATTACATGTACCCTTTGTTAGGATTTGAAACCGACGATACCGATATTGTTTTGATCTTCTGTAATACATAAATTAATATATATATATATATATATATATATATATATATATATATATATATATATATATATATATCTGTAAACTTTGTTTAATTTTTATTAATAGTTGAAATGTGATTCTCCATTAAAACACGAGATACCCAAAAACTCATAATAAATGAATTACTATTGACTTACCATTGTACTTAAACTAAAAGCGCATCCGTGCTGGATGAAATTCATTCCCCAAACAGAAGAGTGTTGCATCACTTATATGTCCCTTTACGAAAATTAATATCAAGACATAATGATACTAAACCTTATTTCTAAAATCATTATTCCAATTTTGATCAAAATCCATTACACTACTTTGATTCTAGAAATGTCTAAAATTTAAGATTCAAACTTTAGAGGTCTTAAGGAGAAATCAAACATCCGCGAATCTTGCTTAATTGGTGTCTAATGACTGGATCAAATTCACCCAAATTGGAAGTTTCGAAATTTCCATGAAAACAATCCACCCCCTTTTTACCACATTTGTATAAAACTAAATCAAACTAAATATAACTCACATTACCCACCTTTACGCCTAGCAGCTGCGTTCCAAAATTCATAATGATCGGTTAATTAGTTTAGATAAATCCTGTACATACAAATATACATATACATATTCCTAACATTATGTAAATAGAGATGGATGAAATTAACTGTGAAGCAATCCCACTACAATAACTATTGTTCGTCAACAATCATCATTTAATAACTTTAGTATTGTTCTGACATTTGATTTCTCCTATTATACTTCTCACCCCCCCCCCGTACCATATATCCTCCTCTTTCTCTCCGCCCATTTCTTCATCTATTCATTCAGCCTCAGCGACAAAATCCGCTGCAAAAATCTTATCTTTGTCTGTGTCGTCTGTTGTTCTCACACTCTCACCATCGCTATTATTGTTGTCTTTATCATTTTCTTCTCGACGATATTTCTCCCAATCAACTTGTTTTCAAAAAATGTTCACAAAAGACCAGGAAGTGAACGGAAGATTTAATCTGGTAGGTTATAGAATGTGTAAGTTATAGAATATCCTTAGAAATTCAACTGGAAACAATCAATAAATGAATGGAAACTTGAAAAAAATACATAAAATTTATCGATCTGGAAAGTTATGGCAGATTAAAAAAAACGAAGATCTATTAAATTTTTTTTTTCTTCTTTTTCTCATGTGTTAATCCCGAACTACGTGGGGGGGGGCGCAATGATGAATTTTTATCTCCACTTGACACGGCTTGGTCTGAGTGAAGGCCGGTTTTAAAGAGATCTGTGTTTAGGGTGTCTGCCCATCTCATCATCGACCTTCCTCTCGGTTGTTTCCCGGCCACTTCTAATGCAAAACCAAGTTTTGCGACGGTGTCAGCGTTGTTAGCCCTCAGCATATGTCAAAACCATCTGAGCCATCATTCCCTCATCTTGCCCTCAATCGATGCCGTAGCGTCTTCGGATATCCTCATTGCAGACGTGGTCGAGCAGTGTAATTCCAGATGTCCAATGGTGCATTTTCGTTTCCATAACGGCGAATCTTCGCTCTGCCTTCCTCGGTGTCAGTAAGCATTCTGAGCTGTACAAAGTGACGCTTCTCACAACACTCTGGTAGATCTTCGACTTTATTTATTTTGCTAACTTCAAATATAATAAAATTATCATACTGCTTTTTATGTGTCTGTGTGTGTGTTCGTGTTTTCACAACAATATAACTTAAACATTGAATTATTATTTCTTATTTGCTATTAAGCAAATATTTATTGACATCAAAAATGCAGTCTATGCTATTGCATAAAAAATATTTTTAAATGAATTAATTTAATCACACAAACATTTTGAGTTTTCAAAATTTGATGAGATCTGTTTCAATTCTGTATTTAAAAAAAAAATCTAGAATAAATAAGAATTCTGTTGGCAAGCAAACAAACATATCACCATAATTACAAACATAATCTCCTTGGCGGAGATAATAAATAAGAACTTATAGTTACCTTAAGAATCTGAAACTATGTAAATTGACCATTGAATAAAAAAAACTATGAGCATTCTGTGAAACATAATTCTGTATGGAAGCATTAAATACAGACACTCCGTTATGAATTTAAATGATTACCTTTGCCGAGGAGGTTATGTTTTCAATCGAATTTGTTTTTCACTATGTTTATTTGCTTGTTTGTGTACAGCATAACGTCAACATCGCTTGACCAATCGTCACCAAGCATGCTCAAAATATTGGTCATTGTCTAACTTTGAACTGATTTAATTTGGACATATCTTGGTCAAATCTCAAAGTCACGGAAAAGGTGATAACTTTGGTTCTGTTCGTCGTTGAGACTCGCTACTTGGTCCATATTGTAGCCAATCAAGTATTGCATCTTATATAACCTTGACAAGTTCGGTCACCGTCGACATTTTTAAGGAATTTTAACTTCAGATTTGTCCAAATTTGATGCATGGATTTGATGCTCTTGGATAACATTAACCATCAACAGATGAATAGTTTTTGTAGTTATCAACGTTTCTATGGCATAACTTCGGGAATACTTCAAACAATATGGAGAAGTAAGACCCGGATAAAGCTTTTGCCTACCCTTACGTTGTCAGGCGGAGATATGCACCCTCATGACTGACTTATGTTCTTCTTAAATCTATGTTTTAAGTTTGAAATAGTATTTTCAGTAATCTGTCACACTTAAGTTTGAAATAACATTTGCATCGGTCTGTCAGGCATTATTTTTAAATAGCATTTTCTTCGATCTGTCAGGTATTATTTTTAAATAACATTTTCTTCGATCTGTCAGGCATTATTTTTAAATAGCATTTTCTTCGATCTGTCACGCTTAAGTTTGAAATAGTATTTTGTCTGTCTTTTATACTTTGAATGTTATAGTTTGAAATTGTATGTTAATCACTAAAACTGCGTATTGAATGCATCTTCTGAATAGGCATTCTTGATTAAACAATATTGGCGTTGTTTAATGTTATTTAAAAAGAAGGCTGTTAAATATTGCCGACTTTGGGGCACAATGAAATAACATCGTCATATAATAAAAGTGCCGTGATTCAATAAAGTTTGCCACCAACTGTTCTAAGTTTTTCTCAGACTTATTCTGATGACCAATCGCATCGCGCGGGACAAACGACAAACATCTTCTCTTTCTAAATGCCTATAACACGCAATGAAAGAATACATGGACAGTTTGTAATCATTGAGAAAATCAGCCAAGAGGTAATTGTCCATTGACAATGAGATAGACATCCCCACTGGCAGAAAAGGTTGATTAATAGCCATGGTTTTTGTTTTCTTAGTAACTCATCTTGCCAAACAATATGTTGACACTTCAAACAATATCATTTCACTCTCATTTCTCGCAGCAGTACCGTCTATGATCAACTTGCTCTGTGTGTGTGTGTGTGTGTGAAGACATGTTAACACATGACTGCTTCGGTTATTTTTCATATAATCGGCAAACAGAAGTCCAATTAGAAAGGGATTCCACATGTTTCTTACCAAACAAACTTTCTTGGATATCAGATAACCAAATGTTAGAAGTTGAATAGAATTTGATGAATCATGAAAGAAAAAAGTGACATATGGAAGAAAAAAGGATTTTGATTTGTTGGTTATTGGGTTTGTCAACCATTCATTGGGTAATTTTATACTGAAAAGTATATATGTTTTATATAAGATTAGATTGTAGATTAATTTGTTATGTAAGGACATATTTTGTAAGCAAATAGACTGTAAAAGATGGTTTCTATTTAACCTAAAGAGAAGGTACTACCACTGAGTAGACCTGGCAGTAGTTGTAACTTAGAAGTGACATCATACTCCCCCAAAACTCTAAAATTGAAGCCTCACCGCTGAATGACATTAAAATGTATTCGGTAGTGAGACCCCCAATACGGATACGTTTTGGTTTTCTCAAGAAAGAGAGAAAAATAGAAAAAGTAAAAAGAAACAAAAGAATAAAAATAAAAGGGTAGAATTATATGAAAGGAATAAAATGAAAGAGTGAAAAGAAAAGAAAAAATGAAATTAGTTTTTAAAAAAAACTGAAGTCACATAAAAAAATGAAATAAAAATGAAATAAAAATGAAATACAAATGGAGACGTTGGAGAATTAAGATGAGAAAGAAAAAAAATGAGTAAAAAGAAACAAAAAAATGGAATGAGATGAATCATGAGAGCAAAAAGGGAAATATACAGTGACCCCCCTCCCCTCTAAAAAATGCCACCGATCCCATTGAATCGTTGATAAAAGTCACAATCCTTTCTGCAATCCAACCATATTCGGTACAAATAAATCAGCCTATGTCTGAATTGTTCACCAAGTTTCAGTTATCAATCTCCAACAGTCTTTGTATTATCGCTATTCAAAAATATGCTTAAAATGTGAACCTCATAACACATTTCATCTGCTCAAGTCTTCTTAATGAGTAAGCGCTCAGTACTGACCATGACTGACCGTTCATTCTCATCTTCAAACCAGTAAAGACCAATGATCTCATGTTTTAATATTACAGGGCAGTATCAAGAGAGGAGTGTGTTTAAATTACTGACAATTTTGCATGTCGTATCCAGTTGTGTTTATAATTAAATGACGATAAAACAAAAACTTGGACATTCATGGCTGAAACTTAGTGGACAAGTTAAGTATAGACTGAAGTTTATTTGTACCAAATATTGCTAGATACCAGAAGGATTGTGTACCCCACTCAATACCCCGGTATTGTCCGGGCTTTCGGGTCTTGATTTACGCTGATCTATCGGTTGTCCGTCCTGTGCAGTTCTAGGAGGTGCACCCTCCCAGGCTTTGCCTTCTCACCCTTTGAGAGGGGGTTAGTTTATTGCTAATCGCCTGAGGCGCCCCTACCAGGGAATATCGATGGGGCTGCCCAGGCAATTTTTAAATGGCAAGAGTGCTCAAATTCTCGAGCGCTGGTTTTTTCCCACTTTCCCGACCTTGTGTCACATCTTACCTTGTGGGAGGAAGATAAATAGAACCAGAAATATTGTGAATTTTATTAACGATTCCATGAGTTGCATTGTTTGGAAGAAGGTCTGTATTAACGAAAGGTGAATTAAAGAATGATTGTAAAAAAGAAATTAATCAATAAAGAAAGAAAGAAAAAAAGAAAGAAAGAAGAAGGAATTAATCTAAGAAAGGAAGGAAGAATACGTAAAATCATAAGAGAGTGGAATTCGATGAATTACAAAAGGAAAAAAATGGAAAGTATTAATATAAGTGAAGAAAGTTATGCTATGAGAAAGACAGAAAAAATGAAAGTAAAAAAAGAAAGAGTGGCTTGTTGTTCACGTAGCTCTTGATCAACCACATCACACATACAGTTCAGGATCATTTGACAATAAATATTCCCTGGTATAGAGAGAAGAGTCACCCTCTCCAGTTGTCACAATCAACAATGTTGCCTTTCTCAGGAATGCATACAACCGCTCCGTTTTTTCAATCTTCCGGAACTTTACCTGTGTTCCACACGATATTACATAAGTGGAACTCATCTATTTGACGATGCTTTCACCTCCTGACTTCAGCATTTCTGCAGAAATGCCATCCACTCCTGGTGACTTATTATATTTTAGGGCTTGGCCTTCATCCTCAGTAAATTCGTTGATGTTGATAGGGAGAAGAGTCGAGGGTTCCTTAGTGACTACTTGGGTGAGTGGCTTCAGTCTGCTCAATACTTCCTTAAAGTGTTCGGCCCATCTGGCTAACTTGTCTTCTCCTTTTGAAAGCAATGTTCCACCTTTTGCTTTTATAGCACCTGATTTAACTCTGGAAATACCTGTAATCATCTTAGCAATTTGGTACACGGTTCTCATGTCATTACTTGTTGCAGCAATCTCAGCCTCCTCTGCCATATTCTCGAGCCATACTCGTTTCTCTTTTTGAGCGCTACGTTTTACTTCCTTGTCCTTATCAATATATTGTTGGTATGAGTCTATGGTCTCAGTAGTGATATTGTGCCTCCGCTGATGTAGTGTTTTCCTTTCACTGATAAACTTCCAAGTGTTGTCACTAATCTAAGCTTCCTTGAACGACTTCTTGTAGCCTAGAATTTCCTCTCCTGCAGCTGACATGGTATTCTCCATATCCTGCCACCAGTTAACTGAGCCTGGTGTAGCATCCGATAAAACAGTGAATCTCTTTCTCAGAAAAGTCTCAACATTAGCTACAGTGTCTTTGTTTTTCAAATTTGAGGTGTAATTTTGTGGATGCATTTATGATCAAAAAGTGATGAGTTAACTTTCATGTTGTTCATGCTACAAAATTGGATGTTCGGTTGCCAAAAGCGTGGGGACCAAGTACGTGTGTGAACCACATTCTGTTTTCTCCAATCTGTACGTTCAGGTCACCCATGACGATGAAGATATCATACCTTTGTGCTTTCTCGACTACATCTTGAAGTTGTTGGTAGAAACTATCTTTTTCAAGACGATCATTAGTGGGAGTCTAACATTGAATGACGGTAACCCTCGCATGAGAAGTGGTGAATGTTGCTGTTATCAAGCTTTCATTAATGAGTGTCCATTCCTCAAGGGCACTGTTTGTAGTTTTGTCTATGATAATTGCTGCAACTCCACCTCGATGGATCCCATCCTGTCGACCTGAGAATAGGATGATCTTGTTCTCGTGCAATGAGGAACACTATAAGCGTTTTATTGCTTATGGGGCGGTCCATGACAAGAGTTTGTTGCCATTGGATTTGAAGATGACCAAGTTGTAATCAACAGGGAAAGCCGTTGCAAAGAAACTCTCCATAGAAATTCCGCTAGGCACATGAAGGGAGAAAGGAAAGTTTTTTTCGTTGTGGTAGTAAGTCGAATTCTTGCTGTGAATGTCTTACAGAAAGGAACTAAAGATTGGAACTCACTCGAGCCCTTTTCATAGAAATAACGATAAAGTATAGAGAGACAAGCAACGTCTCTTCTGTGAGAAAGAAGTTGTAGCGAAGAGTAAAAGATCACCCACCCCCACTAGATTTCAAAGTCGATTTTGTTCTCTGTCGAGGCAAGAAAGAGTGCTTTGTACGGCATCGCCACAGATGTGGCAGAAGTACTCCATCTTATATAGGTAGAAAATTGTATCAGGAGTAAGACACTTTCTGGAACGATAGAATGGTCCAACCATTTTTCCAGTGACCTTAGCAACAGATTGTATAGACATCTTCCATTTTAAGTTGTGCTCAAAGAACAATTGAGAATGTAATAGGGGGTATAAAACAAGATAGAAATATATGATGAACATCATCGATAATCCTGATGATGCGATGCATGCAGTGGGGTGTCCCGGACCATCCTATTGCAAAGGAACAATGAAAAGAAAATGAGATGATAATTTTAAATTTTACGTTTTGGAGGCAAACCACACTCTCAGAAATTGTTATTAACCATTTATTCCTCATGAGAAATAAACATAGAAGGCTCAATTAAGTGTGTAAGTGCGATATTTATTATTTATAGGTGATACTACACACAAAGAAAGTGATTAACAATATGAAAGAATATCGGAGATCTTTATGCCGTACTCCTTGTAAACTCATCACAAACAAACATTGCAGAATTTTATATTGAATTTAAACCAAAAATGCTTTCTTGTTGGTTGCTGTTTACTTTAGCGATGCCTGAAAGTTTGATAGAAACTTATGAAAACCTATCTGTATCATCTTATAATATTGGTTGCAAACATGAAAACAATATGGATGAAATCAGATGATGACAATAAAAACTCACATCTACAAGGTGATATCTTTCTGTAAACAGCGACTTTAAAGGTCAGATATTTATCAAAACAGGAGGAAACGGAGTAAATGTTTTTGTTATGAGTGTAGCAGGAGCGATGATGGCTCGTCGTCCAATATACTACAACTTCCGTTAACAAGAAAAAATAAACAGTCGGCGGCATGATGATCGTGACATCAGAACGGAGGCAATAAAGATGAGTGTTTTTTTTTATTTCATTAGAAATAAAATAAATCTCTAGAAATGTAGATGATAAGGCAGGATCGAAAACTGTTTCTCGTCGTAGGGGGAAGAATCGCTGCTATAAGTTATAGAGAGAAATGAAGATAAATGTGATTAAACCTTATTCCAATTTTGATCTAAAACCATTACATGAATTTGATTCTAGAAGATTTCTAAAAGTTAAGGTGGAATCTCAAAGAGTCTTAAGAAAAATTGAAATTCAGGGAATGTTATTTAATTGTTGTCTAATGACTATGAATCAAATTTAAGGCAAATCTTAAATATTTGAATTTCAAATGGGAAGTTGTGCCTATATACCCCCCCCCCTAAAACCCTTCAAATACTCCAAAGAATCTGAAATTTGGAGAATATTTATTAATTGTCAAATACCTATTGTGAAAACTTTTCAAAATCGGAGACATCTAAATTTTGACAAAGAACTTCCAACCCCTCTTTGTTTCGTTTGCATCAACCTAAATTAAACTAAATATTGTTCACATTATTACCCTAACAGCTGTAGTACGAAATTCCTAATGATCGGTTAATTAGTTTAGGAGTAAGTAAAGTAAAGTAAATTCGTATGAGTCAGCATGGTACAACTTCTTTGACGGGCTTGATTCTGTTGTTGGCATTCTTTCAAGAGGGACCATGTGGAGGTTGTCAACATCCCTACGTGAAAGTGATTCTATGGAAGCGACTAGATTCGAACTTGGCACACCCAGGTCCTAATTCCGTGTCGTTATCCACTTAATCTTGTACATAGAATTATATAGACACATACACGTACCTAACTTTATGTATAAAGATAAATGCATACAACTTCTACTTAGCAGTAATGTTGCTTCAATCAAAGTCTTCATCAGATGATGACATTGGGTTCAGGAATGGTTTTGGGCTTGAAGTCTCATCAACAGGTTGTTCTATCAGGACCTCACGATATCACAAGGTTTTGTTGGCTTTACATCACTCTGTGGTAATACGAAATCCATGCTGATAAAATCGTTGCTTCATTTTGAATCCTTTTAATACATTTCCTTTTGTCTTTTGGAACTCAAGGTTACATATTAGTAGGTATGTTTGCTAGTATAAATATTAGCTAAATATGTTTTATCCAGGTGGTCTGACATAGAGTAGTAAATAGGATATAAGCTAGACAAGTGGTCACTTATAGGTTATTGAGGTGACCTTTCAGGAAATCATCATGACTTTTGTGTGAATAGGAACCAATAGAGCTTAGGAGGGAGTGACGTCAGACAGATGATTGAGTGAGTGGTGGTTACAATCTGACTGATTTGACGAAGTGTTATAATAATTAAGCCATGTACTTAAAATAATTGAGTGACTCTCTCTCTCTCTCTCTCTCTCTCTATCTATCTATCTATCTCTCTCTTTCTCGTTCCTTCTCTTCTTGTCTGCTGCTCCCACTTTTAACTTTCAGCTGAAATAGACGATCAACTACCGATGATTAAAACATCCTGTTTTCGAAAGATCTTCTGTTGTATTATTTAATTAAATAAATAATGTAATAATGTTATAAGCATGAGACAGCTTTGATTACTGCATGGAACACCAGGAAAGCAAAGTAAAATGATTTGAACTGTTCATTTTTAATGATTATATTATAAGCAAATGGTTTCTATGTAACATTGCTACAGAAATTACCTCAGTCCTTGGAGGCAAAGTACACACATCTGCATGGCGACTGGTGAAAAAAACAAGATATTATTCAAGATGATTTGAACTGAAATTTTTAATGACTTATTAATAAGTAACTGGTTACAATAACAACATATGCGATGAATTCTTGGCATTTGACCTCTATCAGAATATAGTTGTGACCCAGCCATTTCTAACACATTGTTTCCACAGATCTTCGTAGTTTGATTTGTTTAGTCATTGTTTTCCTCCAAAATTACCGTTAATTCGATGCCAAAAACATTCTTAGAATTAACAGACCATATGCTGATAATTGGATGTTGCTGGTCTTTTAAACAAGCTGTAACCTACAAGTTCATACAACCATCAAATAGCAATGACATATGTGTGTTTGTATTTGGAACTTTCGAAATCTTTTCTGCTTTTCTCAAGATGTAAGGCCTCCCCCCCCCGTTCATCTTTTTATTGCCTATCTTACGACACCCTTTTGTCATGTTGGCAATGATGGGACTCCACATATAGCTTCTTAGAGCATACTCTCATGCAGTAAAGAATGTGTTTGAAGTTGTCAGTTTTCTCACGTGCACTGCATCTGTCGAATGTATTTGATTCCATAATTGTTGGTTGACAGATGTAGGTCCGATTTTGTAGAGGGGCATTTTTTTGCTTTGTTTTGGTGACGTATGTAATGAATTTAAATCAACTTCTCTTACACAACACAGCAACGAACAATTTCAATCTCAATCTTCTCTCCCAGCTGTCAAATTTCGAACTGCCTGTCTCCCCCCCCCGATCGTTCCTTCTTAAAGTAGTTGTTCTCCTCATATGCAAATGAATGCCACCTATAAAAAATCTAACTACAGAACACAAGTTCATTTTTCAACTGAAAAGCGAGTGCCTACCATGCAAAACGGTGCACACACTTCAAAGCTGGTAACCATTTTCTTTCCATTTTTACAGTAGGCAACATTTAATCCTCCTTGATATTTTAAACCCCAAGGTATATTAACATCTAAAATTATCTATTCGGTAAGTTGTATATCTGATTTAAAATAGACGAAAATATATTAATTTAGTATAGACAACTTTTGTGGCAAGCAAAACTAAAGTTAAGCAATGAATGAAATTTCAAAGAGTTCAAGGAACGTTCCGAGTGAGTACATATGTTAATTTCGGCTGTCGCCTTGTGCGTTTACATGTGCATACATGGGATAAGCATGTAAATATGTATATGTGTATTAGTGTGACTATATTATAAGCAAATGGTTACTATGTAGCACTGCTACAGAAATGACCTCAGTCTCTGGAGGCACATCACACATGTGCACAGCGACCGGTGAAAAAAAACAAGATATGACTGTGGAAGTATGTACGAACTTTCATGTGAGTGTTCGGTGAGCAGTGTGTATATGCTGTTTCTAAGTATAGAGTGATTCGTAAATGTTTCTCGCGTGTGTTGTTACTGAAAGCCCTTCGACCCTCAGGGAGACTAAGCAGGATTATTCTGTGCGCATGTGTGTTGTCTCTGGAAGAAAATAGGAAAAAGGAAGAAAGCTTGTGTGTTTGGTTTTTATAGTATGCGCTGGAATTCAGAGTGAATATTCTTGCATATGTGATTGACTGAAAGAAACTACTGACTTGAGCATTTATCTAATCAAGAGTTGATATGTAAAAACAACATTCACTGCTGATGCTGCTTTTACAATCTCATTTATTGCTTTTATGAACAATTAACCTTTTAGGTTCCATCGTTTTAATTTTGCCCTATGGTATTTAAGTCTGCATTTTGTCATTTTTCTAACCTGATCCATTGAAGTGACAGTGGTGCAGGGGTTACTAGTGTAGACTGTGGGTTTAGAATTCTGGTTCCAATTTCTATCAGAGATTATTTTCACTAATAATCTTTCGAAAGATATCAATTCTCCAAGCTACTATGTGTGAAATAGTAGAGTAAATAAGACAAATTCTGTTTAACCCATCGACATATGATATCATTCCGGGTCAAAGTGGACCTGGGAGTAATGCGACCGACTCCTATAATATTTTTGTAATAAAAGAGTCGTCAAATGAAAAGGAAAAAAAATCTCTTCTATGAAGTGTAGGTATTTATTTAAGTAACCTACACCTACAGCATCACAACGAAGGAAGAAATAAAGTAAGAAAATTCGGCTGCCAAACAGCAGTATATTTTCAAGTAAAGATAGCCTCGCTCGACTGTCCAGTGAACAGAGGCAGGAGCGAAAACGTCTTTCTTCATTGGTGTTGGTGCCTGAAAACTCACTGTCTGACCTGCAAATCCAAAAAAATCTGGAAGTAGTCCTTCAATAGTTCGATCGAAATTAGTACACCATGAAGGCTGATTGATTATCGTGTGACCCAACCACCTCACAGAATGACTGCTACATCGTAACTAAAAGATATTTCCACACTTTCTAAAGAAGGACTTTTTCAACGAATGCCACTTAAGATGATACCCAGTTTTCGCATAATGGTTTACCTTTCATATTTTTCTCTTTGTTGAAACTGTAGTAAATTCTCATTGGCTGAGAGTTATTTTATTTTTTATTTTTGTTTCCCTTTTTAACTAAGCCGTTTGTGATTTAACCAAATTATTTTTAAAAAGTAGGATTTAGAAAGTTGAATGAAAATTATTCCGACCTGGACAAATCCGATATTATTTGGTCATTAAATTATTAATTTAATCAATTCTTTCATAAAATTATAACTAATTATTTTAAGGTAATGTTGTTTAAATCTCTATCAAATTATTGGTTGTAAATAGCTTCAAAAACTTCCAATCTTTTAATATATTTGCTAAGTATATTAAAACTAAGAATGACTTTCTTTTCAACAGTTTAGATGCTTTCAAATTCCTTTCATATTTCTAAGGAACAAAAAATAATTAATTCTTTTGTTTTTTAACTATTCACAAAAGATTAAAATGACTTTCGAAAAAGTCGAAAGCCATTGTGGTGGATTTAATTTAGTAACTAAATATTTTTCAAATGGGACTTTAAAAATTTATTTTTAGTACTTTGTTATTGTATTTTTGATTTTGAAAAAAGCGATTGTTAATAAATAATAAAATAATAATGTATAAGTTACATAGAGGCGATTTTATAAATATAAATGTAGTGGACTACCTGAAATAGACTTTTGCACTTTTGAACTATCTGTTAATGTGTTCAGTATAATTAAATTTTCTGAAAATATTCACCAATTATTTTGAAATTTTAAAAACATAATTAAATTTTTTAACAATTCAATAATAACACTATTAACTGTATTCTATTCTGTTGTGTATTACAAACTATATTAACAGTACATATAAACATTAATTACTAAAGAAAACAAAATCGAGAAAATTTTAATTACATCTTTTTGCTTTCACTTACATATTTTTTGCAAATTTACTTTATTCATTTAAAAATTAAATGATAGAATTGTATTGGTGCATGAGCCCCCTTTGTCTCCTAGCAATCAGTATTTTTAGACTCGGTCCGCCACTGGACTTATAACTTAATTCAGTATTTAGTGTTTGGTCACGGGTTTCGGCAGATAAAAGATGCAAACGACACCGGGATGACATTAAGAACACCTAGTTGACTTCAGTTTCAAATTCTTAATGGAATTTAAAAGTATCAGTATGCAAAGCGTCAAAAATTGTCAGAAAAACAATTTTCGATCAGTCGACATTGTTTTTTTTATTCCCGGTGATTGTCATGAAGCGTGTTGAACTTTTAACCGTGTCACTCGGTTTATTGTCTCAACACTTTTTTCTATGTTATCAGAATCCTCTTTCACATAGACAAACAGGATTATAAATTCATCAATTTTCTAATTTATATTTAAATTACAAACATTACTCTGAATGCAAAACTAATACGATAGTCATATGGTTTTTTATATAGATATATTTCTTATAGGCAAAAGAAAACAGGGTTGTTATTTTCCCAAATCACATATAATGCAAGAAACATTGTTTTATGTGACAATTGTTTTAATTTCTAGTTTTCAATAAAGGCAACAAGCCAAAGAGTTTCAGTTTTTAAATGGAAGAGAAATCAGGATTTCTTTAATCATCTTTAATTTTTTTTATTTTTGTATTTTGATGAAATTTTCTTGATTGCCGATATTTTTAATTTGCATTCCTTTATGTAGTAACTCAATAGTGTACGACTAGAGGTCTTAATTTAACATCATATAAACCTTAGTTATTCGAAGGAAAACTTCATATTTCCTTCAAAAATATTTATTGACAGAAATTGTTTCAGCCCATATCGAGAACATATATTTTTTATGATATACAAAGTATCACAGATATTCACGAAAAAGCTTCATCAGTGTATAATATCCCACAACCAGGCTGAAACATTTAAATGTATCGGACATTCATTTAATTGATAAATATTTCCTTTTCCTACTCAAATTCAAAGGAAAATCTTGCTTAAGTCTATCTTGATATATAAAATTTCATGGTGAATTATGTTTATTATAGCTGTTTTCGACCCTTATGTACGTTTTTGCTTATATATATATATATATATATATATATATATATATATATATATATATATATATATTTCTTGAATGCGAGATGAAAATTTTCTCGATTTTGTTTTCTTTAGTAATTAATGTTTATATGTACTGTTAATATAGTTTGTAATACACAGCAGAATAGAATACAGTTAATAGTGTTATTGAATTGTTAAAAAATTTAATTATGTTTTTAAAATTTCAAAATAATTATGTACGTAGAAGAGGGTTAGATTTGGTTTGTGGAAGGGGCTAAAGGATTCGGAGTTGAGGTCTAGTGTTAGATCAAGGAAGTTAGATATTCTTTTCCCGGGTTCTATAGTTATAGTTAATCTGAAGTTTCTAAAAAAATTGTGTAGGTTTTTAATGGTGTTATTGTATTGTTTAGATCTCTCCCTAGAAACTAATATATATATATATATATATATATATATATATATATATATATATATATATATATATATATATATATATATATATATATTTATTAAACTAGAAATTGCCACGACGGTTGAACCGGCGGTTTCGTACACTGAAGGATTGGATATATATATATAATTATCCATGGACACAAAGGTATCACAAATAAAATAAACAAATAAATTACATCTATAAAAAAGCAATACATTGAGTACTAGCGGGGATTGGCTCAGTGGTAGAGATTCAGGCTTCAGACTCTGGGATCCTAGTTTCGAATCTTGCTAGGTTCAGCCACGCTGATTAGTCGTATAACTATTACACAAATGTCTGTGAATCATTATATTTACAAAAATATACATGTTCATTGGTGAAGGGAAAACAGTTCCTAACTAGCATTTAAGTGGAGTGCTTTTAATTCAAAGGTATCGCAAACAAAATAAACAAATAAATGACATCTCTCTCTCTCTCTCTCTATATATATATATATATATATATAGGGTGGGGAAGCTATATTTACAATGAATGTAAAGTTGTTTATCTCAGCAGGCATTAAGTCAATTGTTTTAAAACCTAGTGTATGCTGATGTCATAGTCATACCTAACATTATTATTCTTACCGTTTCAAAAAATGTTACCCATATGAGTAATCAGGAAAGTCAACGTCAAAGAGTGTGTGATTTGTTAAATGTACTTGTCACACCAAAGGAGATTTCAAGAATAGTGTGTGTGTGTGAGGGGGGGGGGGGTCCATAAAGACTGTTTATAATATAAAAAATAGAATGATTATGAGCAAAACTATTTTGAGGAAGTCTGGAAGTGAAGTTAGCAATGGTGTTGTAACCCACACAGCTAGAAAAATTCAAGATTTTTGCAACTGTAGCAATTTTTTGGGAATCATGTTTATGGTCGCGTTCTCGGCCAGGGCTAAACCCACTGGATTATGCTATTTTAGAACATGCTACCAATAGAACATCAAACGGCAATGTCAACTCTCTTAAATATACTATTAAAGGAAAATGGGAGAAGTTGTCTCCCGGTTATTTGAGGACCACTTGTGCAAGTTTAATGAGGAAAAAGGACAATACATAGAATAAATATATTTTCTATCATGTAAATTTTCTTGTGAAAAATGAATTCTCATAACTTTCAATGAACTAATTGGTCACACACTGTTTTCACTCACTGCCTCAATAAATATAGTAAATTTTGCTTCCTCACTCTGTATATTAATGATTGATTGGACAATATTTAGAAAAGAGAATTTATAAATATAATCAGTGTAAACCCAGGATTAAAAATGTATAGGTAACTGTCAGCTTCATAGACACATAAGTTCAAATAATGTTTGCAAGAATTCTGCTGATTTGGGGGAGGAATTGAAATCTGTTGGAAAAAATAACTTTTTTCTAAGTCTAATGAAGTTATTCAAAATGTGTGCAGATTGCACAACTGTCAAGATAGCAACAAATTGTTACCAAGCAAGAAAGTAATTTTGTCACATGAAACCCAGGAAACCGTTCACATATCCAAGGAAAATATGAATTAGTTATTTGCTCAGAATTTCTGATCAACAGAGACCTGTCAAATTTGACAATCGCTGAAACTTATTTATTTGTTCACATACTTATATAACTGATTACGAGTAGAGATGATATGAATAATACGCTAATAGGATATTTGTGAAAATCGAATTGTCAACATATTTAAATAGAGTCATACTAACTATTATTATTATTATTATTATTATTATTATTATTATTATTATTATTATTAAAATTATATATATATATATATATATATATATATATATATATATATATATATATATATATATATATATGTTCAACCGTCGTGGCAATTTCTGGTTTAATAAATATATATATATATATATATATATATATATATATATATATATATATATATATATATATATATATATATATATATATATTAGTTTCTAGGGAGAGATCTAAACAATACAATAACACCATTAAAAACCTACACAATTTTTTTAGAAACTTCAGATTAACTATAACTATAGAACCCGGGAAAAGAATATCTAACTTCCTTGATCTAACACTAGACCTCAACTCCGAATCCTTTAGCCCCTTCCACAAACCAAATCTAACCCTCTTCTACGTACATAAGCTATCTAACCACTCAAAATCCATCATTAATTCTATAGTCCCGTCAGTTTCCAATAGAATTTCTTAATTATCTGCCAATAGATCCATCTTCGAACAAAATTCCAACTTCTATAATAACGCACTCCTTAATTCGGGATACACTGATAAAATTAAATATGAAAATAATCCCTCTATCCAGAAGAGCAAACCTTCAAATGTAATCACACACAAAATGGCAACACAGGATAAACAGCGAACTAACACAGTACTACCCAAAAAAAACAAGACATATATAAATAGACCCACTAGAACTTTCAATACTGACAACCCAGCTAACTCTCAAGAAAGCAGTAAAAATAAAAACATTAGAAGAAAGAATAATATATGGTTTAACCCACCTTATAACTGTAATGTGAAAACAAATATAGCTAAGGAATTTTTCAAAATTTTAGATAATTCATTCAAACACCCGCATAAGTACAGCACTATTTTAAATAAAAATTCTATTAAAATTTCTTACTCCACAATGGCCAATATAGCACAAACCATCATCACATCTAATAACAAAAAAATTAAATCTGCCCAACAAACAGCACCTACTATACACCCCACTAATAACTGTAACTGCCAGAAATTTAGAGAATGTCCATTAAATGGTAATTGCATACAAAGTAACGTTATCTATGCCTGTACTGTCAAACAGTTCCCCCACAACACCATGGTGCAAACGAATCCCAACACACAAACTCCCCATTCTCTACACAGCCCTCCCCTTCTAACACTCCCTGTAGTAAACGAAGCCCTAAATAATACCTCTCACACTAACCAACAACCCCTACTAACTAATAATATCTCTGACCTCACCCCTCAAAATATCTCATCTTCTCCAACTAACAATCCTGACTTAAATTTGGCCCAGAACTTGAGCATACACATCCAGAACATCCCCGATACTATAAATAAAACAAATACTACAACAACAACCCCATACAAAATACACACTTATATTGGGGCAAGCGCCTTCCCCATTAAGACCCGAATCGCTAACCATATCTACTCTTTCAAACACAATAATAACAATACTACTAGCACCTCCCTATCCAATCTAATAAAAATCTTTAACATTAATAACATACCCTACTCCCTACGTTAGACTATATTAAAAAGATCTAATTCTTACACTCCAGGATCCTTTTTTGCCAACTATGTACACTAGAAACATTTATGATAGCCACAGCACCTAAAAGCTTAAACATTATTAACTCTAAAAATGAGCTCATCTCAAATTGCAGACACAAACGAAAAATTAAATACATTAATTTCATTACCCCCTCTGACACCCCTCCTCCCAACCAATGCTTTCTAGCATTAGACTAATTTTTAAACTCTAAAATTTGTTAACTTGTTTATCTTTATTTCTTAACTCCTCTAACCTTACAAATAACCTTCCCCAAAAACATAACATATCGCCCCTAGTATTCCTAATAACTATATTAACCCATAGCATTTATTATATTTTGAAAACTAACATTACTCTTCCTACACCCACCGACCCTTAACAGCCCTAACTTAAATACCATTATTCCTACTCTACACTATAATTCATTTTCCTTTCATTTTCCTCCTTTCTATTTGCCAACCCTCGTATACACTCTTTCATTCCTTCCATTCCTTCCATGCTTTTTATTTATCTCCCTTGTTTCCACTACATCGACCCTGTATTTGCTCCTATCCACTGACTATATCTTCATCGTAGTTTTTCATTCATCTCTCCTTTAACTACGCTCCTAAGTTACCCCTTCAATTGATCCATTTGCTTCCCCTATTAAGCTATTCATAACCTCAACGCACTAATGATATACTTACATTTTACATGATTCAACCTAACCCTACCCTGGAATACTCATTACTGATATCAATTGTTACATGCGGTCTAACTTTTTTCCCTTAATTGATCCCCAACCCTAAATTTTAATTTGATTAGTGGGACAGGCTAAATGTTTAACTATACTTTGAGCTTGTCTTTTTTATTATTTTTTATCTGATTTCATATTTTTATTTAATTTTTCAACTTTACTTTTGGGCTGATCTTATCATACTCTTAACCAACTGGGATTCCCTTTTAAAATCAGCAGTACTTTTAAATCTTTTAAATATAAAACACTATATCTCTGCCCGACTTAGTACTTTTTCAAAATTTAAACTACTGATTACTATTATTTGAAACCCCATTTTTCTCCATTCAGACACTCCTTTTTCTTTTAAATTCGAAATTATTATTGTCTCTAGCCCAAAACACGTCTTTAATCACGGTCCCCCCCCATTCTTCTTCTTTTTCAAATAATAAATACACTCAATTGACCTAAATCGACCTAAATTCTCAACCACGGCCAATCTCTACTGGCATTGGACGTAGCAAATGCCAAAAATAACTTTATCTCTAGAACCCCCCCCCCCCCTTCACCCCCCTTCTCCCTTTTTCCATCAGCAGTCATGGCTTTTTCATCTAACCTTCCTCTTTCCTTCCCACCTCCTAATTTGACTTTGATTTTAACTTCCGGCTTTTTTCAGAACTACTTCATTTTTCCATTGCAAACATCATTCACTTGCAATTCATTTCTTGGCCGAGGAAGCATTGTTTTTTAAATGGCCAGATTTCTTCATTTTCTTCATTTTAATTCCGTTTAAGTGCGATCCATCTACGACTTGAACTAAATTTTCACCATTGAATTTACTTCGTTTTGAACGCCTTTCTGTGATGCCCCCACGAAACTTTTTCTTCTCCATCGAAACTTCCTTCCATTGGACACCTTATTGGCGGACATTTACCACCTGGACTAACCTAATATCTTTTTACACGAACTTTTTTTCACCCATCATTTTCTTAATATTTTTTCAAATGTTGAATTTTGGCTTTTCTATTGCCAACTTATCTATCTGTATAATTCCTCTGATGATAAGATCTCGATCTTTGAAAAGCCTTGGCTTAAGGTAAGAATAATAAACATAATTTTATTACAGAATATACCTTGCATTGAACAATCGAAGTTTGAAATAAATTTGGACATTCGTGCTTGTTTATCACTCTTCGTCTATCTATCTTTATATATATATATATATATATATATGTGTGTGTGTGTGTGTGTGTGTGTGTGTGTGTGTAAAAAACATTAAGACAAAAAACAACGTTAAGATTTTTTTAAATATTAAAATAAACATTTATTTATTTTAAGGTCTTGAGACTTTCAGTGATAAAATTTAATACCTTTTATATTCTCGAAGATGAAATATAAAATTAAGTCGGTCGAACTTTCAAAATCAGAACCAAATATCAATTCATCTAATATATCGATACTTGATTCGGACTGACCTATTTTTCGTTTTTCCTACCACTATGTTATTGGCACACATATATTTTCTTTTGCTTCAGGTATTTTAAAATATTTTATTCTGTCCCAATAATTCTCTCGGTAGTAGCAAGTTAGAGACATTCACCGTTTGTTACAGTTAAGACAGAAACGTGAGCTTAACAAAATCGTTATTTATCTGTTTACCTTATTCTTTCAATGGATACTTTCGTATTTACATTGCCTTTATTGGAAATACATACACAAACAATAAAATAATTTCTTTACGTTTACATCATCATCTTTATAGTATGAGTTGAGGTTTTCTTCATTTACACATTTACAAATTGCCTGTTTGCATCGGTACTACTTAAGTTCATTTTATTAATTTCTATTATACACTTTACTTAAGAAATTAATAACTTTTCTTAACACCAGTTTATGCCCACTCTTTGAGCGGTGTTGGTACATTACCTTGGTATGTCAATTTCTATGTTCACCTATCTTCTACCGCTTTAGAGCTAGCATTAAGAAACATATTTCCGAAATGTTGTATGAAAAATCTGCTACTTAGTATTTGCATGAGAGAGTAAGTAACAACGATGAATGTATTTATGTATTATTTTTATTGGAAAAATCATTAGAAATGATGTGTTTAAGTAAAATAATTTGCTTTAAACGAATGCCTAATACGTTTCATCTCTATTTTTCAGATAATAAAATGGTCACTTAGTATAAAAAAATATTTATGTAGTGCTTTTCATGTTATTATGTCATGTCAATTTCTTTAAATTTATAAAATATGTATCCAGTTTAAAAAATCATTTAAACTTATGTGAGATTCGAATTTGGGTATTGACATCGTAAAAGTTACTGCCTTGGTAATGTGTACTCTGCCTATTCCTTTTTTATCAACCAACACATGTTTCTATTTGTGTACGAATAGACAAACTCCAAAAGCACCATAACTTTTTTGATAGTATATAGATTATTATGTTTCGGACTTTTCTAGATGAGAGTGGATAATTTGTAGAATTTGGTATATTCGCACTTCTGTTCTCATCTTGGGGGTTTTATCACAACGTTTTGGCCGATGTAACCCCTGATCTTCTTCAGGTGTATTATGTCGAACTCTGCCATCTTTCTGTCGAACTCGGGAATCTTGACGGAATTTCGAACGGAACCCTTAATTAAATCCACGGGGGTAGCATGCTCTCGTTCCATCTGCCATGACTGGAAAGTAATTCGCAATTCTTCGTATCGCCTGCACTGAGGATTGAACCTTAAACCTTCAGATGACTGTCACTTAGAACTGAATTTTACTTAGTACTATATCCACTGCGGACAGATTATTGTTTAAGATTTCCGAACGCTTTCTTTCAAATCGATTATCTGCCGCGATGAAGGAAATACACCGGTGTTTCGTTTTCACTCTGAACTATCACACGTACAATTTTGACCCAGACGCACGTACAGAGGTTCATAATTATCGACTTAAATTACACAAATACTTCATCTGTGTCTCTTGTTCGTTTTAGACCGCTGTGATTTCAAAGGTCAAATTGATCTATTCAACTTGTCGTCATAACAAATAATTAATATGCCTTCTTCCGTACAATGTTGACAAATATGATTAGAGGAAACGTTAACGAAATCGATACTTCTTTGCTTACATCATTCTTTCATCGTACTTACATATTTATTAGAGACGCACATACGAATTTTGGTAATTAGCGATTTAAAGTCAACAAAGTTTCAGCTATGTTTTCTTTTTTAAATAATTTATCATCCACGGACAGCTGTTTAGTATACGAGTCATCAGTGTGGCTAGACTTATATATCTAAATGAACAAACGCGAAAGTTGGGCTCAGTTTTCGAACTAACAGTAAAGTAAAAACGTCCTATTTTATTGGAATTATTATTAAGCACAGTAAATTCTAACTGCCCTGTGATTGGCTGATTTTCATCCAATCACAGGTGGTTTGTGATTGGCCGAGTGCTTCAATCTCTGCAGAAAACCCAGGAGAGCGCCTATTTTGAAAATATCACGCTCTTCTCTCCAGCCTTCGCTGCCGTCAACATCGCTTCTCCTCTGCTGCGGCAGGTGCGAGCGGGCACATGCTTTTTAGTGTATATAATGCGCACGGAGCCATCTTGATGTTCTGAATTATTCTTCACAGCCTTGTCCCCAGAAGGAATCCTGTTACAAGACAACTGGCATTTTCAGTGAGTCCGCAAAGGCACTTCTTTTGCAAGCAACATTCTCTTTCTTTCTTCTCTGTTTTATCCATATAAATATCCTTTCGTTATCTACCCATGTTGTTTGTTATCTCTGTTCTTGTCTAGTAACGTTTATATGCCACCAACTTTTCTTCCAGTGGACTACAGTCTTCGTACTTCATTCTAGCGGGAAAAATCCCAACAATTTCAAGTTAATTCAACTTTACACAATAGACGCACCATCTATTTATATACTGCTTATAGATATGCAATATAATTCGCAAGGTTAGCTAATTTGCATATTGATTCTGAAAAGCGACATTTTATTAATTAAATATTATTTGTTATTGTTATTTAATTCAATGATTGTTTTGATTTTAATATAACAAATTATTCTGTTTCGCAATATTGTTTTATTTCCTGGGCAAATAATTAGCATTTATGATAAAATGTTCCTTTCTTTAGAGGGACCGACTTGATTTTCAACAAGTTGTGATTTATTTCTAAATTGCAAGTGAAAAGGAAAATTGATTTATTCTTTCTTTTCCTTTCTTTATGGTTACATGAATAAATAAATTTATATCGAAATTACTAAAATGTAAATGTTTATGTATATGAATAAATGAGAAGGATTTTGTTTCGTGTTTACAACAAAGTTATAGAAGAAATGTTTATTATTTCAAATTAATGTATTAAGTATTTTAAGTAGCAAACTTTGCAGGTCGAAAACGAGCCGGCAAAACCAGATAGTATTACATAAAAAGATAAGTTGTTTTTTGCATCCCGTTACTATGATTTCACGCGCAATCTTCAGACTACATAATCTCTGAATTTGGTGTCAGATTCACAATGTTATCATTCCGTAGCCTCACAACTTCCGGGTATTCATTCTGCAGTATGCATTTTTACAGTCCCCTTATATGATTTTATCTATTTTTCTTTCAGCCCTATAAAAATATTCTTTTTTCTTGCTTAATTGTTTATTCGTTACTTATCTGTTAATTATTTATTAATTATTTATTATTTTTATTCGTTTTTATTCTTCATATAGTATGTGTGTATTGGTTCCTTTTAAATATATATATATATATATATATATATATATATATATATATATATATATATATATATATATAATAATAATAATAATCCAGGTAAAACATCCACAGGGTAGTAATCCAAAGAATTTCAATCGGGTTTATAAAAAGTGCTCAATATCAGATAGAGCTTTTATATATGATTATTTTTATTTACACAGACATGTACAAAATCTGCGACACTGGCATGTCGATATTATCGATCAACAGCTATTATAAACTGAGATCTCATCAGACAGAGTTAGAATCCGATCTTAATCTTAGATCATATTTGGAAAGATATGATCTAAGGTTAATATCGGATTCTAACTCTCATCAGAGAGCTCAGTTTATAATAGCTGTTGATCGATAATATCGACATGCTAGTGTCGCAGATTTTGTACATGTCTTTGTAAATAAAATAATCATATATATATATATATATATATATAATAAAATTGAAATATAAGCCAAATTAGCAATACAAGATTTTTTTTTTTCTTACATTAATGTAAGAAAAAAAAAAAAAAATTAATCTTGTATTGCTAATTTGGCTTATATTTCAATTTTATTAACTTTCCATGCAATACTTTAAAACTTGAACGATAAACACACACATTATATATATATATATATATATATATATATATATATATATATGCAGGCACGATCTGTGCATGTTTATATCTATTTATAGCTGTGTATGTTTATACCTATCCTTATTTTTTTTGTTATTTTTCTTTATTTGTTAATTATATTACTCATTTGTTTTGTTTATTTGTTAATTTATTGATGTATTCTCTGAATTTCGGTGTTTGGGGTTGAATTCATAATGTTTTCATTACCCGGCGTATATATATAGTGCTCGATTATTTTATAATAAGAGCTCAATATTTATTTATTTATAAAGTTACAGAAATCTAGATCAACATGGTACCATAGGTTTCAAGCTGGGGTTGGGGACTCAGGCGAACAATTCTGGGTTTTCTGGAGTTTTAATTATAAAACCCTCTCTGGTGTTCATCAGCCATATTTTAATATGTGTGTCTATCTGTCTGTGTGTATTTTTGACAATTTAAATCATTTTCAAATCATATTCCATATAAATCCTATACACAAATGTATTTAAGTTGTTTACAGCTGTTTCAAGGCAATGTTTATTTTAAGTCATATAATGCAACATAATTTTCTTTTAAAAATCGAATTTCATCAGAACAGAATTTTGTAAGTAGATCGCGTATATATATATATATATATATATATAAAGATAACACTAGAAATATTTTTATGTGTGAAAGGCTTTATTGATTCGATATATTATATATGTTCTTATTGCTTAAAACGTTTGTCCTCTATCGCTCTCAAACTAAAGAGATAAAATGTTTTCACACTTGAGAAAGCGTCACAAATGAATAGGGGGTGACAATAGACCGAAATCGATATTTCTCCCGTTTATTATAGTCAAAATTAAGAAAACTGACGAAAATGCTATTTCAAACTAAGGCGTGACAGACTAAAAAAAATGCTATTTTAAATTTAAGCATGACACATAAACTCACAGACAGAGCCTCTTATAAAGATGATTGGGCGCATTTAAAATAACATGTGTCCATTCAGTCTGCACACGTAGAGATAAAGATGCTTATTCAAAGTTTATCTCGACGGATCAATAAAATGCTATTTCAAAGTTAAGCGCAACAAATCGATGAGGATGTGATTACAAACTTAACTGTGACAGACCAACAAAAATTCTACTTTAAACTCAAGCATGACACACCGGCCCATTTGACTAGGAGCAAATTGTAGTATCTGTTCTTATACTACACTCCATCTTTTCTGTTCTCGGTCAGTGAAGAAGAAATCCTTCTAGACTGAGGCAATTTAAACTTTTGTCTTTTCGGGAAGCTGGATTTTCTCCACATTAAAAACTGACTTCGTGTCTAACTCTTCCCTCGTGGGGAGGTAAGTAAATAGGGACACCAACCGACTGACAGAGCCTCTCCTAAAGATTCTTGGTCACATGTAAGATAAGATTCGTCGATTCAATCTGTGCGATTAGCGATGAAAACGTTATTTCAAATAGAAACGTGACAGACCAACAAATGAACTGAGCCGCTTATGGCACATCTAAAAAGACGCATTTTGAAATGGCTATCGAAAAAGTCATCCACAGTTTTAAAGAAGAAAAAACGAATAGAAAATGTGCCGAATATCTTGTCATAGAAAGACATGACTAATCAACTTTGTCTGCTTTTGCTTTTGTCTCAGATTAATCCAACACCAGAAATTCTTCCTCCATTCTTGTTTTTTCACCTCCTTTGCCTACAGACATCTGCACACGACGTTGTATACGTAGTTACTTAATTTGATTCCCTCTATCAAATCGCAGAAGCAGTATAACAACGAAAGATTATCTGTTTGGCTTGAAATGCAAACATTTTCACATTAAGAACGTTAGATCATATGAATTCTTCTGGCAATCTACTCGACAAACATTTATTTACGAAAATCAGACTATTGTAGTTAAGGAAAACACGAACAATCTATAATCTTGTGCATTTCTCCAGCTCTCCAGAACATTAACCCAGTCTAAAAATACAGAGTGACTTAAAAAAAATACCAACCATTGAATCGCTCATAAAATACCCAATCCTTTCCACAATCCAATCATATTTGATACAAGTAAACTTCAGTCTATGCCTGCCCTGTCCACTAGGTTTCAGTCATGAAATGTCCAACAGTCTTTGTTTTATCGCCGTTAAATGATAAACTCCAAATGTGCACCTCTGCATTGCAGGCGCACCTGGATATGGTGTACAAACGTCTCAATAATTCTGACGTCACGCTCATCTCTTGGCACTGCACTGATTTTTGCTGTGACGGCCCTCTTTAGTTCAAGAATTTTTTAGTTAATAGGGGGCTTTAAGTTCCGGTAAGTGTGAAGCACATTCGAGATCGCACCTCCTTCTGATGAGACGATCACCAAGTGTCTCGACAGTTATCGTAACGTGTCATTTTAAGTGTAGGGAGTTGCCCATACTGTTTAACCCACAGTTCATTTCTCACAATATCTCTTTGACTGACTCAAACTTCTTAACGATCATTTCTTAACGATTATTTCTTTGACTGACTCAAACTTCTTAACGATCATTTCTTAACGATCATTTCTTTGACTGACTCAAACTTCTTAACGATTACTAAGCACCGTACAGTATTGATCAACACAGGGGTGCACATTTGGAGCCTATCGAACGGCAATAAAACAAAAACTGTTGGGCATTCATAACTGAAATTTGGTGGACAAGTCAGGCATATAGTGAAGTTGATTTGTACCAAACATAGTTGGATTACCGAAAGGCTTTTGAATTTTATTAATGATTCTATGGGTGACATTTTTTATATTAAACCAGCACTGATATAGGAATATAGATATACTTTCAATGTCATACCTTCGTCTTTTTCACTCGTTCTTTTTCATATTGTTTTTCTACTAGTTCTTTCTGCTGCTTGGCTTATTCACCATTCTCATTGTTTTCTTTTCTGTTTGTCTATTTGAATTATTTATGAACGCCTGCCACTATTTACTTACCTCCCCACAAGTGCAGAGTTAGATACAAAGTCGGTTTTAATGTGGGAAAAATCCAGCTCACAAAAAAGTTGTATTGAATTGATACAAAAATAATTTCTCCGTTATTGATAGCAGACAGAAAAGATGAAGTATAGTATCTGAACAGATACTACACTTTTCTCCTGCATCACATATTTAAATATATATTTTATATTATAGGCCTACACCCTATAGTCCCTGCTGGTTTTGTATTATTGGACAAGGCCAGTGTTCAAGTGAAAATTTATAACATATTTGTGTCATCCATAACTATAAAAGCCTGATATTCCTTAATAAATGCCTTTATTCCCAACAAATCCCTTCTAAGAAAATGTATAAATAAAAAATACACACTTCTCTTTTTCTTTGCGTATCTTTGAAGAATGTGGTCATATGACAGTTTCCCACATTTTCATGCAGTCTTTTACAATAGTGTTGTACTCTGCAAGATCTTTCAAGCTACACCGGTTGGACAGTAAAAGAAAGACCAGGCAGTGTTGCATCGTATGGACCTCCTCTCCACATTCACAGATGGTTCGATCAGTTTTGTAGCCCCATCTATTCATAGCATCTTTTTATCGTCCCATTCCTGTTCTTAGGTGGTTTAGTGTTTTCCACTAGAGCCAGGGTGCCTCTGAAACGAGAGGGAGTTCCTCAGAAGCAGGGATTCCCATGTCGTTATGAGGGAGGGGATCCATCTTCAAGCCGTCTGGTCAACAGCTGTAGTTTGGTCTCTTCTTGAGATGTTATTAGGAGTTCGACATGGCCGAGGAAACTTCTCCTTGACTTCAGTTGTTGGATCGGAGTGTTCACGTCTATAAAGGAGATGGCGTTCATCACTGATAGCCTTTGTGATCTTTATTCGGCTGGCAACTTCCTGTCTCACTAAAGGCATTTATTCCTGAAATGATAATTTTATAGTTACGGATTTTCCAAATTCATAAATGTCATCTATCTCTCCTGAACACTAACCCAGTCTACTAATACTCCTATAAATTCTGTGTCGCAGCATCTTATCGTTATGCCCATTTTTGTTTCTTCCGTTGCCCTGCATCAAATTCGAACTCTTGAACTCTTGACACATTATATCTTCGTCCTTCCGAAGACCACGCTTATATATCACAATGTAAATCTTTACTTCTGAAAGAAGTGATTTATTATAATCAAATAAATAAAAAGAACAATGCAAATATTACTGTTCAATGATATTGTACAAGAACTCATTATGAAACTAAACATAAATTTGACTGGGAGAAATGAAAGATTTCTTTTTCATTTTTATCATCATAATTCATTGTTGTGAGCTTTGACTCTTCTGAATATGTGAAACATTTCCCAGCATATAAAAATGTCTATGTTTGCCATAATAAAACATCTGAGCATTTGTATATTGTAACTCTATTTGTCGTTAGATCATTGGGGGCATTCTTAGCAGAACTCATCGTCAATTCACTGACTCAAATAAATGCTAGGACTATTTCATATTCATCACAATCAAAAAGTAAAAAAATCATATAATTGACTGTCATAAAAAATATAAGCATCATTTCAAGAGTATTAAGACCAGTTGTTATTCTTTGACCCTAATTGTATTTTTTGGTAACAAAAATGGATGTTGGTATTCTAAAAACCTTCCATTCTCTGTCAGATCATTTCCTGGCACATATGTGGGTTCTTATTCATATCTCTCATAAATGATTTATTCTCATATCATGTAGATGCTTTTTTTATCATATAGATGCTTTCTTTATATATATATATATATATAAAATAGAGTTAGAAATTCCTCTAAACCGTTGATGGCTATAGCTTTCTTACCAAAAGCTACATTTCGTCAGTTACTTAATCAATTGCTGGTACATGTTTAAAAAAAAACAACAAAATTGATTTTCATTCGAATGTAGCTATTTTTTATATTTAATCCGATCAGCAGTTTCTACATTGATTGCGAATCGAGGAACAGGAGATACTATTCTGTCAGTTACAAGTCCTTTTACAGCTACTTAAACTCCAGGTTTAAATATCTTGGAGCATATCAATTTTCTCTTCACCATTTGTAAAATCTACAGATACTTAAATATGTGATAATCATTAGCATTTCCTTACAGCAAGGCTTATTTAACTTAAAGAAAACACAAAATAGTAATTAATCATGATTTTTGTTATTATTAGATTTATAAATATTAAAGTCACACATTAAAAACAAGCTGTATAAGATAAATTTATGAAGACATTACTGCTTTTCTTTCGCTTACAAGTATCCATAACTAGTCTCATAAAAACTTTGTATATCTTTTAGTTAATCATTCTTTCATCTAATTTATCTACTTCCACAAAGTAAGATGTGATACAAGGTCAGGAAAGTGGGATTAGAAAAGCCAGCGCCCGAGAGGTGAGCACTCTGACCATTTAAAAAATTGCCTGGGCAGCCCCGTCCGCATTCCCCGGTATGGGCGCCTTAGGCAGTAAGCAATAAACTTACTCCTCCCTAAAGAGAGGAGGCAAAGCCTGGAGGGTGGACCTCCTAGAACTGCACAGGACTGTCCCATAGACCGGTGTAAGTCAAGCCCCGAAGGCCAAGACAATACCAGTCTATGGAGTGCAGTATCCATCGGAACAGATACTATACTTTCATCTTAGCCAAAAGGCATTCTTTCATTAATGACCCATAACTATAGTATTTAAAATGATATTATTTAGAATTCCATTTGTTATATTGATTTTGATAAACAGTCATTCTTCTCAATGTTTAAACATATCTTTTTTATACGTACTGACGTCTGCGATTAATAAGCTAACACTAGAACTCACTCATTGCCTCTTTACCTTCTGCTCTCCCCTAAAATAATGTGTGTTTCTTCGTGGTGGGAGAAATTATTGTTTTTTTTCTTTTTTAATAGTAATATCATATCAATTGGTTTATGAAAGTATATTATATACATAAGAACTGAACGCTTCATTTAATCCACGGGAGGCAGGGTAGAATATAATATAAATTACTTAAGATTTCTACCTGATCATGGCTGACGAAGTGATAATTGTCTAACTCTGTTGATTAAATAAAGGATTCAGTTCGAAATTCTGTACAGATTCCCAAGTTCGGCCAGATACACTTGAAGAAAAGTTGTGAGAATAACATTCAAGATTCGAACAGTAATTCGAATCATCCAAATAATAAAAATTAACAATCCTCATCTAAAATATTATAAAACAATTTAATATATTTTTCAATCATGAATGTTTTCTCTATTTACTTGCCTCCTAACGAATGCAGAATTAGACGCAAGGTCGGTTTTTAATGTGGGGGAATATCAAACACACAAAAATGAGCTACTCTGGATTGAGACAAAAATCAAAATTGTCTCAGTCGAGATGGATTTCTCTTTTCGCTGACCGAGGACAGAAAAGTATAATATCAGAACAGATATTACACTTTGCTCTTAGCCAAAAGGACTGCTTGTCAATGACAAAGATTGTTAGCCAATATCATTTAAATAAAGTACAGGTTTATGTTCGTACTGAATTTTAAAAGGTTCTTTTTAAAATTTTGTAACTTGAAGAAATGTATTGAGATAAAAAAAGGTTTAGTTTATAGAAAGTAGATCGAGTATTTTTAATGCACTCTTATTTTCTTCAGGGACCCTAACCCAACGCTGTTGTTTGATTGACCTGCTCTTTTCAGGTGCTTCAATTCAACTTTTTAGATTGTGACAAATGCCAAATCAACTGCTGTTATCTCAACAGAGTAGATTGATACAGTCTTTGGAAAAGTTTCTAAATGTGAACAATATCATTGCACACATTATGCAATACTTTTTCTCACTACAAACTCCCTATAATTCAAGCATCCTTTCAAAAGGCATCCATGATATTTCGAGATAGAAAGATGCTGCATTGTAAAAAAATAACAGAATTCGTCTGTTTAATTATACCTTTTTGTATTTTTTCAATTTTTCTGATGGTCTTTTTTATATTAAAATCAAAAAATTAATAAATGTTCCATAGGTTTCACAAACGTTTTCGATTCTTCTTCGAATCATCCTCAGGTGTCAAAAGCAAATGAACAAAAAAGCTGGAGAAAGAAAAGAAGTTTAAAAAAAAAATTGGGTGTGGGGGGCAGGGGGTAATTTAACGCTCTCCTTCCGTTTTTATTTTCAACACAAAATATATACAAGGTTTAATTACCAAGTGTCTTGATACTTACAGGATAAATAAATTTATTATTACATATTATCAATAGCGCTAAATCTGTCTTCACTTTTCAACTATATTTTTTATCTAGGCAGTTTTAAAAAAATGTGAGTGAGATTCAACTTCAAATTTCAAATAACAACTTCATAACTATAAATAGAGTTAGGATTGAGGTCATGCTAACTCCAGACACGCCGACGTGACAGAGTAGCTAGTGGAGGGGAAAGCGCGTCACCAGATATTAGGTTACATACTGGCCGACTCCCACCCCTACCCCTAGCTTTTCAAACTTACCTAGTCTCAATTGTCTGAATGGTAAATAACTCCCGACATTTCCAATACAGAGTAAGCGTCTCAACTTCTCAATAAACGAGTGATCAGTGAGCTTTAAGCATCTGAAGAGCACAGCTTGGATGAAATAAATTATAGTAGAGAGGCTTAAATGCTGGTTTGAGGTTTTTATTTTTTTAAACTTTATTTGCCCTGTATCTGGATTGAGCACTGCTACTTAAGATCTCCTATCTATAACACACCATCTTTCACGGATCTAACATCTCCAAATTTATAAAGTTAGGTATGTATGTATAAATATATATATATATAAAACTTTTTTGCACCCAAAAAATTGATTTATAAATGAATTATAAAAATCTGTATACAATAAATTGTGTGTGTATATATATATATATATATATATATATATATATGTGTGTGTGTGTGTGTGAGGGGGTGTAAATATGAAATGAGAGTTTCAGACAGAATGTGAAATTGGTTAAGGAAATATGGAAAAGCGGAGTAACAAACTAGCAAAAATAAAAACACGAACACGTCATTGTAGCTGGACCAAGATATTTCGGTCGATAGTTGCCACCATATTCGTTTGGAAAAGAATCTTAATTCAAACGAATCTGGTTGCAACCATCGACCGAAATATCTTGGCCCAGCTACAATGACGTGTTCGTGTTTTTATTTTTGCTAGTTTGTTACTCCGCTTTTCCACATTTCCTTAACCAATTTCACATTCTGTCTGAAACTCATTTCATGTAAGTAAATTTCGCGTACAACAAAATCGTAAGATGAATTTCAGAGGAAACATTTTTTTTTAATCAATGAAACGGACGGGTGGGGAAAAAAAGACAATTGCTAAAATTTTCCTTAAGGCCTTATCGTCTGACCCTCTAAGAGGAAACGTCAAAATGATGAATTAAAAACTAAGAAAATCGAATGAGATATGAGGGGAAAGTTGTTTCAGTTGGAGAAAACGATTGAAAGAGAAAAAAAAAATTATATTAACAATTCTCGACCTAGCCTGTATAGACAAAAGATTTTGAAGCATCAGTTGGAGATCTTTAATGATTCAAAGCCACGATAACGTTGAGAGATTTACTTTTTTTTCTTTTTTTTTCTCTCTCAATCGTTTTCTCCAACTGAATCAATATATATATATATATATATATATATATATATATATATATATATATATATATATATATATGAAGTTTTTTTTTTATTAATTCATTTTTTATTTCCTGTTTTTATGAACCGATCATCATGAATTTTTGAATATATATTCTCCGCAACCTGGTGACTAACATGGGCACATTATTTTTATTTTTTAATTTTACCATTTAGGGGTGAGCCCACGCAAACTTGCACCCACTCTTAAAACTTTTAAAAATAGAAAGGAATTGTTCTATATTAAATTTTAAGTTATATTAAGTAATATATTTTTGAAGGAATCGGTGCATCAATGATATTTATGTAAATTATTGAACTTATTATAAATCATGGAATATATATTCTAGGCAACAGGCTATGTAACGTGGGCATATTTTTTAAAAACTATACGATTTAACAAATGTTATTGAAACCGTACGAAACCCCCTATAAGAGAAAACAACATTAAAATTTAAAACTAATGTTATATTCATTGCTTATACCCGTCCTGAAACGGGTATTCTACTAGTATATCAATATTACATATATATATTTCTAAAATAACATCTTATAAAAAAGCATGTATACATATATATATATATATATATATATATATATATATATATGTATATATATATATATATATATATATATATATATATATATTAGTTATGATTTTAATATTGGAAATTTATTTCTGATAGTATGTTATGTATTAAGCTGCTTTTTTGTTTATGCTATTGTTTGGATGTGTAATATTACTAGTTAAATGTTTTATTTATCCACAGGGTTAGATATAAACAAGGAATACTGTACAAATAACTAATGTCCAAAACTTTGTTTACGGTTTTACAAGCAATGTAACCATATCTCTTTGTTGCATCAAGCAGCAAAATCTGATGAATGTTTTGATGTTTAGACTATTAGAAATTTATGAGTTATTTGTACAATTTCGGCTTTCACTGGATGTATGAGTCATTAGTCAAGTGGTCCAAGACGACGCCCATGTAAGGCAATCTCCCTTCTGAAACACAGGTTAGAATCCTGTGCAAGTCTCGTTTTATACTGAGTGGTATTTTTTGTTTATATCCAGCCCTACAGATAAATAAATGGTTTGTTTAGTAATATTACCTGTGCAATATATATATATATATATATATATATATATATATATATATATATATATATTATGGGAACATTGTTAAAAATAACAGAATTCATCTGTTTAATTATACCTTTTTTAATTAAGAAAATGTTTTCTCATGATCTTTTTTATATTAAAATCAAAAATATTAATAAATGTCCCATAGGTATCACGAACATTTTCGATTCTTCGTCGAATCATCCTCAGATGTCAAAAGCAATGATGCCACTACGGCGTCGCTGAATTTAAATTGTCAACGTCTTTCCTGGAACACTGCAAAAACGTTCTCTGCGCGTTTCTCTGATGTCTTGTTAAAATCCTCTTCTATCTCCAACTTTTTTGCGTTTGACATCCGAAGATGATTCGATGAAGAATTGAAAACGTTCGTGATACCTATGGGACATTTATTAATCTTTTTGATTTTAACACAAAAAAGATCATTAGAAAAATTGAAAAAGTTAAAAAAGGTGTAATTAAACAGACGAATTCTGTTATTTTGTACAATGTTTGCATGAATAAGAAAATGCTGCCTAAATACACAATATATATATATATATATATATATATATATATATATATATATATATATAAATATATATATATATATATATATAAATATATATATATATATATATATATATATATATATATTATTTTAATTCACATCCTAACAAGGCACATATCCACTGAAATGTAAGAGGCTACTGTGAATTTGGGGTAATATCCATAGGAACATCTTAAGTGGGAAGTTGTGCAGCGAGATGTTTGTTCACATTTCATTTAAATTTCTGCATGTTGCTAAAGTCAGGGAAACAGGGAGCATGGCTGGAATTCCGTCTATATAGAATATTGTTCTTTAAAAGAAAATAGCACAAAAACATTATTATGTACTTACCTGTTAGGGCAAAGAAAACAGTACACTAAAATTTACTGAAATTCATCACATATATGTGTTTTTAAAAAATAAATTCAAGTTTTTTCGGTAAACATTTCTGGCCTCCATTTTCAGCATTATTAAGGTCAAGGGATAAATTTAATCGACTTAAACATCATAGTAATGCCGGCTAGAAAGCCTTTATCGATAAAACTTTCATTGATTCTTTTTAAACAAAAGTACTAGATTAATTTCTGTCAATATTGGTGTACTGTCTTATTTTACCCTAACAGGTAAGTACATAATAAAAATGTTGTGCTGTTTTCTTTCCCCGCTGGACTTTTTGACACCGGACTTTTTTGCAATCGGACATTTGCTTGCATTCGGGCAGAGTTTTGCCTTGTGTTTTTTTTCCCCACAATCTTTATTTTACTTTTTCAAATTATAAATCTTGGCCTTTGCCAACTTATCTATCCCAGCGATTTCCTCTGATGATAAGATTTTGATCTTTGAAAAGCCTGGCTTAAGGAAAAAATTAATTTGAATAAATTGCCTTTTTGCGAAATATACTTTGCTCTGAGCAACTGAATTGAAAAAAACTCTGCCTTTTGCTTTTCTAATTTCTTTTCATTCTTCTACCTATATATATATATATATATATATATATATATATATATATATCCCTGAGAGGAACCGATGAAGTTCTGAAACAATTGTCGGATACTCAAACAATGTTTATTTTAATATATATATATATATATATATATATATAGATAATTAACTTGTTACAAATATCCAGGGGGTATGAATCCGAAGGAAGTTGAAACCGGGTTTATGAGAGTGCTCAATGAAAATTCAGAGCAAAATATATATTTTTTGATTTTATTCCATTAGTTGCGACAAAACAAGTTTTGTTTCATTGGTGCGAATAGCGACCAACTCATCGGGCCGGAGAAAGGAATTCAAATGGCATAAAATTTTAACTTCACTTTAACGGGAGATTGAAAATTGAAAATACATTGGAGGGGGAGGGGGACAGAGTTGGGGCTTTGTCTATAACGGCGACATGGGACATGAGAGGGGAGGGGGGAGGACCCCAACAAGTCGTGTTTCAAATTATTACGTGTGAGGTTTTTCACGTGTCTGTGCTGTGATGATCTCAATCTCGGCCGGGGTGGGAGGAGGGAGATGGAGCGACGGCCAGAGTGAGTTAAATTTAAAATGAGAATAAAATTATGATTACAACCGTCATTCTTATTTTATTTTAATTCTAATAAGTAATTATCATGTGGATAAAAATGTTTGATAATCACACGTAATAATTTGAAACACGACTTGTTGGGGTCCTCCCCCCTCCCCTCTCATGTCCCATGTCGCCGTTATAGACAAAGCCCCAACTCTGTCCCCCTCCCCCTCCAATGTATTTTCAATTTTCAATCTCCAGTTAAAGTGAAGTTAAAATTTTATGCCATTTGAATTCCTTTCGCCGGCCCGATGAGTTGGTCGCTATTCGCACCAATGAAACAAAACTTGTTTTGTCGCAACTAATGGAATAAAATCAAAACAAAAAAAATATATATATATATATATATATATATATATATATATATATAGTCTAAAGAAGCTTTGACTTATTTTAAACAAAGAAAGAAAATGCAGTTTAAATTCCTATGAATACTAACTAAATCCAAAATATCGCAGACTTAGCACCTGCATAAGCCAAAATACCGCTGGAAAATGTATTAATACAAAAAGGGATTAAAGTATATAACAGTGAAACATGAACAGGAAACCTTAACTTGAATTGTGAAAAATCAAACGGGGATCATCAGCTGTTTACCATGTAACTGTTTCGGTGATTTAAAAACAGAACAGTTATAAAATTCATATATATATTCATATATATATATATATATATATATATATATATATATATATATATATATATATATATGTAGAGATAGAAGAAAAAAGAGTGATAAATATGTGACGATTGTCCAAATTTATTTCAAATTTCAATTGTTCAATGCAAGGTGTATTCAGTAATAAACTAGTGTTTATTATTCTTTCCTTAAGCCAAGGCTTTTCAAAGATCGAAATCTTATCATCAGAGGAGAAATACAGATGGATAAGTTGGCTTTCGAAAAAACCAAAGTTCAAATATTTGAAAAAAATGAAAATTATTATTAAAAATTATTAAAATAATATATATATATATATATATGTATATATATATATATTGTAGAATGATGTTCTCTCCACACACATAGTTGTTATCTACTGAGCTTTCTATTTCAACTGGAATCATTATCAGGTTGGGGAAATGCGGTTGCTGTTGCTATTTATATCACTGCTCTTACTCTTGGCACTGGAGAGTAACTCATTTAACAAGATTCCATTTGAAATGCATATTTTCAAAGTTTTGTACAAATCACTGAACCCTGTTTCATAGTTCAGTGTGTTTTTCACCTGAACTCATGGTCAGCACCTTGATTCAAATAAGTATCTGCTGTCCGATAGTTATTCAATACTACCATTATCATTGCATCATAGATTCAAAGAAAAAAAGCCTTTTTCTATTTAGAAACTTTTGATGGGAAAATGTTATTTCTCAAATGAGTAAACTAATCTCTTGGATTTACTCCATTGCCACAAGCGAAGCCTTTGATCTGTCGGAGAACCAATTCAATTCATCTATGTTAATAGGACAAAGAATTTTCAGATTTTGGTTTTTCTCACAGACATTTTGGATACTGTCAAACAGAACACATAGAATTACATTCATTGAATCATCGCAACCGATTCTATGCGATTTATTGTGTTTCAATATTATCATAAACCTTCTAAAAATGCATTATTTCTGTTTATTTTTCATATATTTTTTGGTAAGACTGTAAAAGGTATAAGACACGATTACTTTTGAAAAATTGATCAATCTATCTCAGACTTTCTTTCTATCTGTCTATCTTTGTACATATCAATCCATGAGATTCGTATAGGATTCGAACCAGTGTCTATGGAAAGGGACCACCTTTAGCTGGTGTCGATTTACTACTCACCCAATGCGATTAGGGTGAAATGAAAGTCGAATTTGTACAGATAACTGAAATCTCTTTACATTGCTTTTGGGTTTGCATAGCTAATACCGTTATTACATGAAGTGGTTAATTATTCTTTGAAACATAACATTCACTAAAAGAGAAAAATTAGTCTCGTACAGAACCCATATTATAAACAGAACGAGATTCTAATTCATCAATTTTTCTCTCTTCATATGAAAGTCCAACCAAAGAAATGAAAGTTAATTGAAAACTTATCAGAAATTCATGAAAAACATTTCTAATAAAATACAGACAAATTATTAATTGTCACAATTAGCTTAAAATAATTTTTATTCTTTTACCATAAAGATATTCATGATCCACCGCTGTTACAAGCTGGGAAAAATATTTAAAGAAAAAAAGTTTAGATAAAATGTAGAGATGAATGGAAAAAGCGGATAGACCAAACAACACAATTAAATCAGCTCATATGTTAGCAGTGTGGTAGTAAAAAAAATGGAGTAAAAATGACAGGCAGGCTTCTAAAACATATAAATTCCTTAAAGTGAAATATTTTGAAAATCAACAATCGTGCAATTTAAATGAAAAATTTATTTATTTAATTTTTTTTTTTTGCAAGCTTTCATTGTAGAACAACTTTGTCAGGCGAAACTGTCTTATGGTTTGTTTTTTCTTCTTTGCAAAAAAAAAATTAAATAAATGAATTTTTCATTTAAATTGAACGATTGTTGATTTTCAAAATATTTCACTTTAATACATTCTAATCCGTGCTTCAAAGATGTTACATATAAATTCTTATTTATTTATTGAGAACATAACCAGAAATGAAAAACAATAACATTAACATAAAGAGGTAGAAAGTGGATTAAATATATAATAATAACCCTTTGAAAACAAGCAACCCCGTAATCCAAAACAGCAAGCAACAAACGTGATAGAGTTGGCCATCGGCTGCAAAGCCTGTGTATTTCCTTCAAGATTTCTTAATAGGTATCTAACGGTATGCACTCTTGAAGGCCACGGTACTTAAGGAGAAGTGCATCGTAACAGATTATTACTGATTCTAGGGAGTGGGAAGATGTTTAATAGCATGCATCTATTTATCGTTTATGAGTAGTTAACAACTATCCGGTTTTTATGGTAATGTTCAGAAGTGATCAGTACTTGAGCTCTTTATGACGGATCGCTTGGTTCGATAATGTCCTCTTGCAAAAGCCACTTCATTTCAGAAGCAATGAAAGTCATATCAGAAACTAGCAGATGGACGCTGCGTTGCCGGATGCAAAAATCGGTTGAAAGATTTTGCTTAAGTTAAGGCAGAACTCATATTTATTATTATACTACGAAAACAATAAAATAAAATAAATTCCTCAAAATATTAAATTACTGCCACTTTCTTTAAAAATGTCTAATAAAATTAAATATTTTTACATTTTTATTGTACTAGTTGTCCCTACTCGCTGTTGCCCGGGATTTCCATCATCATCATCATCATTGGTGTAACGTATGATTTACATGCTGACATGTGTTGGACGGCTTTTAGAAATTGCCTTGTAAACTAACCTATCTCTGGCCTGGTCTTTATTTATCCCTCTTTCTCTCAAGTCCATCCTTATCACTTACTTCCATGTTTTCTTTGACCTTCCTCTGTGAAGTGACCCTGCTATCTGAACTGCTCTACATCTACTAACCCAGGAAGTTTCATCTATTCTTTTAACGTGGCCATACCATTGAGGTCTTCACCTCTGCATACTGCCCAAATTTAATCTTCTTCTGAGGTCATCAGAACTAAGCCTATCTTTAAGACTCACATTACACATCCATTATATGATTCTCATATAATTTCTCTCCATGTCCTCAACCCTCACTGACCAGGTTTCACTTCCATAGATTATCACACTGTGTACACATGCCTGATAGACTCTTACCCTGATTAATAATTTACATGACTGAAATAGGATTTCTTTGCCCACAAAAAATCGTTATTTGGGCTATCAATAAATGTAAAAAAGATTTTGTGTCGTCTTTACAACAAGTAGAAAGTCGACCATTTATTATTTACTTCCTACTTCATCAAAGTAAAAAGTCGATTGTGATTTAAAAAATAAGAATAAATATAAAAAATGGATTTTGCATCGTTAGACAGGTTGGTGTCTTATCCATTTGGCAACCGTGTCAGTCTTATTAATACACAGAATATAAAGCATGCTATGGAATCATTATTGTGCAAGTATGTCAAATAACGTTCAATTAAGGGAAATCGTTTATCAAAACCGGAGTTGAGGGAAGGTATTAACAGTGAAATTCGAAAATTTCTTAACAGTGTTATTAGTGGGCGAAGAGTACTTCAGACTGTAAGAGAGTTAGCTCCCCCGACTTCCTCTATGATATCAGTAATCAAAACAAAAACGTTGATCAGATTATATATGAACTTCGATGAAATGTATTGGAAATAAAATTTGTGTTTTTAAGAACACACAAATATTTTCTACAAACTGACTGACTGAACAGCTTTACCTTTTGTTAATAAAGCTATTCAGATCAAAGAAATAGGGAAAAACTTGTCTCTATTTTATATATAAGATATAAGATGGAGTACTCATCATGGAATGGGTTCATCATAGTGAAACACTCTGGGACCTTTTAATAAGTGCAAAAGTTCAGATGCCCATTGACTTAAAAACTCATATGGAATCAGCAAGTTATGATATTTTTGACTTGGTTCATTTTGATGTTGGCATTAGTTCCTCTGATTCATTTTAATATATCATTTTGAAACTTTGATGAATACAATTAGATTGGTAGTGATTTCTTTTTCGGTTAAGATATCTTTTTTGCCTACGTTATATTATAAAATAACTGATAAAATTTTCATCTTCAGTATAATTTTAATTTTTATTTAATATGCAGTTACGTTCTTATTAATTTAATATGCCAATACGTTCTTCTTGGAGAGAGGAAGAGAATTCTATGATCTGGCATAATCTGCTGATACTTTACCTGGCACACGTCTGTTGTCACTTTTAACTGTCAGTAGAGATATGAACTCTTTAAAAGAGATGAAGACAAAGAAGTTTTGAGATCAAAAATATTGATCCAGGATATGGTCGCAGCATAAACCAGATGGCCAGTCTCGTATGATTGTTTATTTCCAACCAATAAGATGTAACTAGTAACTTGAATTCTAGATGAGAGAGAGAGAGGGGGAGAAAAAAGGGAGAGGGAGAAGCCATATTATTGTATGGTTAGGGTTAGTCTTCTTTGCAATTTGATGGTCAACCAAAGTTTTGAAACTCCTTGTATCAATAAAGACCTTGACCGTAACATCATTTATTTCGACACTCATTACGCCCTTGCCGTTTTTTAGGAACGCTGTTCTCATCATAATGGCTAAGTGAGGGGCAGCTGCTAATTGACAAGATTTGCACACGTCAGCGTAATAGGCGCTGACGGCCACCTTTATAACATCTGTTGCAAATAGCGTTTTGCACAGTGCACTTAACTCTGAGTGATAATTTACTTCACAGGCGTTCCATTTCTATCTAGTAGCTTCAACTGAGGGTTTATCTTTTAGTTCATATTCAAGAAGAGAGCAGCTCGTTAATGAAGACTGACCTCCTGATATACTGGTCTCGGCTGACTTCTGTCCTTACAGTTTTAAGTTATGGTCTTTTTGAAGCAAATGAAGAGACTGCAAAAATTAGTCTTTTGTTCCTTTGATAATAGAATATGGCAAGCGAAAATGTCTACCCCATCACTGGAATGCATCATCCTCAATAAGGTTGGTAGATTCTTTATTTTGATAATCTAACATTTGTTTAGAGGAAGGCATGAATGACAAAGTTCTTGTCCCTTAAACAGTCTGAGATGATTAGGAAAAAACTGAATGTTACTTCTTGAAGTACAGACATGCTGTAGAAATGTTAGAGTAATACTCGATTTATTCAATATATAAAGTAACAGTTAAAAAAAAATCTTTCTCATAACTTCTTATATATATACTAGAAAAATACCCTTCACAGCACGGGTAAAATGAATTCCCTGAACAGTTTTGCACCACTTCTATCTCCTTTTACGAAGATTAAAATCAAAATATAATGATAATAAAACTTATGTCTAGAATTCTTATTCCAATTTTGAAAAAAGTACCATTACATGATTTTTATTGTAGGAAATATTTAAAATTTAAGGGTTACGCTTAAGGGGTCATAAAAAGAAATTAAAATATTTAAAATTTAAGGGTTAAGCTTAAGGGGTCATAAAAAGAAATTAAAATTCAAGGAATCTTGCCTAATTGGTGCCTAATCACTATGGATCAAATTCGATGCAAATTTGAAATATTTGAATTTTCAAATAGGAGGTTGTACCCATATTATGCTCCCCAAAGTTCTTTAAAATTCACCAAAGTAACTAAAATTTGAATAATATTTATTAATTTATTTAATACCTATTATCAAAATTTCACAAAAATCAGAGATATCTAATTTTTTACAAAGGGCTTTCACCCCTTTTTTACTCCTTTGCATATAACATACATTGAACTAAATATAGCCCATGTTACAACCCTGTATGCCTAGCAGTGTTCTAAAATTCAGAATGTTCGGTTAGTTTAGGAGTGAATCCTGTACTTACAAATACATAACCATATATACATACCTATCTTTATATATATATATATATATATAGTCATCCACAGACATACTGTTTCACTGTATCACATCTTTTCAGTGCGGCTAAACTAGCATCACTCCCAAGCCAGAGATCGAACCTTCAACTATCTAGTTGATAGTTGGCAGCTGTTACCATTAGGCTACGGTAGAAGTGCTCATAAATGATATCTACAATGTCAATTTATATAAACATTGACCGCTGCTTTACAGTGCGTGCTCAATTTGTTTATTTAAAAAATATTTTGCATTACGCTAGGAAGCAGCAGGTGACATCACTTAACTATAGTGCTCGACCCGTAGTCATCCACAGACAAACTGTTTCGCTGTATCACAACTCTTCAGTGTGGTTAGACTAGCACCACTCCTTAGCCAGGGATCGAATCATCAACCAATATAAAAATGATATATTAAAATGAATCAGAGGAACTAATGCCAACATCAAAATGAACCAAGTCAAAAATATCATAACTTGCTGATTCCATATGAGTTTTTAAGTCAATGGGCATCTGAACTTTTGCACTTCCACTGCGTAAGGTAGAATTTAAGGATGAAAATCTAACGAAACGTATAAGAAAAATAAAATGGAAAAAGAGGAATAAACGTAGACATGTAGACACAGAAATCACAAACACGGCGTTCGATATTTTGCCTAATATTTATTACGGCTTCTTTAGGATAAACAAGCATTGTATAAGCAAAGAAATAGTATTTTATATATATATATATATATATAAATCTACATCTCTCTCTCTCTCTCTCTCTGGTTTGACAGATGACTTCATCATTTTTTAATGTCATTAACTTGGCACGGTTATCCCCTATCTCTTTTTTTAAATGAATATCGTCATCCTTTACTGACGTCATTCACTGCACACGGTTATCGCCATCTCTGTTTTAATGGATGACATCACGAAACGATGTCGTCAATCCAGTGTGCATGGAGGCAAATAAACAAGATAACAAACAAGATCCGCAGAGTGTTAGTAGTATATGGATAGATATATCAGCAGCAGCCGTCAGTTATATCAGTAGTCAACTGAACATGTTTGTTTATGAACAGTCCAAATGAGTTTGTTTACACCAGTTGCTGCTGATTGCAGACAAATATGTAAATATTAATAAAGCTTTCTTGTGATGTCATAAAACCTATCTTCTCCCCTAACTCTCTCTCTCTCTTCCACTTCTCTCTCTCTCTCTCTTCTCTTTCCACGCCAATCTCTTCCACTTTTCTCTTCCACCTCTCTCTTTCTTTCACCTTTCTTTTCTCCCTCTCCCTCTTCCACCTCCATCCCTTTCACCTCTCTTTTCTCTCTCCCTTCTTTTCGATCTCTCTTCTCTCTCTCTCTCTCTCTCTTCTCCACCTCTCTCTTTTCCTCCTTTTGTCTCTTCCCCCTTTCTCTCTTTTCCTCTTTCTCTCTCTCTTTCCCTATCTTTTTAATTATGTCATTCGCCTCCTCTCACTACTTCTCTTATCATTTGCCGTTTTAATTTTTATTTTCGTTATCCCTTCCTCCCTACCATCTAAAACGTTCATGTACAGATGAAAAGTGTACACGCTGACAAGACAACAATAGCATCAGAGTTTGAGTATTATATAGATAGTTTCGGCTAAAGTATATACTTAAATGTCGACTATCCTATTTCATTAGCACAATTGTACTTCACACACGAATGGACTCGCCTTACTAAATAAACGATGTGATTCTTTTCTTCGTCTTTCACCAACAATTCGCTTCAATTTATAATGCCATGCTCGATTAGCTTCTAAATTGCATTAAATTAAATAGATTTCTACACCATTAGGTGCAAGACACTTGTTCTTTCTGCTGATCACATAAAAGCCAACCAATTGTTTCGTGCATATAATCTACATTATGTAACCTGTCTTCAGAATTGAATATTACGATGTAGATATGATCACGAGTTACTGCCTGACTTGGTTAATACCACTTGTGACCAAAATGTCAAGACCATTTTTATAATTATGCTGATTTGACATTTGCTTTTGTCATTATGAATAATGAAATTCGCTTCGGCATGCATCTTATGTCTATGTTATTGTAGCATTGCATCGGGTGTTATTCGATCCCCATCAGATGGCAAGTAATCTTTTTGTTGACAGAAAACAGCTGAGTCTCTCGTTAACATGTAAGTAGTTGCCTCATTAGGTAGTGACGATTCTCAGCAGTATTGACAGTCACAGTCATAGACATGTTGTTTTCTTCTTCTTTCTTTGGAAGCAATTAAAAAGAACAACAAATAACTCCATTATTTGCTCCAGGATTCAGTTTACTTTTTACGGTATTTTCTTTTATCATTTACTAGCAGGAAGACCCGGCGTTACCCGGGATTGAATGAGGATCACAAGTATGTCGTTTTTCACTATGCTCACAACACCATATGACTTTCTTTGTTTTTACTGCCTCCTTTCCTCCTCTTTCGCCCCCTAATATAGTTGGAAGAAGCTGAAATGTTGGAAAACTTTCTGAATTAGTTCATTATACATACCGTATGAATTTCATTAAAATCAGATATACGTATTTGAAGTTTTAAGTGGGTTCTTTCCCCATGGATCACTTAGAAGTGGGGACATGCAGATATTTGACACATAGACGGTAATGCAGAGATTCGGGATCACTTCCATTGTCTTCCTCAGAAAATTTTATACATATGATTTAAATTTCATAAAAATAAGATATATTTGCAGTTTTAAGGTGTTTATGCTCCTAATAGTCTCCTTAGGGGTGCATTAGAGATTCGGGAACACACCCATTATCTTCCCCGGTAAATTTTACATAAGAATACACTTTTAGATTTTATCTAGATTCTATAACCTTTCTTTCTATAGGGAACACACAAACAGCACATATACAGACATTGAGTTTTATATATATATATATATATATATATATATGTGTGAAAAGATGACAGACGGAAAACAAGTCAAAGTGCAGGAGAAAAACAAAAACAAGAGATTTTTGACCGGTTTCATTCGTGGGGAACGTCTTCAGAAAATGAAGACGTTCCCCACGAACGAAACCGGTCAAAAAATCTCTTGTTTTTGTTTTTCTCCTGCACTTTGACTTGTTTTCCGTCTGTCATCTTTTCACACATTTTGTCCATCACAACACTTCATTTTCATGAATTATCGTGTACCTTACCCCATATATATATATATATATATATATATATATATATATATATATATAAGACTTATAATGAAATTCACTTCGGTATGCATCTTATATCTGTTTAATTTTAACATTATGTGGTGAGATCTTCGATCCCTATCAGATGGCATATAATCTGCTCGTTAACAGAAAACGACTGAATCTGTTCAAAGCAGCAGTAACAGCGAATGTGGTCATTACGTATTTACTTTTGATTGGACAAAAGCTCTTATCAGTAGTTTCTTTCGACCAATGAAAATGCAAAAAATATTCAGCTCCGAATTACAGCACCTACTATAAAAATTCAAACACACAGAGTTCTTTCCCATTTCCTCTTTTCTTCCAGAGACACCGGATGTGCACGCAACAAAGTCATACCTACCCCCTTTGGGGAGGCGAAAGACATCGACAAACGCAACAAGGGACACACACAGACGTCTGTATGCCCTTCGAAGCGCACACACGATGCTCACTGAGTGCATATACACAGTTCGTACATGCACATACGTAAACGTACATTTCGCCAGCCCGAATGAACATACATACACTCTCTCACTAACAAAACAAGCACGCTAATAAACACACACTCCTCCATGCCTATCTCATGCAACAGCCGAAATTAACACATGTACTCAAATTTCTCTTACACGTTAAACCGCTCTTTCTCCTCGAACCTTCTTGGACTCTTTGAACTTTCCAGATATACTAACCCTTTATTTTCATCATCTTAAAAAAATATCGAATAAAATTAATTCCATTTGTATGGATAGACTTTGTAATTTTTCTTTTGATAAAATCCTATCTTCTACAAGTTTCTCTTTCACATCTAAGTAGTTGGCTCATCTGGTAATGACATCTTTCAGCAGTGGTGACAATAGCGGTCGTAGAGATGTTGTTGTTTTCTTATTCTTATTCTCTTTGCAGCTGAAATAATGGAAGCAATAAAAAAGAACAACAAATAACCCCATTATTTGCTCTAGGATTGGTTTACTTTTTACAGTAATTTTTACAGTAATTTACACCAAGATTAACGGCATCTGTCCTTTCAATCTTCATAGGGGTGGTGGTAACCTAAAAAACAGGTGTCCGTTCACTAAGATACTGAAAACCCAAGAGTGAGAATCGATCTTGCTTTTCTGCCATATGAATTTCCTGCTCTGATTCAACTTCTTGTACACATAGCGCTAACCTCTAATGGAAAATTACTTAATCTAATTTTATGTGGAATTTTCCGTTTTTAACACTATTTTTGCATGTCCAAGTCCAATATTACTGCATTGTGGCTGATGTAATAACTTAGGTTAATTATTTATGAGAATCGTATGTATTCATTTTTTTAAGTCACAGTTTGAATTGCGCCTTCATTGTTATTATAACAAGCTATGTGACAAATAAGAGTTGTAGCCCTTGGATAGAACTCTTTATGGTTCAATTACAGACATCCTTCAGTTTCAGAAGATTAGGGAAGTGCACTCCAGAAGACAAAGCCTTGGTAAGTAAGGCTGGAGGCTTAACTGTTCCCTGTATAGCAGACTCTCTACATCATTGTAATAGTTCATTGGAAGGAAAGTGAAGATACACATGGTTCCAGTGGGGTCACAGGAGTTGTTAGAATGTAGATATGATACACAGTTGAGAATACTAAATAAGGTAATAACAGTTCACAATTCTCCTACAATTAGAACTCTCTAATATAAAATTTTTTTTTTTTTGATTTAACGGTATATTAGTTGCATATAATAACAATGGATCATATCAACTCTGCAGGTAGAAAGATTTTTTCATTTTTTAAAGTTAAAATATGACAAATAATATATTTGTTTATCTTTTATTGGAACTATTTATATGATTTCTGATGGGAAGTTTAATTCATTTTTCTAATTGTTTCACACTTTCTTATAAAGAAAAAAAGCAATGACGAATCTTAATTTATTTATTAAAATATGAGTTCTAAAAATAAATTGGCTTTGAAACAATTATAAAAAACTCTTGGTATTACGTTCTTTTCAAATTAAATTTAAAATACTATATATATATATATATATATATATATATATAAGAGGTTTATGTAGTTTGCTTGAAGCATTATTTACTTGTATATAGAAATGTGATCTTTGGAAGGCAATACAATGCAGAGGTGTGACGGATAGTTTGAGCAAATAAGACATATAATGGTGGAACAAGTTAAATGGTTTCACTCTTAATACAATGTATACATACACATACACATATATATATATATATCTTTTTTTCACAAACGCACACGTATCTGTCTATCTACACAATGTTACAATGTTATGTAATACCTGTATCAGGGTAGTCTGGTGGAAACTTCGTATTATATTATATTTCGGGAACTCTTTTCTTCTTCAGAACCGTGCTCAACTCATTCAAGCGTGTATATGTTCAACCGAATGCCATCAGCAGCGATGAGCCCAGATACACTCCTCAACAGTAGTAGAGACTGATCCAATATGACATGAAATAAACAACTACATTATCGGGCTTTATGTTGCCTACTTCGTAGAGATAAATGGGGAGACATTAAATATATACAAGCAGTCAATGAAAAGAAATGTATCACCTTCAAATTGATTCACAGAAAATATAATGGCATTCAAATCTAAAAAAAACACTTCCAAACATTGTCTTAATTATATGAACATTTTCATGATGCTTTCAATCATCCATTTTGATCGGTTCATATTTTTTGTTTTGTTTTTACATTAATAAATAAATAATAGCTGTAGAATAGATAGAAAGGTTAAACCGGTATTTTCCGTGTTAGGTTTGGAAATTTGCATTTTATGGATGGTGAGATTCAGCCAGTTACACAGTGATTAATGATGGATTAATGTGTGTGTGTGTGTGTGTATCAGGCTTGGTAAAAGTTTATTACCATTAAGTGGATGTTTTTATTGAGGCTGTAAGAGTTCTATGCCCAACAAAAGGGCATTCTCTCATTAAATGATTGCAAATGGCTACCCACATAATAACTGGCCTGATCAGTATCATTGCATTCCGTCTCTCTCTCTCTCTCTCTCCCTCTCTCTCTCTCTCTCTCATGAAGATTGCCTTCATACAAATGACTTTTACTCAACTCTGTGACAAAATAATAGCTGTTCAGGAAATGCTGTCATACGCACACACACACACACACACACACACACACACACACACACACACACACACATATATATATATATATATATATATATATAAATATGTGTTTGTATATACATATATTAACATGTATTATATACATACATATATATATATATATATATATATGCACATGAATATATACATGATCAAATGCACATATACAAACATGTACATATATATCACAGATATAAATATACAGATACACATATACAAATATGTACATACACAGCATATATATAAATATTACTGCATGCACATATACAATTATATATATACTCACAGCACACACACACGCACACACACACGCTCGTATATATATATATATATATATGGCACAAAGTTTTGTACCTAACTTTCTTTGCACTCGTGGGGAGACAAGTAAATCGAGACAGTATTGTTGTCGCATCGAAACAGTGTGCCAGCCGACGTCGATGATGTGGAGTTGTTTATAATGTCATGTATGGCCAAGCTCTATTCAGATGATAGGCAAGTGTCTACAAACAAAAGGTTGACAGGTGCCTGGTTAAAGGTTGAAGGCCGATGACGGCGAAGCTTGTCGAACTTAAAACAATACAGTCAATAACTAATCTCTCTGTCTCTTTCTTTTTTATATGTATTCTTGTTTTCTCTTTTTTTGCTGAAGATTTTTACCACTGTCACTGCGAGAGAGAGAGAGAGAGAGGGGCAGAATTCATTTTAGGTTTTCTTCTTCATACATGACGGACGTGTGAACCAACTTCGAGGGTTTTATAATTTTTTCGGAATGAATAAATTCTAATATATATTTTTATATAAAAAATGTTCGCGTCTTTATTACATGTGTTCAATTCTCAGCCGATGCCCCCAATGACCAGTTGTGTCAGTATTTATTATATGTATTATTAAATATATCTCTCTTATTCGTTCCCCTTTCTGTCTCTTCCTCTTTTTCCCCTCTCTTTCTTCTCTTTCTGGCCCTCTATCTCTCTTTCTCTCTCCCTCCCCCTCTCTTACTCTCTCTTTCGAATTATATTTATTTGAAATACATACAATTAACCACACGATCATTAAGTTGGGGATAGTGGGAAAGGCTGACCATTTTCTTGTTGTAATCAACTTGACTAGTCTCACCTCTAAGGGGAATAGAGTAATAATTTGTTGTATTCTCTTTCTTTCACAATACGTTAAGGTCTGCATCCTGTGGTCGCGATAAGCTTCAAGCACTGCTCCCTTGAGCAACGGATCAAATTTTCTGGCATTTTTGTCAATAAACATTATCAAGCGCTTGTCAGTAATGTTTTTCAATCTTACGAGTATATTAATGAGAAAATTAATGACACCAAAATTAATGACGCCAAAAACCTGTCCAACCAAACAACAGGATTAACCCTTTCATGAAGTGGAATGTAACTATCATGTAATTCCGAGGAGCTGGTGTAGTGCCGTGCCAGAATGATATGAGCCCTTCCAGAGACGTCCCCACAGCACGGACACACCAAGATACTATCACCGGCCAACGGTAAGGTTATGAGGGCCCTTTATTAAGGCTTATTAGATAATTGAAAATAGCTACCCTCATAATAACTGGGCTGTCTCTCTTTCTCTTTCCCTCCCCTCTTTCTCTCTCTCTCTCTCTCTCTCATTCTCTCTCTCTCTCACACATGAAGATTGCCTCCATACAAATGACTTTTACTCAACTCTATGCCAAGATAATGGCAGTTCAGGAAATACTATCGCACACACACACACACACACATATATATATATATATATATATATATATATATATATATAGATGTGTGTGTGTGTATACACATATAAACATGTATTATATACATATATATGTATATATATATACATATATATATATATGCACATCAATACATACATGATCAAGTGCTCATGTACCAACATGTACATATATACCATAGATATAAATATACATATGCACGTATATAAATATTTATATATATATACACAGTATATATATAAATATTACTACATGCGCATATACAATTATATATATAATCACATACAAGAAAATAGTGGTAAACATGACAGAATTTCCTGTTTGTTTATACTTTTAATTCATTTTATCTATTTTCCTAATAATTAATTTTTTGTCAAATCATCTTCATGCGACAGAAAAAACAATGAAAAAAGCTGGAGGAAAAAAAGAATTTAACAAAACAGCCGAGAACACCGTAAGTGAGGTTGTTTTACGTCAACACAGCAAACGGTGTAGTTCCAGAAGAGTGTTTTACAATTTTAATTTCAGGATGCTAGAATTATATATATATACTAGCAAATGAGAAATGAAAAAGGAAAAAAAAAATGTCATGCAAGTACATCGAAATATTGGGGTGACATGATGGGTTGATGAGAAAAAGTAATAGCCGTGCCTGCTGAGAGCGCTGGACCAAGGTTCGGGCTTTTTCTAATCAGCATTTTCCCGACATTTTTCTTAAAATTATCATCCTGAGGAAGTCTTACAAATAAAGACGAAACGTTGATGAATATAAAAAAAAATATCTCTTGGTTTTTCCTTTTTCATTTCCCATTACGTCGGATTACTCTCATCCGTCCTTTCTCATACTAGCAAATATATGCTCCTTCCGATCGCATATTTTTGCTAGGCTGAGAGAATGATATCATAATGAACGATTATATTCTACACTGACCTCCGAAGGAGAAGGTAATAACTGAGAGCATAGAATCATGAGAAACGCCTCCCCCCCCCCAAGGAGGAGTTAACGCCTAGGAGGGTGATATCATGACAACAGAACAGATAGTACACAACCGGAGAACTTAATTGTGGAAGTATGATAACATGACGAACGAAAATATACTATAATGCCCCCAATAAAAGGAGGTAATACCTGGGAAAATCGCCCCTACAAAAGAAGAAGATAATGCCTGTGAGTATGGTATCATGGAAACAGAACAGATACAACCATACCCCTACCCCCAGAAAAAAGTAATCCTTGGGAAGATGGTCTTATGACACCAGAACAGATATTACAGTACCCTCTCATCCAAAGGTAAAATGTCATACCTGGGAAGATTACCCCACCCCGTGAAAAGGAGGAGGTTATTCCTGTGAAGACGTCCTTATGAAAGCAGAACCGATAATACACTACCCTCTCTGATTAAAAAATAATACAATAAAATTAAATCATTTTTTTAGTTCATTTAACAATGCATTGCCTAAAAAAACCATTATTTTTATGGTTACTTGTTTTTTGGGACTGAGATCAAAGTGTAGTATCTGCTCTATATATTTCTTCTCGGCATCCCAGCGACCCCAGACGTTTTACTATCAACAGAAATACTGCGTATATATAGGCAAATGGGGGAATACAAACTTACAACTGTATATTACAGAATATGAATTTATTAGAAGTTGTTTATATAATAAATATGCAAATTAAAAAGACTTAAATGTGTTTGAGGGTATTTACAGTTTCCTATACATACGGTATTTCAAGAGTCTATATTGTATCATAGAATTAAATAAGAACAACCTGTATTGGTTTTAATATAGTGAGAAATAGATGGAAGAATCTTTCACATTTATTCATTTAGATAATTATGATACATATATGAATATAGATATGTATACACGTATCAAATATGTAAAGATATATACACACATGCATATATACCTATATATATATATATATATATATATATATATATATATATATATATAGACATACATGATGATTTGCTGCATTTTCACAAATGATTGATGTTTGATCACATTTCTCCAATGTCATACCATCTTCATAGATTCGTAGGTGGCTTTTTAGATCAACTGCAGATCTACATGGCTTGACATGTCCAGAATTGTGACTGCATGCCTCTAACAGATTATATCTACCCACTTCGCCACTCTTCAATCGTCATAGGCCGTTTAGTATGTTTGCTTGACAGATGAAATTGTGAGAGACATTTGCACATCATTGGACTATAATGACAAACGCTTGTACAACACAAGTACCACTCTTTGAGCCTCCATGATTATAACACGGTGACATTCCAAGGAAAGATAACCATTAATCACTTAAATTATCTTCTCATAGATGGGTTGCTATAGACCTGGCTGAGAAATCCCATCTATCTTGATTTTGAAATCAAAGTGATCCTTCTCCTTGTAAGACAGTCATCTAAGATTAACAAATTATATGACTAAAAAATCATTGTATGATGAAACGAATAACATCACATAGATTGAGTCTTGCATTCATTTGGGGTCAGTAGAATTGCATTACCAAAAATCCTAATCAAAATAATCTGATATTGACTTCCTTAGCAATTCAAATAAATGTTGTATTTTATTGTAGTACAACAGTTAGCATGGGATCTGTGTTATTGTAAGTAAACCTTTGAGTATATTTGACACCGGACAACACCAGAAGCAGCAGCTACACATACACTCACACATGTATAGAAATAAATGTATGTTGCATTGTTTTTGTTTTTGTTTTTGTTTTGAGAGAGGATGCTTCTTTCCTTGTTTCTTTATTTCTCTTCCTATTTCTTTCATTGTTTCTTTTTCTGCTTTGTCTCTGAAAAAGGTTTGAAACTGAATCAGGTAAGCATTTACACCCTCACTTCAATGGGACCGTGAAAGCTCAATTTCACGTGATTAATATGAAAATAGTAATCGACTTTTTGCCTCAGTACAAAAATAATGCGGCTCAAACATCACTGGTTGTTTTCTCTCACTTCTTTTCTTTCTTCCACCCTACCAATCAGCAGATTCAAACCTTAAATAATCTCAGTTAGTACTTTTTAACCAATGGGAATACAGATAATTTGTTGTCCCATCTTGATGTATTTGCTTATTGCAGTGCAATAACCGATTGTTTTGTTCCTCATAGGTTGTGAGTTGCATTCTCACTAGTAACCTATGATTTAATTTTTAAACTCTATGCCAGGCAAAGACGAACTTTTTTATGGCGGAGATGAGGCAAGTTGGGGCCATTTCCACTGCTCGATCGGCTTCGGGATCATCACGTCCGACACATTTTCTTTCCTTGTTTGTTTATTCTTTGTTTTTTATTTCCTTTGTTTCTTTGTTTTATTTCCTTTGTTGATTTTCTTCTTTCTTTGCTGCTTTGTTGATTTTCTTCTTTCTTTGCTGCTTTGTTGATTTTCTTCTTTCTTTGCTGCTTTGTTGATTTTCTTCTTTCTTTGCTGCTTTGTTGATTTTCTTCTTTCTTTGCTGCTTTGTTGATTTTCTTCTTTCTTTGCTGCTTTGTTGATTTTCTTCTTTCTTTGCTGCTTTGTTGATTTTCTTCTTTCTTTGCTGCTTTGTTGATTTTCTTCTTTCTTTGCTGCTTTGTTGATTTTCTTCTTTCTTTGCTGCTTTGTTGATTTTCTTCTTTCTTTGCTGCTTTGTTGATTTTCTTCTTTCTTTGCTGCTTTGTTGATTTTCTTCTTTCTTTGCTGCTTTGTTGATTTTCTTCTTTCTTTGCTGCTTTGTTGATTTTCTTCTTTCTTTGCTGCTTTGTTGATTTTCTTCTTTCTTTGCTGCTTTGTTGATTTTCTTCTTTCTTTGCTGCTTTGTTGATTTTCTTCTTTCTTTGCTGCTTTGTTGATTTTCTTCTTTCTTTGCTGCTTTGTTGATTTTCTTCTTTCTTTGCTGCTTTGTTGATTTTCTTCTTTCTTTGCTGCTTTGTTGATTTTCTTCTTTCTTTGCTGCTTTGTTGATTTTCTTCTTTCTTTGCTGCTTTGTTAATTTTTTTCTCTCTTTGCTGCTTTGTTAATTTTTTTCTCTCTTTGCTGCTTTTAATCTTTGCATATTTACTTTGTCTTATTTGCCTGTTTCTTTCCTAGTTACGTTGCTTCTTTGTGTTTGTTCTTTCTTACCTTCTTTGTCTGTTTCTTTGATTCTTTGTTTTTTCCATTGTTTGTTTTTAAAACTTCCTTGTTTATTTGCTTTTCTTCGTCTTTGTTTCTTTTCTTTGCTGCTTCGCTTTGTTGAGTAAGTCAGGTTGTTACTAATTTTCAGTTGTCATCTGTTTGAGAAAACCTATAAAAATACATACCGCAATTAAATATTCATATCAATATGACTATATTTGCATAAATCAGTTTGAACATGATTTATTGGCCATGGAAATGAAGAAGATACTGCGCTTTCGGGTGTTCCCTTAAAAATGACATAAAAAGATCTTGCTAATCTCACAAATAACAAATGAGGAATGCAAATCAATCAAATGGAGATCATTCATCATTTTATCAAAATGCCTTCAGCTTCTCAAAGGAGGAGGAGGAGGAGGAGGTGAATAAGAAGAAGAAGAAGAAGAAGAAGAAGAGGGAGAAGAAGAAGAAGAAGAAGAAGAAGAATGAGGTATGCAGATGGGAAGCTCTTTATTTATCTTCAAACAGAAAGCCTATAATTGTCAAATCAGATTTAAAATAAAGTTTTATTTTTCACTTTATGAACATCCATTAAAAATAGGAAAAAAAACTCACTCATCAAAAACTAAAGACAATTTAGCACATGCAGCACGGAATGAGAACAGTCTTTGACCCTGCCAGATTGGATTTGAATCTGAAGACTAGGCCTCCATTTTACTAATACTCCTGGCCCAGGTATGAAACTAAACTGCATCAGACATTCTTGAGCAAGATTTTCTCCCCACCACACAACTCCAAAATGCATGTTTCTCGATCATTTCTACTCTTTTCTGCCTACCCTATTTCCAAACCCTATTGACTATTCAAGCCTCATACTGTGGTGAAGTCCCAATTTGGGAGTTATAAGAAGTATGAGGTAACCCATTAGCTGTCATTACTCCCAGGTCCATTCTAACCTAAAGTGGTAGTACCTGTTAGGATACCATCTATGAGTTAAATAGAATCTATCATTTACAGACTGTTTATCAAATATACGTCTACAAAACAAATTAATCTATAAACTGTTTATATACTGTGATGGAAAAGATAAGAACTCTTCAACCTCCATTTATGCTTTTTTGAAATTAATTACTTCTTTTTGTTCACTTTTTCTCTTATGCAGCCATTATTCTTGCAGACTCTATCCCTGTGTAGATCTTGATAAAATAAAGCTTCTTCAAGCATACTCAGATTTCTTATTGTTGTGATGGGATACCTGAATTCCATCATGCCATCAAGGCTGATAAGTGTACTAGTCTGTAGTATATATATATATATATATATATATATATATACAATAATATTTTTTTTTAATAAATATTAAATATTTAAATACCTAGAGACATCGATGTTTCATGCTAACGCAATCTTCAGTCTAGGAACTAATTTTCAACGGTCGGTGGGCGCGAACCCCGAACACAAATCGCCACTGATTCGTAGTCGGTGATCTTAACCAAAGGGCCATCGTCAATTAATTAGTAAATATAGAATAACTTTAACTGTAAATAGCGACACGTGGCCGTTATTTACCAGGCAGCTCAGAACCGGTGTTCGGATCTCGCATATAGCTATTAGTACTGCTTGTTATTAAAGCTACTCGAAAGTGCCCAGCTCTTGTGGGAAGGGGGGGCTGATAAACAATAATATATTTTTTTTTTTAATAAATATTAAATATTTAAATACCTAGAGACATCGATGTTTCATGCTAACGCAATCTTCAGTCTAGGAACTAATTTTCAACGGTCGGTGGGCGCGAACCCCGAACACAAATCGCCACTGATTCGTAGTCGGTGATCTTAACCAAAGATATATATATATATATATATATATATATATATATATATATATATATATATATATATATATATACTACGAACAGTAGTATATATGGTGGACTGTATTCGAGTGTATTAGGTTAATCCTATTGGATTACCGGTGCTATTGTTTTGTACAAGATATACGCTGTAATAAACTATCCTCCTTTAAAGACCTTATACTCTGGTTACTTTTCTTATTATAACTTCTAACCAAGTTATATCACTTATACTCATTCATTACTATTCATTCAACTTATTCATTACATATACAAAACATGTATTTACAGCACAAGAGAAATATTAAAAACTTGAAGCATAAAACCTTTACCAAAATAGCTAGACTAGGCATAATAAAACACAAAAATGTTGATAACAATCTACGAATGAAACTCCATCCCAATTATCATTTTCTTGAAATTCAATTGACATGAAAGAATTCGTTCCTGAATATTCTTAGATTTATATTTATACAAATGACTTGTTAAATCTAAAATAAATATGCATATTCATCACACTCTGTTTATTTTTTGAACATTTATTTTTTGTATATATGTCTGATTGTGTACTATTACTTTTTAAAATAAAAATGTTGCCTCCGTTGCTGTGAACTTATTCTTAAAATTTATTTTGTATATTCATTTTCAGAAATCTGTTCCGTAAAATTTATGTTGAACTAGAAGAATATTGTTCCCAGGATGGGTAAAAGTAATTCTCTGAACAGAACAGTTTGGCACACTGTTTATGTATCCTTGCGAAGATTAAAATCAAGATATTAATCATTATATTAAACCTTATGTCTTGAATCTTTATTTAAATTTTGATCAAAATCCATTACATGACTTTGATTTTAGAAAATGTCTAAAAATGAAGGCTTAAGCTTGTGCGGTCTTTAGAAGGAATTGCAATTCAAGAAATCTTGCTTCATTGGCTGACTATGAATCAAATGCAATGCAAATCTGAAATATTTGAATAAAAAAATGATGTTGTACCCATATTATAACCCTTAAAACATTAAAAATACAAAAGAAAACTGAAATTTGGGGAATATTTATCAAGTGATGTGAAATTTGAACAATATTGTTTGAATTTTACAAAAATCAAAGGTATCTGAATATTAATGAAAGGGCTCTCCGCCCCCTTTTTACATTCATTACATAAAACTAGATTAAACTAAATACAGACCATATCAACCCTAGCAACTGTGTTCCAAAATTGATTATAATTGGTCAATTGGTTTCGTCGTGAATTTTGTACAGGCTGGCCAAGAAGTCCCAGAGGGATCACTGATGGATTTTCAACTGGAATAGATGCTTTACTTTTTATGGGACCTTAATGGGATTTTGACATAATATGGCAAAGACAATCGAGATTTGTTTGCAAACAGAACAAAAATGAAAAAAATTGGCAATGTCAATTAGTTCCCCAGACTTGACTAGCCATGACATTTTGGGAGGTATCTCAAAGAAAAAGTTTACATCTACAAACTTGAAACTTTTCAGGAATTGAAGGAGAACATCAGGAATGAAGTCGGGGAATTAAATCGTAATCAAGTGATCCTGTAGGCCGTAATGGATAATATTTTGGAAAAGGCATGCATTTCGTAAGCTGAAAATGGAAACCATTTGAAAGATGTTAGTTATTTTTCATGAATAAATTCGTTTTCATTGTTGTTTTTTGCAAACAAATCTCCATCGTCTTCGTCATATTATGTAAAAATTCCATTAATGCGCCATAACAAATAACGAATTTATGCAAGTTAAAAATCCTGCAGTGACTTCTTGGCCATTTGGCAAGGTTAATGCTGTGGGCGATTATTCTCAGTTAGTTCCCCATAGATCACCTGCTTGGGTAGTCTATTATCAGTAAGACGAATAAGATGACCAGACTCGTCTGTGTTTCCTTATACGAGACTCGATGCTTGAAACAGCGGCTACTTTCCAACAACTATATATATATATATATATATATATATATATATATATATATATATAAATTTTAAATAAATAACATTTAATTATTTTTACTTACCTACGCCAGCGTTTCAAGCTTTCGCTCTTATCAGTGTAGGGAATAATAATCTCAGACGATCGCAAGGTTCAAACCCCTGCTACAGAATCAACCTAGACTCCGCAAGCAAGCGTCATAACCAATCGGCCATGAGACATTATCATGTCAAGAAGGGAATTTAAATTATTTTTACGTGAAGGGAGGCACATGTAGAAAAACTGACTAGAGAATTCATATATATATATATATATATAAATTAAAGTAAAGTAACACGGAATCACATAATCACCGGTGCAATAATTTATTTCGACTCTACGGCCTTATTCAAGCATCCAAGCGAGGCGATTATGTAATCGCCTTGTTTGGATGCTTGAATAAGGCCGTAGGGTCGAAATAAATTATTGCACCGGTGATTATGTGATTCCGTGTTATTTTACTTTATTTTATTCTTGCTCTGTCCATTACATTGAGCTATCATACTCGGATTTCCTTCTGGAATTTATTTCACTCTAACACAATATATATATATATATATATATATATATATATATATATATATATATATATTTAAAAAGAAACAAAATAGCAACGGTTTAGATTTCTCTGTAGAGACTCAGTTATCATGTCAGCATTTGATAGAGAATCAGTCTTGTAAAAACTATAAAATCGATTCGTTTAGCATTTTGCAGAGAGCATATTCCTCAAACTACCTCAGGTTTTTGGAATTCGTTTCTTTAGAGTTGCTTTCTTTAGACTTTCTTTGTGGCAACATCAGGAATTTGTTAGAACATTGGACTTTCTGAGTTTTTCATCATTTTTCTTCTTTTTATAATTTGCATACTTTTTCAGCTTTTTTAAAAGGAAAATTAAATTCTATTTTAATCGTCAGTTAATTTTCATTGTTGCAATCATGTTCATCCCTGTCGGTTTTTCTACTAAATTTCTTCGACTTTCCTCTTTATTTTCGCTGCAGATGATAATTTATATTTCATTGATTTTCTTCTCAGTTAGTGATGGTTGAAAGAGATCTAGAGAAATCTAAACTGGTTTCCCCCTTTTTCACTCTTTTAAAGTTTCATATCATTTTTGCACCCTAACACATATATAAAGTTGGATATGTGTATAGGTTTATATATTTGTATGTATAGGATTAACTCTTAAACTAATTAATTAATCATTATGAATTTTTGAACACAGATGCTAGGCGTAAACAGTCGTAACGTGGGCTATATTTACTTTCATTCAGTTCAATCCAAAAGGTGGTAAAATTGGAGTGAAAGCCATCCGTTTGCAATGGAAAGGAGGAGGCATCAGTCAACTGAAAGAAACATCATAGTTTTTATTATTTGTTATGAAGGAATCAGAAATGAAAACAATGACACTAACTTTAAGAAAAAAATGTATTGAACATTTCGATATCCATAAATTGGTAAAAAGTATAACGATTGGTGAAAAGGGGGTTAAGGAAAGTAGAAAGTATGGAGGCACAGAAGGGAAAAATTGTATTTTCGAAAATAGATGTGTAAGTAGAAAATAGTTTAGCAAGAGTCAACATTTGTTTTTTTACTTGAAGTATAATTTTAGCTCAAGTCTTCGTAATTTGGTAAATGTATCATATATATGAATGAATTCATAGAAGATACGGCCAAGTCAGATGCAAAGAAGGTGGGCTCCCTCTACCGGGCTAGAAATCTTCTTATACCTGCCAGTATTCTATATCTCTATAAAGCCACCATTCGCCCATGCATGAGTATTGTTGCTACACCTGGGCTGGTGCACCAACCACTAGTCTCTCCCTTTTCGATAGGGGGCCAAAAAGAATCTCTCACCTAATAGGTCTTGCACTATCTGCCAAGTTTTAGTCTCTGCCCCATCACCACAGTGTTGCTTCCCTCTGCTTGGTTTACAAGTACTTCCACGGAATGTGCTTCAACGAACTTGCTGCACTTGTATCTCCTCAACGTAAATAACCCCGATCAACCCGACTAGCAACAAAATCCCACTCCTTTACTGTAGACGTCCTCAGATGCCGGAAAACTTTAATATTTTCTTTCCTCGGATCGCTTGCCTTTGGAATTCCCTCCCTGCTTTCTGTTTCCTGTTGGAACACATGCGGAAATTTAAATTTAATGTGAACAAACATCTTGCTGCACAATTCCCACTTAGGATAGCCTCTATATATCTGACCCCTAATCACAGTAGCACCTTACGTCTGAGTGTTGTTTAGAGCGAATAAAAGTAATATATATATGTGTTGGCAAATGTCGTGCTTTCAGCAAATCCTCTGACATGATGTGCAGATGAAACCCAACTTATCAGGTCAGTGGATTTGCTGAAAACACTATACTTTCCTAGCATGGAGGTTATCCTAAGGATGAATCATTAACGCTGCTCGATAAACCGTTGCAGAAGCATGAATGTCCTAAATCGCAGGGAGGTTGACCGGCCAAGGAAAACTTGGAAGCAAGTGATTGGACAAAACTGCACAGAGAATGGAATTTAGAAACAGTTGACCCGCTGAACCATGAGAATTGGAGAGTGAGCTTGCGTAATATCAGAAAACGTTTGATCCATGAACAAAGGAAAAGTGATGTTCAATGAATAAGAAAGAAGGGTGTGTATGTGGGGGGGGGTATACAATGTGTTTCTCGTCTAAAAATGGTAAATTTGTTCATATTTTTTTAATAAAGAATAGCCTTATGGAAAACATAAAAGCATGAAATGGTGTTAATATAATTTTAATATTTCGAACAGTCATAAAAAATTTTTTTTTCAATTTTACTGGTAGACGGCTTTATTTCTTTTTTTCTTGCTTTCTATTTTCTTTGTATTATATTGAACCATTTGCCAGAGAGGGAGAGAGAGAGAGAGAGAGAGAGAGAGAGAGTCTGTGTGTGGGGGAGGGAGAGAGAGAGGGTTGGAGAGAGATATATTTTTTAACTCTTATATTTTGTTATCCATGCCAGCAAGCAACGCTGGATAGCCCAGCTAATATACATATATATAGTCATCCACTGTTTTACTGTATCACAGCTCTTTAGACAAGCAAGCGTCTCGAGTTGGATTCGAAACTCGACTGTTTTGTTGACAGTCGGCGAAGCTAAGCATTCAGCCATCAGGCATGAGCCACGAGTAAGCGAAATCTCAATATTTATATAAACACTCTCAACCACCGTACAGTGCTATATTCAATTTTACAAAGAGGTTTGCATTATCGTTAATGGTGATTGGCGAGTTCACTTACCACAGTGTTCAACCCACATAGGGAGGCATGTGTGTAGTCATCCAAACATAGACTGTTTCCTGTGCTTGTGTGTGTGAAAGAAAGAGAGAGAGAGAGAGAGAGAAAGAGAGAGAGAGAGTATAATTCGCTTTATCGAGCCGTCAGATGTAATTCAAGATGTTAATCCGTCATTCAATAAAGAAATGTTGATACCTCTTCTTCTGTAATCTGTCAATATGGACATTTGACTCCTTAATTCAGTTGATGTTATGTTTATAGAAGAAACACTTAGCAATGAGTGCGCATAATATGGATATCGTTTTTATAATTCTTTGGGGTTAATAACTTCCATAACTAAAACTCTGCCAATAAGACATCGCGGCTGACGATGTGGACTGCGTAAACAAACGCTCAAGTGCTCTTATTAACATTAATAGCGTTGTTCGTTGATAGCGGATATTCTCTCCATAACAAACACTGTGTACATTTGACTTTCCCTGTAAAGCTGTGGAAGCGTCCGAAAGTTATGCAGGTTCACGTTGGTTGCGGCACATTCTAGAATTATCCACATACTTTTTTTCTTTATCTCTGCAAACAGGATGGATTGAATTCTTGTCATTTGGAAAATTGAAACCGATTTCGCTTTTCAGCTAAGGTTTCATTTTTCTGCCTGATTTCATTTTCATTTTCTTTTGCGTCCAAAAATGCCGCTCGGTCCGTCCGTCCGATGTCGGCCAGGCTTAAGCTTAAAATAGCATGTTTTAAGTGTCAACACATCTCTATAAAAGACCGTGTAACCCCGTCCGACCCAACAACAACAAAGCAGCAGAAAAAACAAAAAAAAACAACAACGTGACGAACAGTCAGGAAGCCCTTACCGGCAGCATTCGTTCGCACACACGATCGCCACTGCCACTATAGGACCGGCAGGACAATTATAAAAGGCCTCCCCCCTTTTATAACTGTCTTCTAAAAAACATTGTACCCAGAATGCCAAATATGGGAATAAATTCAATATCTTGACTAAAAATGATCGGCCGATAGTGGTTGAGAGCTCGTCAGAAGCGGAATGGAATTCTCTTGGTGATAGAAAAAGCAAAATTCAAAATATTTCAATTCTTTGGAGTCTGGGCTCAAATTACCTTATTTTGGCATATTGGGGAAAAATCACTGTTTGGGGCATATTTTGGTTTAAAATGATCGTCTTGTAGTAATTGATGGCTCGTTAGAATCGGAATGGAATACTCTTGGTGATAGATGAAGAAACATTTTAAAAAATTCAATTTTTTGGCATCTGGGCCCAAACTACCATATTAGGGAATTTTGGACCAAAAATACATTTTTTGACATAATTTAGACATGAAATGATCTTCTGATAGTGGTTGAGGTCTTGTTGGAAGCATATTAGCAAGTCGCTTCTGGTGAAAAAAGAACAAACAGAAATTTCAATTTTGGGGGGCCTGGGTCCAAATGACCATACTTGGTCATTTTGAGTCAAATACACCTTTTTGGACTTAATCTAGACATAAAATGATTTTCCTACACTGCTTGATGGCTCATTTGAAACATATCAGCAAGTCGCTTCTAGTAAAAATGACAAAATTCAAGAATCAATTGGTTTATCAAATATAGAGAATACATAAATTTAAAAGTATTAACTGACAAGGTGCATATAAAAGTACAAAAGCACTTCAAATTGCTTTCATTGGACTTTGCTCAAAAGATACTGTATTTGTCGTTGATGAAATAAATGGATTTGGGCAAGTTTTCTATAATATGCGTGTTAAAGGTGTATGATTTTGAAAATGTAAATGTATCGGGGTCTACGAGTATCTTGGCGTTTATTGAATTAAATAGGAAGTCGATTCGATCAAGAAATTGTAGCTGCCATGTTGAATGATTAAATGTTGCAGGAACTGTGTTCGTTAATTTCATTCGCTTAATTCCGGAATGAATATAAATATAGAAGTCATAGGTAGAAATAGAAATAACGTAATCTGATATTTGCGAAAAATCATCGGAGTGAACGGGAGCGGTCATTAAGTCTTTGTGTATTGCTTTATATTATGTAGTAAATTAATACCAGGCAAATAATAAATAAGAACGGAGTCTTTTGTGAAAATTAAACTGTGTTTATTAGTACCCGGTGTCGATGAGTGGAGTGACAGTACAGAATTGTTAGGGAGAAAAGTTTTTGCTACCACCTATATGGAGTTGGTTTGGCGGAGAGTCGTAGATGGTGGGCCAAATGTAATATTTTGTGTTTGTTGGTGAAAAATAATGAAAATTTACTATAACACGCTCGAGTGAATAAGCGTAATGAATTGGTGAGTTTAGTAGCCTGTGATGGATGAGGTTATTTTCCTATTAAACAAATATGTACAGGAAAAAAATCCTCTCTACTTCATATATAAGAAAAGAAGAAGAAAAGAAGAAGAAGATTTTGTATAAAAACTCCTAATTCTGTTATTCCGGTTGATTGTCTGCCGCTGCCTTCAAAAAAGAAAAGCAAATAAATTGTGATTCACAGCTAAACTAAAGAAATGCCAAAATCAGTTTAATTCAAGTTTCACGCGTTTTGCTTCGGGGTGTCGATTTTTTGGAGTAGAAAATGAAAGTCCGTAAATATACCTATAAAATAGGGACCTTTAACAAAAACTCACCCATTTCGCTTGGTTTTCGCCAAATTTGAGATAAAATTGATTGTTGGTCTTATATTGTAATGATGACAAGTCAAAAAATGAGGGGACTTGAGCACCCCCCCCCCCCTGACTCCCGGTGCCGCCGTCCATGTACTACTTGACTCTCAATCCCTCTGTTGTTTCTTTACAGATAATTTCTTACTTGGTTTATTAAACCGAGTTTCTTAAATACATTTCAATTTTAAGTTGTATGGAATTCATTTGTCATTTATTTGATAATGCTTTTCCTCTACAAGATTCAGTCCGTTCATCGCACTTATGTTTGAAATAGTGTATTTATCCCTTAAAATAAAAATAGTGTATTTAAAATAAAAATAGTGTATTTAAAATAAAAATAGTGTATTTATCCCTTAAAATAAAAATAGTATATTTATCTCTATAAGAGACTCAGTCCATCCGTTATGCGTTTTGGTCATCGATATATTTCTTCCTACAGAATAAATATTTGTCAGTTTTTTGGTGGATTATTGCAGCACGTTGTTAAGAACAAATATAATTCTATTTAATTCCTTCCAGAAAATAGTTTGACCGGACAGGTATTGTTTCCATACGGACGCCATCTTCAAAAGAGATGAGTAACTCTGTAATAATAAATGTGACTTAAGCTTAAGCCTTTACTGCAGTTTCACAGGGTTTCTTTCTGATCGTCAGAAGCATGGTAATAAATTATTAACATTTCTTTTCATTTGAATACAAATTTAGTTGAAAAGAGACATTATTTTATTCAAACAAAAATATACATTCACAACAAAAAGGTTTTTTAAAACAAAAACAATAATCGTAAAGTTCATCCTTTGCTATAGGCATGAAGCCCGGATCATTTTGGGGTGAGAGGGGGTAGTTGGTCATTCAATTTTGTCAAATACTGTTTTGCTTACCCTACACTCTGTGGTTTGATCTTACTTAGATGATCCCCATTTGGTTTTAAAAGGATTTTATTTACAAAAAAATCATCGTGGGGAGTGGGACAACATTTACAATTATTTAAAAAAAGAAATAAAAAATATAGGTTAGTAGGCCCCTCCCAACCCTCTGCTAAGTGTTAGGCCACCCACTGTTTTCTGGCTGTTCCGAAAACAAGCAGGTCGGTTTCTAGATAGGAGTGGGGGCTAAGTGGGATGTCAAAAATAAACCAGATCTGGGTGGAATATGAGCATGGATGGTGTCCTCCAAGATATAATACAACAGTTTTAGGGTTGACCGGGTGCAAAATAATGTGGGGAGTGGGCATCTTTGGGGGATTTCTAGTACCAAAAAAGAAAACAGGGTCAGGACTCATTTACTCCACTAGCTAAGGGTTTTTAAATTTGAGAGGTGGGTTCCACAGAAGCCAGGACCGTGTGTGCCATACCTATGCAGAGAACACAAACTCGTACTCAGCTTCTTGATGGATGCACAAACTAGTGTCGTGCACCCACCTCCTACCGAATTTCATGCACAATCACATCTGATCTTCACTTAAGCTGATGTTTAAAGTAGATGAGCAGATCCCGATTGGGAGCAAATCCAACCCTATAGACCTTGTCAAGACGTGAAACCTATGTCACCATTCCTGCTATGGCTAGGATGGCTAGAAAGAGACATTATACATTTATTGATATACTTCTGACAATGGGAAACTCGATGAAACTGCAGTAAAGTGTTAAATGAAGCTATATTTATAATTCTTATACATATATATATATATATATATATATATATATTACTGTTTCATACATACAAGGCCTGTCTAAAAAGTATCCAACCTTTATTTTTTCCGTGCGAAATAGAGACGCCAAGGAGGCGTCACTCTACAGAGTGAAGAAAGACACCTTCATGCGCATGTGTGAATTTTATCGCTAGTTGTTGCCTGTCGGTCGCTGAGTGAGGTGCTAAACAACGTGTTCGTCGGATTACCGATTCTCTCAAGATGACTGAACATGTTGAGCAAAGGTACTCCATCAAATTTTGTCAAAAGCCTGGTGATTCTCAAAGCAAAACAATTCGTAAGATTCAGCAGGTGTTGTGAGAAGATGCGATGGGTGTAACACAAATTAAGAAGTGGTTCAACCGATTCAAAAATGGCTGCACATCAGCGGAGAGTGAGTAGCGTCCTGGCAGGCTCCAAACTGCTCAGAGTGCAGCTGTTGTTGAAAGGGTACAAAATTTAGTGATAGAAGATCATCGTTCAACCGTGCAGGAGATCACCCCAGAGGTCGGTGTGAGTAAAGATTCCGCACATGCAATTTGCGTGATGATTTGAACATGCACAGAGTGGCTGCGAAATTGATGCCCAAGTTGTCGTCACAGAAACAAAAAGACCTCCATTTTCAAGTTGCACAGAACCATCTGGAAACCACTAACACCGATCCTTGGTTTCTGAACACCGTAATAACTAGAGATGAGTCATAGGTGCACGGGTACGACCCAGAAACAAAAAGACAGTCGTCGCAATGGAAGTATCCCGAGTGTCCAGGTGCAGAGAAAAATCAAGGTAATGCCGACTGTCTTCTTTGATATTTGAGGAATTGTGCATCACGAATATCAAGATGTTCACCGGCGTCTCCATAACACAGTTCGGTGCAAAAGACTAGACATGTGGACGGCGAAAATCTGGCAACTGCATAATGACAGCGCCCCCACACATTCATCCCAATTGATCCAACATTTCTTGGCCAAACAGTGAATTCCAGTCGTTTGCCAACCTTCCTACTCTCCAGACCTGGCTTCTTGCGACTTGTGGTTGTTTTAAAAAATTACTGAAACGTTCCCGTTTTGAGACTAGAGAAGAGATAATGCGAAACGTGACGGTGGAGATGAACACCATTCCAAAAGAAGACGTCCAGCAGTGGATGGATCGGTGGGCTAAGTGTGTGCAAGCACAAGGGGCCTACTTTGAAGAGGATTAGGTTCCCAACCCCGTCAGTTATTTGAAATATTTTTTCTGGCCTAAGCTCGGATACTTTTTAGACTGACCTCGTAGAAGCAAATAACAGTTTTCCTTTTGAATGTGGATCACACATGATTTGGCAAATTTGAAAATGAATTCACACTGGAACATGAAAAAGATAAATTCTGTAATTACTAAATGAATCTAGAATGCAAAAGTTACACTCTTATTACAAAACAATTACAGATCTATGGAAATGAAAAGAGAAAAGAAAAATTATTTGATTCTTTCTTTCTTTTTACTAACTAATAGGTTTCCACTTATCAAGGGTAAAAACCATTCGAGGAAAAGGATTAATGAGTTGGATATGTTGGCAGTTGAATGATGATGCATATAATGAGAGGATGGTAAATAATGAATGGAATGAATAACATTTGATGGCATTCGATTTAAAGATAAGCATGTTGTATCCATCAGGGAAGCAATCTTGTGGCAAAGTGTTCCACAAATGAGAAGAAATGAAAAGTTCTTGGAAATAAACTCTGTTAATGGAAATTCTGTTTGATGTTAGGCACACGCAGCAAGAATGGGAAGTTCTTTGCAGCTGTGGTAATAAGATGATTTCTTGTTGCAAAACTTTTACAAGGTGAGACCGGAGATTGAAACCCAGTCTTCTCTTTTATTTAAAACATCCATTGTTTTCTTTTATTTTGCATTGGTTTTGCTATTATTCAGCCAGCATGCTTAAGTTTTGAAATAGCAATTTTTTTTGGTCCGTCATGGTTGAGTTTGAAATAGCAATTTCTTTAGTCTGTCCTCGTTGAGTTTGAAATAGCAATTTTCTTTGGTACATCATCATCATCATCATCATCATCATCATCATCATCATCATCATCATCATCATCGGTTTAACGTCCGTTTCACAAGCTGGCATACGTTGGACGACTTTTAGAAATTGACTTCTAACCCTAACCCTATCTCTGCCAGGTTTCTATTTATACCTCTTTTTCTCAAGTTTATACTAATCATTTCCTCCCATGGCTTCCTTAGCCTTCCCCTGCTACTCCAATTGTTCTAGATTTACTAACCAAAGAACTCCATTCTTTTAATGTGGCCATACCATCGAAGCATACTGCTGTGCACGAATCTCCCTTTACTGTCCAGATTTAATCTTCCTCTAAGGTCTTCAGATCTAAGCATTTTTTTAAAACTCACATTACACATCCATTGTATCATTCTCCCAACATTTCTCTCTATGCAATGCATATCCTCAACATTCACTAGCCAAGTTTCACTTTTATACATCATCACACTGTGTACACATGCCTGATAGACTCTTCCCTTAGTCAATAGTGGTAATGCTCTGCTGGTTAGTAATGGCAAAGGTTCCCTGAACTTATTCAATCCACTATCACACTAGCACCTGCTCCTCTCTGTGCTACAATGGTATGACTAATGTAATAACATTTCTGAACAGTCTTAATAACTTCCACATGTATTTTCTTTATATCTGAGTTCTCATCCGTTTCCATTGTCTTACAATTCTTGCACACAAACTGGTTATCATCTCTCATGTTTAAATTAAATAGAATTTTTATCACTAAATAGGCAGAAAAAATGGATGCAACTAAACAATATTCATTCTCGTTTTTTTGCACATTTGGGGTCATTCTGTCGCAGAAAACATGATTTAATCTCTTGATTCTAAATATAAACTGTTCTCAGACAAGTAGAAAAACGCGGATAAAATTGATTTGGTAAAAGAATCTAGGATTAACCAAAGTCTCAGCAAAGAATAAATCAATATGGAGTCTGCATACGAATTTCAGCTTACCATTAATTTTGAGCTCAGAGATCAGTTTTGAACCTGCAGCTTCAAATAGAAGACGAATCTGGAGGTTAAGCCAATATTTGAGACGACTGGCTAATAGAGAATAATGAAATGGCTTGCAAAAGCTTACTACGATATCATTGGATAGTTTTTACTCTTGCATCATGTGACTTCAAATTCAAAGCCAGAGATATTTTCTTTCATCGCAGGAATGTATAACTGGTTTGATCTAAGAGCATCAAAGAACGGCATTCTGGGATAGATTATTTGCAGATTTCCTGCTGCGACTTACATGTTTGGCATCAAATACTTGAACTGCATACTGGAAAGTTTCGAATAAGCGGATTAACATGGATAAGAGATGGCAGGGATGAATGGAAATCTTTTGTGGATTTGATAGAATTTTATAATAAATAGTTTTGATTAATAATCGTGATTCTTTTCACCTTAAAATAACATCAACAATTATAGTGGGGGGGGGGGGTTCTTTGATTCCCGTCAGTTGGACCCGTAATCTTTTCGTTGAGAGAAAACAGCTGAGTCTCTCTTTGACACTTAATTAGTTGACACATTAGATATTGACATCTCTATCTTTCCTTCTTTTCTTTCCTGTTCTTGTTAAGCCGTCATCCTCGTCACAGTGAAGAAATAGCAGTAGAAATTTCTCATGTCTTCCTCTTTCGTTCTGTTCTACAATAGAATAACAAAATATAAAAACACCAACAACATAATAGTGCTCAATGGCTCATGCTCTTTCATATGTTATTCTTTCATAGCACTGTAAAATTACATATTCACATCGCGTGATTCCTGAAGCAACGAACAAAGACAGAGTTTCGAAAGACAGTATCCAAACACAGTTTGCAGGCGAGAGAAACATGTGTTTTTCTCTTCTTTGCCATGGCTTATTTCACACTTCCTATCTGTTACAAAATATCCTAACATACAGTCCTAACCTCTAACTTGACTTTTGATGGAATTTTCCATTTTCTGCTTAATTTTGACCTTTACATAGAGAAATATTCGATTTTTAACTTATTTCCATACACCCACGTATAACTTTTGCTACAAATCCCTTAATCCGTCTTTTGCCCATAGAACACACAGCACACGCAATCACGTCACCTTTCAGATTGACCTCGTATTACTTAGAAGTACTTACGTTTTTGAATTCAAGAAAAGAATGACTGCCAAATAAAAAAAAATTATGTTGAATTTAGTAGTCAGCGCTCAGCTGTCTGACCAGTTGAGCTCAACTAAATCTGACCATTTGAGCTCGACTAAATCTGACCAATTGAGCTCAACTAAATAAGGCAGGAACACAGAAAGCTGGTTTATAAGAAAGCTTGAACGTTCCATTATACTTAGATGGGTAAGTCTATTGTCTGTGTTCTGATTGGCTGCTAGATCATGAGTGGATAATCTAATATAGAGCTGCTAAATGTTTTACTTTTTAGAATGAGAAAAGATGTCGGGATCACCATTTTGTAGTAGATTGGAGACTTGTTGTAGGGAGGTGAGAGTTATTCTTCTGGCCTTGCTGGATATGAAGAAAACGGGT
>OY744533.1:33102857-33145357 GCA_963556195.1 Sepiola atlantica
AATTTAAAAAAACAAAAGTTAACAAAAAATATGAAATTTTATACTATAATTTTATATAATAATAAATTTAAATGAGAACATTTGAAAACCTGAAAATGTTATGAAATGATAAAATCATTTTTATTTACTTTTTTGTCGTTGTTGTTAAAGTCCGAATTTTCGCAAAATAACATGGATGTATGAATGAGAGATTAGTCCGATGTAGTTTTCTTTTCTTTGTCTTCATAATGTTATTATTAAGAGGGCGAGCCCTCCGAAGAGAAAAAACGTCTTGTATCGGTGCTTTTTTAAATCCGTGTGTGTAATCGCTCGGTTTTCAGAAATTTGTTGTTGTTAATAACGTTTCAACTCTTTTAAAAATAGTTTTAATATATTTTAAACAAATGTATTTATGAATGGCAAATAAGGCTATAAATTTATTTTTTGTGAGAGAACTGTCGCAAGGCATCAAGTCGGTTGAAAATTTACAAACAGATTTTTCGCGCCTTTTTTTCGGCAAAGTTATCAATGACTCTATCAAAATTCACTTCCTCGACAAGTTCCCTCTCTATTGAGAGGATTGCCAAGTCTGTAAGTCTTGTCTGGCTCATTGCTGATCTAAGGTAGTTTTTTATGAGCTTCAGTTTTGAGAAAGAGCGCTCACAGCTAGCAACGCTAATAGCTCTGGTGAGGAAAATTCTCAGCAAGATCACAATATTAGGGACGGAATCCCCAAGTTGGTATCTTTGTATAAAGTTCAAAAGTTCAAGAGGTCCATCGATTTTGTCTTTTTCTGAAGCTTTTACAACATACTGTAACCTCTTCTTTTCAGCAAAGAATTTCTCTTTTTCTATATCTTCGTCAAATCCACCAAGCTGACAATCATAATTATCATCAAGCAGATTTGACGGTATAAGAAAAGCGTATTTATTTGCAAGATTGTGAACTTGTTGAAATCTGCAAGATATTTCTTCAGTCAATCTGTCTATGACAGACAGCATTTCCCGTCTCAACTCAGTATCAAAACTCAGCGCTGCATCAGTCAATCCTTCACCATCCATTCGTTTCTTTTTGCGAATACGACGCTCCATGCTTATCCCCATTTCAGAGCAGAGTGTTTTTGACTCGTCTATGGCAGTGTCCACTATCTTTTCTCTATTCTGAAGAAGGAAATCTTTCAACGCCGTCAGCCTGACAGAACTTTGTTGCAGATCCAGCCCTTTTTTTTGAAGATATTTCTGGGCATCATTGATTTCTGGGAGAATAGTTTTCCAAAGGTTCAGAAATAAAAGAAACGGAAACGATAGTACCGAGTTGAGAATTAAAGATGCATCTGATCTTGTGGTTGCATTTTCTCCTTCTTTTCATACTTAAAGGGGAACTTTCATATAAATTTTTATCGAATAGGTGCGAAAAGAAAGTTGGATATTTGGGTGTATATACACCGACATCAAAGAGGAAATAACATTAGATGCAAAAGTTTGAATTCATTAATTTTATTACTGTCCAAACGTTTGTTTTTGTAGCATACTTTTTATAACTCCTTGTAAACTTTACAATTGCTAGCTGGGGGATCGGACAAAATCACCCCGGGCAACCCCCACCATCTACTTAAAACAAAAGGAAAACAGATAAAATCTCAAATGAATAAAAAATATTAAAAATCAGTTTTCATATTTTAATTTTAATTTAATTGAATTTAGGAAAATTAGATACCGTAGAACTAATTTTCGCAAGGTATGAAAATTAAGAATAATGTTAACTTAATAATAATGGACCAGTTTTCCTACCTAGCAAAAAATTTTCCATGGACGAATTATCCATGGGCGAATTATCCATGGACGAATTTTCCGGGCACCCAAATGCCGGGGGGGGGGGGGGGCGGCAAATTTTACTACCGCCCCGGGCGGCAAAAGGTCTAGCTACGCCACTGAGATAAGGTCATCGTAATATAGAGCATCCAGTGCATTTTGATGGTCGAGATAATTTACAAACATGTTTTTAACAGTTATGTAAAAAGTTGTGTATATGTGACATCAAGAATGAATCTAAAGAAATTTACATCAAAATAATATCAAAATAGTTTGTTACAACTACAATAAATTATGTATTTGTGCATCAAAATGTTACCTATTAATAATGGAGATTTGGTATCTGTCTCTCGGAAGCTAAAACTATACTATTAGGTCGTTACAAAAATAATGGCCGCCTGAAGCGCTGGGTTTTAAAAAATCATTTTAACACAGATTTTGTAGTTTATTTCTGGTAAATTTTAACATATATAATAATTAATCTATTCTCAATAATAATATGTAACTTTTTTCAGATAGAAAGTACTTTAAAGCATATGATTAATATGCCAAAACATGACCTTTGCTTTCTTATGTTGCATGAGTTCAAACTTGGGCGCAATGCCTCCGAACCTTCTGTCAGTATCAATAGAGCATGGGGAGATAGATTCACAAGCGATCAGACGATACGAAGGTGGTTCCAGAAATCATGTAGTGGAGACAAGAGCCTTGAAGATGAAGAAGGTAGAGGACGGCCGTGTAATCTTGACAATGAACAATTGCAAGCACTTGTTGAGCAAAATCCATGTCAAAGTGTAAAAGAAATGTATCAGCCACTAGCTGTTAGCACTGCAACAGTTTCACGTCATTTACAGAGTATTGGAAAGGTGGAAAATCGGACATTATTTTTGTAACGACCTAATATTTCAGACTATTGTACTATTGACAATAACGTGAAATAGTATAATAAACTGCTCAATAAAGTTTACTATACTATTTTAAACTATTGTACTATTGACAATAACGTGAAATAGTATAATAAACTGCTCAATAAAGTTTACTATACTATTTTAAACTATTGTACTATCTTTCAATGCTCAATTCAGGGAAGGTAGAGTAGCATCTGTTCTGTTGTCATAGGATCCTCTTCCCAGACATTACCTTCTCGTTTGGGGGAGAGGCGGTAGTGTACGTCAACAAGAAATTGTCACAATCGGCTCTTAATTAGCAAAACTAACCCTTACATTAGATATACAAACAAAAATATGCGACTAGAGGGGGCATATATTTGCTAGTATTTTAATAGATTCAAGTAGAATGTACTATAAAACAACATTCTAATACTATTTTAATACATATATTTAAATCAATTAAAAGTTTAAATCATCGATTCAGTTACCATGTATTTATTTGCTACGATAAAAACGATTACTTTCGAAACTCAAATATTGCTGTTAACCTTTCAATGGTAACTGCATTTTAAATAAAGAATATGAAGAGCATAAAGGAAAATGGATCTGTTTCCCATTCTTTTTCATATGTAGAAATTTTATATTGAATTATAAGTTTAAGGTTAAAAAAAGTGTGGCACAGCTTTTCTCTCTTTCTATTTCATTGTCACAGACAATAAGTATTATATTAGCAGATAAATATCGATTTCAGAACTAATAATAGCTAACAATTCTTTATAATGTAGTTCGTTATGAACAGCTGTTTATATGATGATTGATTGTTATCTCCCTTTATGAGTCGCTAGTATTGCCTAGATGACGCCGGCTAGCTGTGTTAACAAGTTCAGAACTTATGGTGCTACGTTCGTCAGCAAGGAAACGTTGACTTTTAAGTGCTTCTGGTTGGTTATGGAGATGATGTCTAGTTCTGTCACCCATAGTGGGCCATAGTCGCAATAGTCTCGGCTCTAAAATATACCTGTTTATATAGGTGTTTAAGCTAGAGCTGCCTTTCTCTGACATGCTCTTGATGTGTTTGCTTAACCAAGACAATAGGTTGATGCCAAGCTTAAGACCGAATTATGTCTATGTATGTCACATGTGCCGATGTTAGTTATAATGATTACTTCTGGTTAAGTCTCAAGTGCTGGTGTGTCAACCGAATGTCCAGATTATTCTTATCATTCTGGCAGTGTTACGTTATGCAGGCCGAATGTCGAATAAGAGTATGTCAGCAAGTATGAATTTTGACAGTGGTCGATTAAGGACGGTTAGGCTGACACGAACTTGTGGAAGTGAATCTGTTACCACGAGTAAATAATAAAATAGATGAACTGTGGGTCGAGAAAGCAAAGCATGGGGTCAAAGAGATTAGAGACAAAGGGTGAATCGAGTAAACGAGTGACGTGATGTTTTTAGGGGACGGGGAGAAGGTCAGGGTTTTAGACAGTCGGTCCATGGAGAGTGAGCGAGACAAACGCACATAACGATGTGATAATTTAAAGGAAGTCTTAAAAAAACACTAGAAGGCGAAAATGTTCCGCCTTGAAAAGTCTGCTCGCTATGCCCCTCAATTTGCCTCAAAAATCTAGTCAACCAATTAAGAACTAATTAGTTTAGAGAAATCTGATCTCTATCTCTCAGGTGAAATGTTATCCAGAAAATAAAACTTTCTCAAGTTCTCAAGAAGTCTTCAGTCTTCCTTTCTGGTGGAGCAAAGTCTTTATTTCAGCTAGTTAAACAGATGAGAAAACTCTGGACGATCCCGACCACGGCAACATGCGGAGACGACCGAAACAGAAGGTAAAGAATTCAAAGTAATGAATGAGCACACACGCATACAGAATATAAGGACACGCATTTACATATAACTCACCCACACAGCCATGAAAGCTTTGATGCACATATATCATATAAAAAGAAGATATAAAAATATATAAAAAGAATTTAAGAACGTTTTAAAAGCAAAACGTTACAACAGGACACATGGGAATTCCACGGTGCTTTCTACATCAATCTGTATAATTTAATGTTTATAATAATATTTTTTTTAATCAATACATGTCTCTCGGATCAATATTATTAAAAAAAATGACTCTCTGTCAGCTAAATATTCTTTAAATAAATAACATGAATATGTCTCTTATTTATTTATTTATTTATTTATTTTAAATTGTAGCAATTTAATTCTTTTTTATCGTAAAAATAATTGTCAGCTAAATATTCTTCTAAATCAATAAAACAAATGTCGCTTTTTAAAATGTAGTTATTTAAAATTGCACTGTTTTAGTCGACAGGACGACATAATTTGATTTTGGAACAATTTATTTTAAAATGGGTAAAGTCGGAATTGTTTACCTTAATGACATCAGATGAATCACCGAACACCATCCTTGCTGATCAGACGATCTCAGTTTTTTTAATGTGTGTGAAAGGTGAGAATGCACGTACGAACATGAAATGCTTTAGTGTATTATCATACAGATGGACGTGGTTTATTAAGCTAATCACTCCCGATTAATTTACCAGATTAAACTGGATACAACAAGCAATTTAAGATAAACCCTTTAATCGTTTAAGTGAAAGCTGAAACAACTATTAAACCTGGGTGAGAGATTATAACTATAATCTTACAAAATATTATTCCTACATTCTTTTTTCATAACACATGTTTACAAATGTAAACAAAAGAAAAGTAGATAGACAAGTAGATAGACACTCCAGACTAATGTAGGATTCATTGTATTAATATTAAACCTTTATAAACATGTACCACCACCGCCGGGCCCCTAACATCTACCTTCAGGATCACACTGCATACGCCGTACTAAGCCTATTGTTATGCTCAAACAATTTCATCATGTCCGTTTCAGGCATCCAACAAGTGATCCAATTGGCCTCCTACCTTTCTCTTTTGCTGTCGACGATATCCCCCAGTCTTCCTCGGCAGTGATTAACATTTGGTATCTTGATGACACCACACTCGCCTTGGTGTTTTATGATATTAAGTGGTAATTCCAGCTCTTGCCGTCATCAGTTTGATAGTCAATCCTAATAAATCAGAAATTATCAATTTGAACTGTTCTGCTAAAGAGTTTCAGTGTGGAATAAACAGCCTCTGATCTACTCTGGGAGTTGTCTCCATAATCCTATGAGCTCATATGGAGTAGTTGCAGCGTTACATGTCAAATTATCTAAACTGGAGTTCATGGTAGAGCGCCTTAACATGATCGACGCTCATCCAACATTGGTCCTTTTGCAAAACTGTTTTGCAGCAACTAATCTTCTGTTTACATTAAGTGAATCATGTTACTCGAAAGACAAACTCCTGGAAAACTTTGACAAAAGTTCCGCCAGTGAAATCTATAACGTGGATTTCCACAAAACCAGATGGCATCAAGCAACTTTATATGGCAGCCGTGCTCTACACTCTGCAACTGATAGTGTGCTACCGGCTTTTGCTTCTTCGATCCATTCTTTGGCAGGTCTCGTTGATGGGATTCTGTCCTCATACCTCGAATTCCCGTTTTCATACTCGTCAATTGTTATTCTCTCAATTCGGATGACAACTTTCTGAACATCCTGGAACTACACTCGAAGGCAATCTCATTTCACCAAAATTATCTGTAGTTGCAACTTACACAAAGTCGCTTGACTGAAAGTGGTTGCCTCAAAGCAGCACCTAGCTCCGCGCCATTCCTTTAACATGATTGGGAAATCTTGATAAAACGAAATGATCCAGATTGCTTACTCACAATGGGAGGAGTTCCGTTTGTTTCATCTACATCGATGTTGCTGCAACCAAACTATTGACGCGGTTGCCCTGAACTCCCTCTCCTGCAGATTCAGTGCTGGTCGTCTGCCTTGTCAATCCACACACAATGACGTAGTCAAACGAGGTCTCGATTCTGCTGGGTTTGCATCAATTTTTAAGCCAATCAGCTTAGATAGAGGCGATGATCGAATGCCATTCTTTGCTTTTCGAATCAGAAAACCACTGATATGAGATGGCACTTGCTCTGACCCTTTCACGTCACCAAGAATTGTGGAATCTGGTCTTAAACTCTAGCACAACTTGCTGAAACAAGAAAACATGACAAATGCTATAAAAATCATATGTAAATAAACCCTCTAATTTTTATGAATAAAAATGACTTTATAGCCCCGAAAATACAGTGGCTGATATATTGTTAATTACACTCAATCAATTTATTATAACAGGTCTTGTTTTAAATTAAATTGCTATAAAATCATTTCTATGTAAACTGTAATGTGTTCTCTTTAAATAGGACTGATGTGTTGTATTATTTGGCTTATTCAGACTTCTATTATCATCTTAGTTGTTATTTTCGCAACGTTTTGACCGATGTAACTTCCAATCTCCTCGAAGTGCAATTTTTGGAATTTGGGAATCTTTATGTCGAACTACAGAATTTTGAATGGAACCCTTTCGTATAGGTTTCCGAATTTGACATACACATTCCCAAGTTCGAAAAGATGCACTTGAAGAAGGTCGGTTACATCGGCTGAAACTTTGTGAAAATAACAACGAAATGAGACTGAATAATCTAAATAATACGAAGTATCACTCCTCATCTCAAAACTTCCGAAGAAAAGTCGGGTTGATTTAAATAAATATTATGAAGAAATGAAAAACTAGAAAGCAGAAAGCAATAGTAGGAAGTGTAATAAGACTAAAACCGCTACTGACAAACACATGTAGAAGAGTAAGACCTGCAGTCGCATTGGCAAGAATCAAAATATAATTGAAAGTTCACAGTTGTTCTTGGTCAAGAGCATTTTCTACTTTCATTTTCACTTTCCTTTAAAGCATTTTCTAATTGAACGGCATGTAACGGCGTATTGATCAAAGTTTCCCCACTATTTGATTAACTTGTATCATCCACCGTGTCTGCAGACATTGCCGGAGGATAGATTGTGTTATGCAGCTGTGAACAGGAGGCACACGTGTGTGAACATGAATACAAAATCACAAGAAGTGTTTTCTTGGATAGGCAAGAAACTTAATTTTCTTACAATGCGGGTAAAGAAACAGTCAGCTGACACCGTGCCTCACTTGCAGGAACTTTGCACAAAAGATAAATGATTACATTTTTATAGACTTTACACTATCAAAGAAAAACAGTTTACTTTTCATTTATAAATGAAGAGCTAATAAGTTTATTTAATCCTTTCAGTCAGATTGATGGGGTTGTTTGTGAGACCTTTAATAAATATAACCCTTTATCTACCTGATATCTTCTGGTGTCTTCTAATCTTATATATAAATTAAAGACAGCCCCATATCTTTGTGATCGATAGCTTTATTAACAAAAGGTATATACAAAAAAACTGTTTCATTAGTCAGATAAAGCAAATATTGGTCCGTGTTGTTGAAAAGAAAAATGTCATTTCCAATCATTTTCATTGGATGTCATATTTAATCCGATCGACAGTTTTTGTTTCGAGTACTAATATCATAGAGGGAGTCCGAGGAGCAGACCCTCTTACAAGTAGAAGTCCTGGTACTACTACACAAACCACCGAAATAGTTGTATATACACCGATGAAAAAGTAAAAGCAAATCTTCATTTGTTCCTTACTTATGTTCCTTCTCTTTCTCTCTCTTCATTTCATTGCGTTTAGCTGGCAAGATAGAAAGAACCACTTTCTTTCCAAGAAAGGAATTGGAAAACGTTCTAAGCAAGGTTCGACTGTGAAATATAAAATTCATTTGGTGGCTTAAATGGTTAGCACGCTGTACTTACAAGCAGAGGTTCTAAGTTCGAACCACACACGGGATAAATTATTTTTACTTTGATTTTGTCCTAAATCTCAAATTACAATATTAAGTAGATTGTTTATGGAAATTAGCCACCGGACACGGGTAAACACAAGAACGTCATCAAAGGACAGTTAAAATAAATGTTTCATATTCATTCATTTTTTTATCAAAAAATACATTTTTTGATAAAGGACAAAGGACTGTTCGAAATAATAAAAATTACATTAACACCTCTAATTTACATGCTTTTAGACTATTTTTTATTTCTAAAATATTTTCAGTCGAGAAACATAGAAATATATATATATATATATATATATAACACTAAATAAATTTATTGCAGTTTCATCGCTTATCCATTCTTCACAATTGTCTTATGATATTTCTGAAGGATTAAAAATATAACTATGTAAATATAAAAAAACAAAAACTGGCTCAAACTTATAAAGGGATAGCTACCACGTGACAATCACCTGGTTTGATAAATGCGAGGAACTGCCAGTAACCATGTGCTGTTGACTATGTCTGCGTTCTTCAAAGTTAGATCTACATACATTTTATTACAGATATAGAACACTCTTTTTTTATAGATCTGGGAACTAATGCAACTATATATATATTGTATACTATACAGTTGGTGTCTCTGTCTCTCTCTCTGTTTGTTTCTAGGGTGAGATTTTGAGAGGAATCCAATCGGAGCGTTTCATTTCAGAGGAATTTCTGATCAAATCTATAAATATAACAGAATGTTTAATGGAATTTTGAGATGAAGTTTTATAATTTGTATTATTTGGATTATTCGGACTACTGTTCTCATAATCAGTTCTAAGTGACAATCAGGTTCAATCCGCAGTGCGGGCGATGCTAAGAATAAAATTACAAATTACTTAAGACTTCTACCCAGTCCTGGCTGACGGAACGAGAGCAAGCTACCCCATTAAATTAAAGGGTTTCAGTCAAAATTCTGTACAGATTCCCTAGTTCGATATAAAGATTTTCGAGTTCGACAAGACCTGAAGAAGGTCGGAGGTTATATCGGTCGAAATGTTGTTAGAATAACATCCAAGCTGAGAACGGTAGTCCGAATATTCCAAATAATACGGAGTAAAACATGTTTTAATTCTTGCAATATTAAGTTAAAATATTGGTTTGAAACAAAGTATTTCAAAATATGTTTCTTTTCTATTTTTTTTTGGGGGGGGGTAAATTATTTCTTACTTTTCGAGTAGTTATTTTATTGATGGAATAGAAGGAGTAAATATAATAGTTTAACATTTGTGTATACATTTTAAAACTGTGGAGGATTGTTAGGAATTTAATTTATTGTGTAATTGCTGTAGCATAAAAAAAAGAAACTAGCACAAAATATATCAATGAAACCTGGCCAGTGAAAGTTGAGGATATGTGTTGCATGGAGAGAAATGATATGAGAATTATATGATAAATGGGTCATCTGAGTCTTAATGACAGGCTTAGATCTTATAAACTCAGAGAAAGATTAAATCAGGACAGTATAGAGAGATGTGTGCAGAATAAGTGACGTCACATTAAAAATTGGATGAGTGTTCGGGTTAGTAGATGTAGCACAGGGTCAGTTGGCATGGGAAGACAAAGGAAAACATGGGAAGAAGTGATAAGGATGAATTTAAGAAAAAGAAGGATAAATAAAGACTTGGCCAGAGATAGGTTTGTTTGGAAGTCAATTTCTGAAAACCATCTAGTACATGCCATCATGTAAAACAGATGTTAAACCGAACATGATGAAAATATGATGAGACTTGCATACATTTGGACAAAATATGTCAGTGTATTTTACATGTACATAATGCCGGGCTCTTCTGTTTCTGTGCATATAGCTTTAACTTTATTTAAAATAGGAAAATTCAATTACTTTATTTGTTACAAAAAACATCAAGTTCTCTGCATTTATAAATTCTCGGATCAGTTCGATTGTTTACATCTATTTTCGTTTCAATCTTAAGTGTTTTTGAAGAAAACACAAAACAAGATCTAGTATATGTATATTTCTTTTTCTTTTGAAATATTTCATCATAATAAAATCAAATTGACATTTATTTTATTGAATGTGTACACAAAAATAAAGTTTCCATTCTGCAGTGGTTCGTGAGTAGTTCTTGAATTTATAAAAACAAATTTTTCAATCAAAAATAAAAAGTAAACAAACAGTACTGTTGTCATATTTCGACTGGTGAATCTCTGTCCCATTTGAGGGTGCTTGATAAGGTTTAAAAGCATATCTGTAATTTGGTTGACCCCACCCTTTCTTTTTTCTGCACCCTCTCTCTCACAGATATAATGTTGCTAGTTTCAGACTTTTCTATGAAGGCATATGTTCTTCAGAATTATGTGATCTATTCCCTGCTTCCTTTGTTCCAGCTCGTTTGACTCGTTGGTCTAGTGGTCTTCACCAATTCGTTGTTTTGATACCTCATTATCATACAGTTTCCTATTCCAGTAGCTTCTTTCCAAGAACTGCAGGCTTGTGGAACTCTTTTCCTGCTGACTGTTTTACTCCTAATTATAGTCTTGGTCTTTTCAAGACTAAGACCAATAGGCGTCTCCTGTCTTTGCGATAATCATCTTTTGTTCTTTTAAGCTTCTTACATAAAGTGGCTTCATGCCATGTCTGGAGCAATTACAATTAAAAGAAATATTCAAAACAATTTGTTACATTGTTATCGTTAATTTTCGTTCTGATTTCCTCACTTTGGTTGGACTTGTCATCACAACGTTTCGGCCGTGTTATCATCTGGCCTTCTTCAGGTTCCTTGTGGCGAACTGAAAAATTGTCACAAGACCTTAAAAATGGAATACGAACTGTGTAGACCCAGAACTCTAATGAAGGGTTGGGTTCTCGAGTTCGACACAAGCCATCTAAAATCACATTATCATCTCTGGCACAAATTACCACTGGATTACTTTCCTGCAGACTACAATAGGGTCGTCTTCAAATCTAATGTCAACAAATACTTGTTGAGCTATCGTCTTATGTAATCAAATTTTGTCCATTCCATTCATCGTTTTCAATCCTCTCATCGTATTGTTCATCAGCTTACTAACAATCTCATAAACCCTTATCCTTAAGTAGCTTTTGGCTTGAGTAAGTGGTGATGCATTAGTATATAAAAAATCTAATAGTTACCTAACTCCCGAAGAAAAGAGTATCCAACAATTATCCTCATCTGTGTTAATAGATACAAAGGCGTGATTGGAACTCGCATTTTCAGAGTGTTTGATTAAAATACTGACAAAAAGATGTTTCATATGCAACAGCAACAACACGATCTTAGTTTTTGATTCCCGGCCACTTGAAGAAAGGAAACGGAACAACGAAAAAGAGAGATTTTTTAAAACAGAATCGGCTGAACAGCAAAGATATTTTCCTCTCAGATTCATTGATTTTCTATGTTGTACGGAAAATAGATGTTTTCAGATATCCAACTGCAACATTACTTGAGTTCGGATCAACATATTTTAGTTCTTGTGACGTAGGATTTAGTCCATTAATAACGAAAGACTAAAAGTAAACATTGAAAGAATAATCATTTAGTTTCATTTATGCAGCTTACATTTATAGATGTGTATGTACGTGTGTATGTGTGTGTGTATGTACGTATGTGTGCCCGTGTGTCCTTATTGAGAGTTTTATCTTGGTGTATATGTTAAATATTATTTCGTAGTAATATACTTTAAGAATTAAACCCAGATATGATTTTCTAGGTGTGGCAAGTTATTAGGTATGCTTAATGGGGTATGAATGTTTTAGTCAGTTGTGACCCTGTACAATAAGTAGATATTTGATTGTTGAGCTTGATATCAGGAAAGATTTGGAGTTTAATTGCCAAGTGATTTTAGTAACATTAGATCGCCATGTAAGGTCTGGAAAAAAAGTAGCACTTCAGAATACTTCATGCCCACTCTGAAGTGTCACGAGTTATAAATAGAGATAAAGAGAGAGAGAGAACGATAAAGAGTGAGAGAGGGATAAAGAGAGAGAGAGAGAGAGAGAGAGAGAGAACACTATTTAACTGTTGATATTGTTAATATAAGCAATAAGACTTCAATTTCGCGCTTCTACTCATAGTGTATTGGATAAAAGCTCGGACTTTTGAAAAAACAACCGGGTTTCAATCTCAGCGTAAAGCATGTCTAGCCACATTGAAAAGCCTATCAGCCATATGTATATAATGTGACAATATATGCAAATAAAACCTAGCCTGGAGAGAAATGATATGAGAATGATACGATGGAGGTGTAATGTGAGTGTTAAAAACAGGTTTAGATCTGAAAGAAGATAATGAACACTATAGGGAAATGTGTGCAAAACAGGAGACTTCGATGATATGGCCACGTTGAAAGACTGGATGAGAGTTCTTGGGTGAGTAAATGTAGAACAGTTGAAGTAGTAGACCCAGTTTACAGGGGAAGACCAAAGAAAAATATGGAAAAAGTGTTAAGGAAGGATTTGAGAGAAAGAGGGATAAATAAAGACCTGTCCAGAGATAGGTTAGTTTGGAAGTCAATTTCTAAAAACTGTTTAATCCAGCATGTAAAACGACCGTTAAACCGATGACGATGATAGTAATGAAGACGATGGTGATGATCATTTGCATGTTCTTACATTTAAGCATTCTTATCCATCAGCTGGATGAATATTTGTAGTCGCTTTGGATGCAGAGTTACCTTTTGTTGAAAACTCAAAATGGGTGATATGCCTTAAACGCTCCTTTGGTGCGATCATGTTTTAAGGACTTTCAACAGAAACATTTTAATAAATTTGTCATGTGAAGTGAAATATAACAAAGTTAAATGTGTCCAAATACATATATATGATCTATAAATATGATTTAGTTTCATGAGACACACACACACACACATATATATATATATATATATATATATATATATATATATATATATATATATATATATATATAATATAGTTATCCAGAGACACGTGTTTCGTCGCTCTATGACTCATCATCTTGACGTAGCGAGACTCGAAACCGGGACCCCAATGACTGTCTTCCGATGTTCTACAAACTGAGGCACAATATATATATATATATATATATATATATATATATATAGAGAGAGAGAGAGAGAGAGAGGGAGAGACGACAGAAAGAGACTAATTTTGAATTTTGACTTTCTATTATTTATATTTAACTGGCTTTGCAAACTCACTTTTTCCTGTTTGAAACAAAAAATATGACCCACTAGGTCACCCATTGAGTCCAAGCTGGATTGTTTCAAACAGGAAAAAGTGAGTTTGCAAAGCCAGTTAAATATAAATAATAGAAAGTCAAAATTCAAAATTAGTCGCTTTCTGTCGGCTATATATATATATATATATATATATATATATATATATACAAACAAAAAGATGATGAAAAAAAAAATTGCATAAATTACAATATTCATTAATTTATCAGATATTCAAGCAAGGAATATAAAAACAAGTGTTCCTTAATCTATTATTTTTCAAAGATAAGCTCTTTTCATCAGACGAGAAAAATCAGTAGCATAAATTTGAAAATATGAAAATTGTAAACAAAAGACATCTTTGATGGAAGCTGCACAGAAGATATAATGTGTCCATGTAATCATCCATGGGATCAATCAGAGATAAGTTGAGCATTGAGTTATAATCCAGTAAAGTCTAGATAGTAAAGTCCGAAATCTGAGGCATGAAAGAACAAACTAGAACGAAGTCCAAAGTAAAAAAACAGTTGATAATAAAGTGAGAGACTCACCAAAAAATATCCAAAGAGCTTGTAAAAAATTAATATACAAATAAAGTCACTACCATTTATATAGCTTTCTTGGCAGGCAAGACTTCAAGAATTGAAGTGGGTAGTTTAACAGAAAAATCTAAATCCCCTAGATAATTACATAGACACATTGCATCTTCTATCCATTTATTTTTGAAAATCCATGAATTAAGGAAAAAACTTTTTTTTATATACCTTGCTTGAATATCTGATGAATTAATAAATATTGAAATTTATCTAATTTTTATTTTCATCATGTTTTTGTACTTATATTAATGCTCTATCCATTATATTGAGCATCCTCTATCACGATGGGATCTAAGATAAAGATAAAATATTTATCTTTATTGTTTAATGTATGTGTATATATATATATATATATATATATATATATATATATATATATATATATATATATATAAAGAGAGAGATTGAGAGAGATGAAATATATACATGAAACACTAAAGATAAATATTACAAATATTTTTCTTTATTGTTTCATTTATGTTTCAGCTATATATGATGATTGTCACTTCTTTACAAAAGAAGGTCATCCCTACAAAATTGCAATGTCCGGTTGTGATCACACAGATTGTTCAGCAGGCCTGACTTATTTTTACAAGTCTTTATCAGCGTGGGTCTTGTAGAAATATGTGTACATATAGATGGCCATGCTGTGCACATGTACGACACACAGCCTGGTTTCAATGACAAGCCGAAGCAAGATAACTGAGAGACGATGTAGAGTGCAGGTTTTATATCAGAGTTTTTGTCTCCTAGATGGATGATCTAACAAAATATATGGGCCCATCTCACCTGGGTACTATACCAGGTTTTTCTACACCCCCACTAATAATAATAATTATAATATATATATATATATATATATATATATATATATATATAGCTTTTTGTTATTGTTAAAACAATCGTACATATTTCGGCCAAGTGTTTGTGATCTTGTGGTAAAATGCCAGACTACAGACAGTAATATCGTAGGTTCGATCCTTGCCCAAGTTAGCCATGATAATGACGGCTGATAGTCAGAAACACGTGTCCATGAATTCTTTTTATATATAAGTAAAAACTAATTAATAAATATATATATATATATATAATTAAAAAATAACTACACGTCCTATTAAAAAGGGCGACTTTATGCAATATTCTTTACCGCTTAGGAAGTGGAAAATTCTAAGAAAACAGCTATGTTTCTATCGCCAGTAAAAAAACAATAACAAAAAACTATGTAAAATTATGGCGATATAAAATCGTTCATATTTTCGGCAAGGTGTTTGTTGTCTTGCAGTAAAACGCCAGATTGCGGACAGTAATATCGTAGGTTCGACCCTTGCTCAGGTTATTCATTCTGATGACGGCTGATAGCCAGAAACACGTGTCCATGGATTCTTTTTATATGTACGTAAACATTAATTAACAAATATATATATATATGAAACATAAATGAAACAATAAAGATAAATATTTTGTCTTTGTCTTGGATCTTATCGTGATAAGAGGATAATCACGTTGACACAACAGTTCCCGCTAGATTACAGAAGTTAAGCGACGTTGAGCCTGGTCAGTACTAGATGTGTTACCGTTTGGGAATGCCAGGCGCTGTATGTGGGCAAATAGCATCGCAAATCCGCAGTTCCTAGCAGGGCGACTATGACAAAACCCGTTGAATGACAGTCACCAATAAGGTGGACGGAAACCAGGAAGGGGTTCCTCCTCCAGGAATGATCAAAAACCCTGATTGCGATATATATATATATATATATCAGGTTGGAAAGAAAGTAATGTCGTATTTTTTACTTCATCACTTTGCAGCCTCCTAAGTTGTACACAATTCAAGATATTTTGGTGAATTGGTGTCTTAATAACTTGCTTTCCATTTCAGATATAGTAATTTGTTGGAAATAATCAAAATCGGTCTCAGCCGTCAAAAAATGGATATTAGTGAGGAGCATCTGAGACATTGCATGCTCTATGAATTCAAAAAAGGTAACTCAGCTGCAGAAGCTACAATAAATATTGGAACTGTCTATGGGATAAATGTTCTGAATGATTGAAAATGTCAATGGTGGTTTGCAAAATTTTTTTCTGGAGACTTTAACCTGTCAGATCGGCGACGTTCGGGAAGGCCAACATCAATTGATAAAGACGCCATTACAGACACTGTGGAGGCCAATCCAAAGTTAACCAGCAGAGAATTAGCTCAACTATTCAATACAACCCATACCACAATTATTGCATGCCTTCACGAGTTAGGAAAAGTTTTAAAACTTTGACTCTGGGTTCCCCACGATTTGACCGACGCTCAACAAAATCAAAGATTGACTGTTTGCACATCTTTGCTTTCCAGAAATCGAGAACCATTTTTGCAAAGAATTGTGACTGGAGATGAAAAATGGGTACTTTACGAGAATACCCAATGCAAAAGACAATGGTTAGACCGAAACCAAAGTCCACAGCTTGTTCCGAAACAAGGATTACACCCAAAGAAGGTTATGCTCTCTTCATGGTGGAACATGAAGGGGCTGATTCATCATGAATTACTTGAGCTTAATCAAACAGTCACAGCAGTAAAATATTGTTCGCAGCTGGATGATCTAAGAATTGCTCTATCAGATAAATGACCAGCATTACTTAATAGGAAGGGTGTAGTGCTTCAGCATGATAACGCGAGACCTCATGCAGAAAAACTCACTCAGGAAAAGGTAATGAGTTTCAATTGGGAAGTTTTGCCTCATCCGCCTTATTCACCTAACATTGCTCCATCCGACTACCGTCTTTTCCGGTCGTTGCAGCATCACTTAAACAATAAAATTTATGAAAATGACGACCAACTCAAAAAAATGGCCTAAATTTGTTTTTTTCTAAAAAATCAGAGAATTTTTTTTGAAGAAGGCATCAAGAAGCTATTTGATCGTTGGACAGAAGTCATAGAAAATGAGGAAAATTATTGTAAAGATTAAAAATGCCCTAATGTGAATGTTTCAGATGAAATAAAAACGACATTACTTCTTTTCCAACCTCATATATATATATATATATATATATATATATATATATATATATATATATATATATATATATATATATATATATAAATAATCTTTCTCTCTATAGCTAGGGGTTAAATGATATTACCAAATCTGGTGATATTCCCTTATGTTTATAATGGCTTATTCCAATCTTTTCATTCTATCCTTTATTTATTACCTTGAATTGTTAATAAACAAAGAGAGAGAGAGAAAGAGAGAGAGAGAGAGAGAGAGAGAGAGAGAGAGAGAGAGAGAGAGAGCACATAAAATAAGAGCGAACAAAGGGGAGGGATAAAACAACATGCAATGAGAGAGGGTGAGAGTGATAAATAGAAACTTAGCAAGAAATGGGTCACAATGGAATTGCAAATTAGACTAATTAGAATAATTAAAATTGAACTTTTTTCAAAATCCTACAACTGAGGAATATTTTAGCATGTATTTTATGTGATTAAAATATATCGGGGGAAAAAGGCATTAGGGAAACAAACGTTGATTAACTCAGTTTTCGCATAATAATAGATAGAAACGCACACGCGTTTGCTTTGCTGTAGAAGATCGATTATCGAGTTGCATTATTATCTCATTAATAAGTCTAATGCTATTATGAGCAAGGAACACAATAATACTTTTGAATCAGACATTGAGGCAGAAACGAAAAACAAATCCAAGAATAAGAAAAGAATGGCTACAATCAAAATCGGGTTTCGGAAAAAGAAGGACAGAAATAACAGATTTATTATCTTCTCGTCATGCGGTACATACATTGTCCCGTTCACTTGGATGGTTGGACGATAAAGCAAAACAAAAAATACCTTATTCATAACAAATAGACATTTTTTGAAGTCCAGTCAATCTGTTGTCAACTGTCTCGTGATTTTTTACTTATTATTTTTTTAATTTTTTTTATTATTATTTGCTTTTAGTGAAGATGACGAAGGAATAAACAGACGAGAAGAAAATCTAAACTTTACAAAAAGTTCTTGGAGAATCAAAGTCACCATTAAAGTCTTATCTATAATAATAATAATAATAATAATAATAATAATAATAATAATAATAATATAATAATAATAATAATAATACGCTAAGCCACTTAATGTTCGTACGTACGTTATCACCTTTCACAGACAATTAGCAATGATGATGATCGGCGAAAGTAAACTCTTATGGTAAGACATTCCGACTTTACCCATTTTAAAATGAATTGTCCCAAAATCAAATTATGTCGTCCCGTCGACTAAAAACAGCACAGTTCAATAAATACATTTTACAACGTTCGATTTTTTTTCTTTCTTTTCTAAGAATATTTAGCTGACAATTATTTTTACGGTTTGAAGACAAAGAATATTTATTGGTTAAAAAAATATTGCTACAATTGTAAATAAGTAAATTAATAAAGAAGAGATATATTCGTTTTAAAGAATATTTAGCTGACGATAACAATTATTTTACGGAAGAAGAAAGAATCTTTTTTTGTTCTTAATGGTATTGACCCTGACAGAAATGTATGATTTCAAAAGGAATATTATTATTATTAACAGTAAATTATACAGATTGATGTAGAAAGCACCGTTGAATTACCATTGAGTCCCGTTAGTCTATATAATAATACGCTAAGGCAATTTCATGTTTGTACGTTAGGAACCTCCAAATTGTCCCACAAAATCGATGACGTCATCATTATGTGCGTACTTTACATACGATGCTTAAATGCGTTTTTAATTCCTTGTTTTAAATTCTATGGTTAGCTTTGGAGGTCCCTATTGTACGTACGTTATCAATCTTCACAAATTTTTAAAAGATGGGATCGCATGATCACCGAAGATGCAATAAACAACTAATTTATACAAATTTTATCTGACGTGGCTCTTGTGTCGAACGTAAAAACTCGAACTAAAATACACTTTAATGGCCCTCGGACTCGGATTTGTTTTGTCTAAAGATGGTACAATAATATCGTGGGGTATGTGTTCATGCCGGATATTCATAGAATGGAAATATGTCACCAATTCCTACAAGAGTATTGGCGATAGACTTTTACGACTAGATATATTCTGAAACTATTTAACCAGAGTACTTAGATAAGTATGTTTCCATTTGAACACAGGTGGTACAATAATATTGTAGGGTCTACGTTTGCGCGAGACGTCCATAGAATGAGCATATTCTTAAACACGGCAGCAATATTCAAAAGGATGAAGGATACAACCGTGGAATTTCCACGGGTCCCGCTAGTCATCTATTATTATACTAAATCTGAGTTAATCAACGTTTGTTCCCTTAAGGATTTTTCCTATATATTTTACTCACACAAAATACATGCTAACATATTGCTCGTCTTGGGATCGACTATATATTTGAAAAAAAATATTAAATTCCAATTTTTTTAATTAACCGTAATTTTTAATTTACACACAAAGTGACCAATCTCTTACTAAGCTTTTCTTTATCACGCTCACTGTATTTTGTTTGAACCTCGCTCTCATTTTATACAGTACCTATCCCTGTCACTTCCGTCTCTCTCTCTCTCTCTCTCTCTCTCTCTCTTTCTCTCTCTCTCTCTCTCTTTATTAACAGTTTAAGGTAATAAAGAAAGGAAATCCTAAAAAGATTGGAATAGTCCATTATAAGCAAAAAAGAATATCACCACAAATAGTAATAATATTTAACCCGTAGCTCTAGATTGATATAGCGAGCAGAAAGAGACTAATTTTGTCCTTTTAAAATATTTAACTGGCTTTGCAAACTCACTTCTTCCTGATTGAAATTATCTAGCCCGAGCTCAATGGGTGACCCAGCAGGTCACATTTTTTTAGTACTTTAAAATGTTAGAAAGTAAAGGTTGGGGGTGGGGCTGTTAAGGACGAATGATTGGTTGAACAATATCACATGATAGGTTGAAGAAAAGACTTTTGAAATAGTTATATTAAGTCTTTACACACTGTTAAAAATTCCAGTCCTGTGAAGAATTACCAAATAATAGTTTTAAATATTTGATTTTTTAATTTATTTAAATGTTTATTAGACGACTTTATTGGGTTACAATCATTACCACCATTTGTTCCATTTTGGTTTTATTTGAAAACTCATAAACTATGATATATCTGTTAAGAACTAAAACTGATAAGTCTCTTTACTTTTATATTGTATTTATGGATAATACAGAAGTAAAGCGATATATCATTTTGCTATCTAATTTACATACGTGTTTATGGTGTGTACTGGCACACTATGTAAATTAGCTGGAAAGAAAGTCACTCTTTCTCCAAATGCTTACAGAGACATTAAGAAATATTAGAGAATAGCAGAATAAATATAGAGTAAAAGAGGCTAAAGAAATATATAGATAGATAAGAGAGTGATGGGTGACTTGTTCAGTTAATTATAAATTGCGGCTTATTAGAACAATTAAAACAGGATTTTTTTCAAAGATAATTCAATCCCAGAACTGAAGCATGTAGTTTGTGTTATTAAAGTATATACCAAAAATCCTTAGGGAAACAAACGTTGATTAACTCACATTTAGCATAATTTACTTTTGGGCAGGTTCTTATGAAACTTGGTTGTATGACTGGAAAGACTTCGTTCTTTAATATAATGCTGTCATTTGTACTAAAAATATTGTTGTCATCAAACGAATTATTTGATTTATTGTCAAAAGCAGACATTTTAGAAGAAAAGTCGTCTAACTGTAATGAAAATGATGAAATGAAGTATTAGTACCCAAGTGTAAGCTCTGTAAAGACTGGTAAGAGTTATTTCCATTCTATTAATCGTATTTAAAAATAGATTTAAACAAACCGTGCAGATTGGAAATACAAACTTCACTTCCGGTAAATGCTGCTTGAGGCGATATAAGATATTCAGAGTTAAAATGAATGGTAAAATTGGTAAACTTGACATTAATGTGAGTGTATCCCAGGGGTCTATCCTTGTACTTTTATTGTTCCTGATTTTCGTAAACGACCTTCCTGACGAAATTTATCAGAGATGGGTATATTTGCTGATAACAGCATGCTCTATTCTCAACGGGTAAAACGAACGCACATATATCTAAGGCAATGGCTGAATCCTTACAAAATGACCTCCAGTCTGTAGTTGAATCGGATCATAAATGGATGGTAACATTTAATGCTACTAAGACAAAGCTCCTTTCCTTAAACAATTATAAGAAACCTTTTAGACCAGTGATTGCTATGGCTAATAGCACCCTACCCGAGAGTCAAACAGTCAAACTCCTCGACCTAACACTCACAGGTAACATGAATTGGAACAAATACATAGAAGATACTCCCAAGGCTGCTGTAAAGAAGGTGGGCTTCCTCTACCTTGCTATAAAACTTCCAAAACCTGCCAGTATCCTATATTTCTACATAGCCACCATCTACTCATGCACGGCGTATTGTTGTCACATCTGGGCTGGTGCACCAACCACTAGTCTCTCCCTCTTAGACAGGGTCCACAAAATAGTCTCTAATCTAATAGGTCCCTCACTGTCCACCAAACTCTAGCCCCTGTCTTATCACTACAGTGTTGCATCTCTGTGCTTGTTTTACAGGTACTTCAATGGAATGTGCTCCGACGAACTCACTGCTCTGGTGCCTCCTCAACGTAAATACACCCAACCAACCCGGCAATCAACTAAATCCCATCCATTCACTGTCAGGGTCCTCAGATACCATAGCACTTTCTACTGTAATAGCGTCTTTCCTCGAACTGCTAGCCTTTGGAATTCCTTTCCTGCTCCCTGTTTCCCTTACTGTACCAACATGAAAAATTTAAATGTAATGTGAACAAACATCTCGTTACACAACTCACTTAGAGTGTCCCCTAAAAATCTGGCCCCTAATTCTCAGTAGTCCCTTACGTCTCAGTGACAATGTGTCTTGTTTGAAGTAAAGGTAAAAAGAGTCATCTGAGGACCCATTTTCACTTGGAAAATTCATGATGACTGCCATTTTAAAACATGTGCAGTTACAATTTCCTGTGCATAATGCATGCAACGTTCATATGTGAGAACTTGCTTTTTATGTAAATATAAAAAAAGTAGGCCAACGTTGATTAAGTATTTGTTATATATATTATTAAATATATAATGTCTTAACTTTCATATGGTTTGATAATCATGCTTTTAACAAGAATTACAAAGTCATACGTTTTCAGAAAGTCAGGCATGTGCATGCAGTGTGATGGTTTGTGGAAGTGAAATCTGGCAAATGAGGGTTGAGAACATGCGTTGCATGGAGAGAAATGAATGAGAATTATACGATATACGTGTAATGTGAGTCTTCAAGACAGGCTTAGTTTTGATGACCTAAGAAGAAGACTAAATCTAAATAAGACGGTGTAAGGTTAACGTTAAAATGATTTGCCATTGCAGCCTGGATGGTGCTTTGAAAAAGTTCTAACCAAAGTTATTCTAGAATGCATTGCTAAAATACAAGAATTAATCAGACAATATTTACCCTCTTACTTTAACTTTTAATATACTCTTTTTGTCTGTGCGCCCCCAAAATATTATTTTGTTTTTGTTTTTTTGTTGTTTCGTTTTTTTTTGTGCTTTGGTTAGCTTTGAAAGTTCTTTTGAAAGAAAGTCGAGAGTAGTCAAATAGTGTTTTACCCTTTCTCTAATTCGTTCGATATTTTAACCCCCCCCCCCCTGTTGTTGTCTGGAAATGCCATCGACACAAAAGCACTATGGAACACTCATACCAAACAAAAACGACCATTCAGACATTTTTCCTCTCCATTTGTATTCATTATGAAAGTACTTCTTGAATTAACAATCCTGTTTACTGTACAGCCTTTTGCTGTGTTTATCAGGATGTCTTATACTTGATTAGCTCACAAAATACATCACACACAATAGGGTGGATAGCAAAATACTCGATTGTGATGAAGTTTTTTTACAGACTGACACCAAGTCTCGATTATAATAATTGAAGAAAAAAAATTCTGTTTTCAAGTCTGCATACTTATCGAATAATGCAGCAAAATATTTCCCCAAAGCCGCCGATAAACAGTTGGCACCAATGCACCAAAAACTCTGCAGTTCTTAAGATTGATTGCTTCTCGAGTGCTGGAAGACTCGGGAATTGTGATCGGTACTAATTTGGTGGAAAAAATTATCTGGGAGATTCCATGAAAAATAATCAGTGTAGCCCAGCAACAAAACTGATAATCGGTTCACGCAGTGGCAAGCTTAAATCATTTTACACGGCTGTCACATGAAAATCAATGAGCAACCAGAACGCTTTCTTTTGTTCAGGAATTCCTTCCTGCTAAAATAAAAGTGGATGCCAGAAATAGATTCTTGTAAATGACAGAATGCTGCAATATGGCAGATAAAAATAATTGTACTGTAAGAGCCATTGAAAACAACGGCATTTTTAGAAATGTTTCCACACATTATTATTTTTTTTTTAATTCTTTCACTACCATCCCAGAACCCGCACTATCTACCTCCGAACCCCACAACGTGAAGAGAAGTTGAAGCGATGATTTCTAGAAGTCTCCTTAGTTTTACTGTTAAGGAAAGATGAAATAGAGTCGCTTTTAACAGTAATAGCATATAAAATTATATATTTCTTTTTTTTTATTGGTGCACGATTGAAAGTTGCAAATATGTGTCTCCAAGCAATGCTGTTGCTTTTTATGACATAGTTTCTAAGTGGGCTTCTAGAACTACCGCAACTTGGATTATTTCGCAATTTTCATTTTCGAACAGCTACTCTACTGAGGCTTGAGAGTCTAGTCTACCTTACTGTTAAACCCATTGTTGGAAATGTATTTTGAGGTGGCCTTGAAGAAAAACAGCTCACCCCTCTTGCTGCTTAAGTATAAGAAGTAAGCTGACAAGAGATCAAAGGTTTAAACATCTTCCTAAAGAAACGTCTATTTTTAACACAGAATCCAGTGCCATAGATTTAGCACTTGCTATCATCTTGCAAAATAAAAGGAAAAATTTCATCATTTTTTCAGACTCATTATCGATAATAACCATATTGGAAAATAGAGAATTGAATAACTCACTGATAATTAAACTATTATGTAGATTAATATAATTGACAGACACCAAAGAGATCATACTTTGTTGGATCCCAAGTCACGTGGAAATCTGAGAAAATGATAAGGAGAACACAGCAGCCAAAACTGCTCAAAAGGAACCTCTCAGCAAAAAATTTAAGGTTCCATACACAGACGTTAGGATAAACATCCACACATATATTAATAAGAAATAGCAGTTTCGCTTGAGCAATAACACCTCCAATAAATGACTGACAGTACAACCCGATCTGAGAGAATGGACAACAGGTCTGTAGGAAGTCACAAAGGGAGGAGATCGTCCTCTCCCGACCATCCACGTATTGGGCACACAAAAGTCACTCATGCATTCATGTTTGAGCAAAAGGAGCCACCATAGTGCATAATTTGCCATGTCCCATATACGGTGAGACACTTTATGATAGAATGTGTTGATTTTACCCCCATACAACAAAGATACTACATTGTTGGCACCATGAAAGAATGCGTTTTTTTGAAGACAGTGGGCTTATACCCCAATACCCTAAAATCTGGCGTTCAATCCTTGGTCGACTAAAAAAACTGGTACTTAATGTCCCCTTGCTAAATACTCAACAAAGTGAGGATCAAGGGTAAGGGAGAAATCGGGGGACAGGAGTGATGCCCTCTTCTACACCTCAGTGTCTAGTAGCCAATGAAAAGGGAGCCTACACTATGGTAGATCTAAGTACTCATATTACAAAAAGATACTAAAACATGCCTGCATTACTTGGATTATTTGAACTACTATTCTTATCTTAGTAGTGAAACATTGTGAGAATAACAACCAGATGAGAATAGTAGTCCGAATAATCCAAATTATTTTAAAAATTCAGAAATTAAAAAATGCCAGTATAAGATTTGTATTTTTCATTGCGATATTTAAATATTTGCCATTAACTCGAAAATAATAATAAAAAAGAGAGAGAAGAATGAAAGTACATTTATATCCAATTTTAAAGACTAAAAATGTTCTATGTTCGTGTAAATTGGAAAATCATTCACTTCCCAAATGTCTGAATGATTTTTGTTGTTTATGTTGAAACATGTAATTCTAAAGTGAGTAGAATTGGAGACAAAGACATCTCATAATTTAGTCATTCTCGAGATATGTTTAATTAAAAAGAAGTTTGGGTGCAATTGAGGTGAGACGTCATTTTGAAGAGTTCATCATATATTTGTATAGAGTCTCTGTTCGACTGTGAAGCTCATCCCTGTGGATTTGCAAATCTATTAATCTGAAACCGGAACAGTTATCAGATGAAATAGGAAAATAGAACAAAAACGTCATAAAAATAAGCTTTAAATTGTTTTAAAACTTAAAAAGTAATCGGAATGGCTAACAATAATTTGAAACAACGGTCACAGTCCCCACTAGGACAGAGTTAGACACAGGGTCAGTTTTAAATGTAGAGAAAATTCAGCTTCCTAAAACGAGGGACTTTGGATTGGGCTAAAAATTAAAATTGCTCCAGCCTAAAAGGACCTTTCCTTAACCGACCAAAGACCGAACAGATTAAGTGTAATATCAGAACAGATACTACGTTTTGCTCCGAGCCAAAATGCTAAGAAAAACGTTGAAAGTCAGTTATAGGAATACTAGCAAAAAAAAAAAATGAAACCACTTGACCTAGAAATTTCTGGGAATTATTTTTTTCCCATTTCATTTCATCATATTTCTGTTATTTTTAAATGTATAACTTCAACCGTTTTAAGTTTTCCTTGGTCTTTTGGCAAGGAGCAAAGTGTAGTATCTGTTCTGATGCTGCACTTAGTCTTTTCTATCGTCGGTTAGTGAAGGAGAAGTCTTTCTAGATTGAGACAATGTTTTATTTTTGTTTCAATCCAGAGTTCCCGTTTTTTTTGGGGGGGGGGGGAGCCGGATTTTCTCCACATTAAAAACCGACCTTGTGTCTAACACTGCCCTCATGGGTAGGCAAGTAAATAGGAACTTCAACCGTTTTCTTTCCTATTATAAACAAACTTCTTTTTTTAAATGCTAAAAAATGTTAAGAAATATTAGAGAGTGGTTGAATCAACAGAAAGTGATAGAGGGTGAGAGAAGCATATAGCTCGGCGAGAGATGGGTGACTTTTAAAGCAGATGGTAGAATTTCAAATTCTGCAGTTAGCCTGACGAATTCTTTTGTTTGAATGAAACCCAAACGTCTCTGTGTATATCACCTGCTATAAGTAGATTTTTATGCTACTATATGAATATATAAGTATGAAAAGTATAATAAGTATGAAAAGTATAAGTATGAAAAGTATGATGAGTATGAAAAGTATGATAAGTATGAAAAGTATGATCAGTATGAAAAGTATAAGTATGAAAAGTATGATAAGTATGAAAAGTATAAGTATGAAAAGTATGATAAGTATGATAAGTATGAAAAGTGTGATAAGTATGAAAAGTATAAGTATGAAAGGTATGATAAGTATGAAAAGTATGATAAGTATGAAAAGTATTCTTATAACTCAATGCACTAAAAAGAGAAAACGAAAATGGTAAAAATGATATTTCTTTTATCTTATTTTAGTATTTGTTTTTTGTTTTTCGAATTTATTCTGTTAATATTGATTCGTCAGTAAGTTTGATTAGCAGAAATTGTGATTTAAATATACTTTCGGGAGGAAAAGTGCCATTCATAAATTTCTTCTAATTAACTTAATTCACAAATATTGCAACATAGTCCCTGTTAGATAAAAACAGATTCATCTAGAAAATAAATATAATTTTTTTTTTGTATTTTAAAGTGAAGTAACTCTTGCCTTTGTATCGCTTGCCTCAAAAATATTTTGAAAAGATTTATCGAAAAGTGTTGCAGTAGAAATGAAGAAATCGCAAAAAAAGAAAGGATTTTCAATATATAGCTTATAATTTATAGCACGTAGAATGTCGATATTCCTTTTAGCACACTCTGCTTATGGTTACAATCAACTCCCCAACCCCATGTAGCTTCGATCATCAAATCTGTTCTGATGATTTTCTCGATCAACTTTCGATCGCTGATTTAATTCTGAAATTATTTTGATACATTTTACAGTTGTCATACTTAAAAATAAAAACAATCTAATGTTTATAAATTACATTTTAGTTTCCAACTTTGCATTAATCAAAACAATCTAAGTCCTATTCCAAACGCGACGCCTACCCACACCCCTGACCTACATCACGTTACACTCTAGGTTATCATTTTATTCACTCTCCAGATTTTTAACGATCACCCCGGGGCAATCACGTTACAATATTCTGAGAAATTAAATAAATAAATGATGAAGGTGGTTCAAAAAATCAGATTCAGATGGATTTAATGGAACAGAAATTGTTAATCTAAATAAAAAAAACAAAAAAACAAGCAAGAAAAAAAGAATGAAGAGAGTGTATCAAATCCAATAAATCTAACAACAGAAAGATCGAGAGAAAACACAACAACAACTGAGCAAACACTTGATAAACTTTTAAGTTACAATTTTATTTAAACCCAGTGTTGGGATCGACGAAATTTTGCTGATTAATTATGGAAATTGAGTTGGTTTAAATTAGCCTAAGCTCTCCATTACTCAGAATAGATAATTGAGACGTCACCGACTTCTCGTTGAATAATTGGCTGAAGTGTCTCTTCTTTGAACGTTGTGGTTAGGGGTTAGGGGTTAGCCTTAAGAAATCCATACACAGGATGTATCGCCTGCTGTTGTAGTGGTTATGAGAGTAACTTCACTTTTAGTAACGGTGAAATAAGTTTGTAGTTGTTGATAAGAACTTATGCATTTAGCAGTTTGTGAAAGAGCACTTATGTAGTTATTGAAAAGATCTTTGCTTTACTAATTTCTTGTACATATCGTTGGTTAGTCTCTGCTGCTGCTGGCATTCGATAGAGACGAATCTCTTGATTGTTTGCTACTACTAGCATTCGGATCATAAAGGAGCGACTTTGTTACATGTCACGTCGTTCAAGGCCTTTATCATCCATTATGCACACTGCGGCTGGCACCGCTTTTTAGTTGTCATCGTTGTCTCATCGATATGATTATTTTTATTTATACAGAATCTGCGACACTGGCATGTCGATGTTATCGATCAACAGGTGTTAGAAACTGAGATCTTATCAAGCAGAATTAAAATCCGATCCTTACCTCAGATCATATTTGGGAAGAAGGAAAAAATGAAAGAAATTAAAAAATCAACAAGATTAAATCTAAATGACTTAACACGTGGGGTGTTAAGTCATTTAGATTTAATCTTGTTGATTTTTTAATTAATCTACCATCTGCCTAGATTTAAGCCAGACTGGAAATTGTGTCTTCATCCCAATCAAAACATCCAGCCTGATATAGACATGTCGATTGCCAGCTACTAACACACATCCAGATATGAGCCATGAGTTTTTACCTCCTTTTCCCTTTTTTCTTTTTCTCCTCCTCTCCCCTTCCTCCCTCTCATTTCTTTTCTCTATCCTCAACGAGTTTATTTTATATTTTATTTCATATTATATTTGATTTTCAACGGTCTCAAATAAATTTCCAAATTTTTAATTTTCTTTTTTCTTTTCTTCTCTCTCCCATTTCATTCTTCTCAAGATAAGGATCGGATTTTAACTCTGCCTGATGAGATCTCAGTTTCTAACAGCTGTTGATCGATAACATCGACATGCCAGTGTCGCAGATTTTGTACATGTCTGTATAAATAAAAGTAATCATATATATATATAAGCTCTATTTGATATTGAACACTTTTTATAAGCCCGGTTGAAAGTCTTTGGATTCCTTACTGTGAATGTTTACTTTACCTGGATTACTATATATATATATATATATATATATATATATATATATATATATATATATATATATATATATATATATATATATATATATATGTGTGTGTGTGTGTGTGCATAATAAACTTAATTTACATATATAAATGTACAAACTTGAGTTGCATATTTCATGCAATTAAGTGAACTCACAGAACTCAATTACACAATGTTAGCTAAAGACTCCATTTTATTAATTTTTTCTGTTATTGATATCCTGTACGTTTTCTATTAGTTTTATATTTTACACCCAATTTGATAACATGTCAAATGCAAAAGATGATTTAACAACATGTGTGTATATGTATTTTGATGATTTAAAACATTTTTCAAATCATATTCCAAATAAAGAGCATGCACAAATGTATTACAGCTGTTTACAGCTGTTTCAAGACAATACTTATTTTAAGTCGTACAATGAACCATTAAAACTAGATTATCATCAGAACAAAATTTTCGTAAATACCGAACAAAAAATTAAATCAACAACAATGTAAAAAAAAGTTACATATTCCATCAAAAGCAAAAAGAAAATCACAAGAATAGATTAATTGTCAAATACCTCAGTAAAATTACTAATTATTTATAAAAATTACTTTCATATCCCAATGCATATAATCTTAATCTAGGAGAAAAAAACATATAAACATATATACATACCTAACTTGATATAGATAAAGATAAAGTTAGGTATGTGTATATGTTTATATATTTGTATGTACAGGATTCACTCCTAAACAAATTTACCGGTCATTATGAATTTTGGAACACAGATACTGGGCGTAAGGGGCAGTAAGATGAGCTATATTTAGGTTAATTTGGTTTCATTCTAAGGGGGTAAAAATAGGGGTGGAATCCTTTCTTGAAAATTCGGATATCTCCGATTTTTGTGAAATTTTAACAATAATTATAAGACATCAAGTAATAAACATTCCCCAAATTTCAGTTTCTTTTGAGTATTTTAAGGGTTATTAGGGGGCATAATATCGGCAGAACCTCCTATTTCAAAATTAAAATATTTCTAATTTACATTGAATTTGATTGATAGTCATCAGACACCAATTAAGCAAAAGTCCTTGCATTTAAATTTGTTCTTAAGACCCCTTAAATTTGAGACATTTTCTAAAATCGAAATTATATAATGGATTTTGATCCAAAGTATAATAAGGATTCTAGACATAATGTTTAGTATCATTATATCTTGATTTTAATATCATTGTAAGGGGGCATAAAGTTGTGCGAAACTGTTCTGTTCAGGGAATTAATGTTAACCATCCTGAGACGGTTATTCTTCTAGTATATATATAGAAACATATACACATACCTAAATTTATATATATATATATATATATATATATATATATATATATATATGTATATATATATATATAATAAATGATAATAAAATGCATTTACCTATAGTACTTTACTGCAGTTTCACGGATCGTATTGTCACAAGCAAAAACAAATATGAATAAAAATAAATGTAACTTATGTACAATTCAGCATAATTTCCATTTTTGTCGATAAATACGGCGACTCCTATTTTGTATAAAAAAGGACAAATAAGTTGGAGGGGCACCATAAACAAAATAAAAATAGTTGAAACACTTGGCAACTTGAAATGTCGACCCAACAGTGCTATTGACGAAAATTACAAGACTTTTTTGTGACTATTTATAAAAGAAGATTTACCGTCAAATATGTTGTCTGTTTTTTCTTACAAAAAATTGAAAACATTCTAAAAATCTTTAATAACCGTCGTCATAAGTAATCGCATTTTGTTTATTCCATTCATCACTCAGTATTCTTCATGATTTAACTGACAATCCATCTATCTCATTAACCCTTATCCTCGAATGGCTTTCGAGGTAGATTGTTCTCGTTCCGTCAGCAAAACATTTTAATTTCATTCTTACTTGTTATTGCATGATTATATGGATTAAACTTTCCAACCTCAAAAGACTCAATTAGAACTGATTATACTTAAACACTTTATCCGTTGCACCACGTGTCCATGTATAGACTTCCGGATTTGACAAGATGCACAAGAAGAAGGTGGGAGAGTACATTGGCCGAAACGTTGTGAGAATAACAATCAAGAGGAGCGCAGTAATAATCCAAATTATAAATCCACATCTCAAAAATAATTGGGGACTCATGAGTAAAAATGGATGAATAAATAAATAAAAATGGATGAATAAATAAATAAAAATGGATAAATAAATAAAAACAGGCTTAAGGTACATCTGACTTTCTAACAAATATGTAAAAATCAAATTCCTCACCTGTCATGACGAAGATAAATCTAACTGAAGAGTATTATTTAAATTATACTCAATAGGGTTTGCATTTTTGGTTTTATCAAACACGTATGATTCGAAATCATGCCACGGGAGGGGGGGGGGGCGGCAGTAGAACAAAGTTCTGGTTAACATGCAAACTTGTCTGTCTAAAAGGAAACATCAGTTTCTGAACTAATGAGATCTCTAGATATTACAAAGCATTCAAAATAGTTTTTTCCAAACCTCCTGGTTGGGGCAATGTTACTAAAAACAGACTGCATCTCTCTCTCTCTCTCTCTCTCTCTCTCTCTCTCTCTTTGTTATTATCTTGGAATTGATTTCTTCTTGTCGGCCATCTTTGTGACCTTTCTTGGTGCTGTGTTTTCATGTTAGCCAAAAACAAAATGTTCTTGTATGCCGAATAAAAACCTAGCATCACCTTTTGGTCTTATTGAGCAGAGTTTATTTCTCAGAAGGAAACTTATGGGAATAAAGATTTATTAGTGGGATCCCTAGAAATTCCACAGTTCTATTCTTCATCTGTGCTTTCTACATCAACGTTTATAATTTGCTGTTAATAATCTAAATCTTCTCTAAATAAATAAAACGAATATGTCTCTTTTTATTTATTTCTAATTGTAGTAATTTAATTCTTTATAAAACAATAAATACTCTCGGTTTTCTTAGCATCAAAATAAGTGTCAGCTAAATATTCTTTAAACCAATAAAATGAATTTCACTTTTTGAAATGCATTTATTTAAAATTGTTCTCGTTTAGTCGACAGAAAGACACATTCGATTTTGGGAAAATTCATTTTCTTATTCTCGACATGCGGTTAAATCGAATGCACACACATATCCAAGGCAATGGCTGAATGCATAGAAAATGACCTCCAGTCTGTAGTAGAACAAATCTATAAATGGATTGTTACATTTTATGATAATAAGAGAAGCTTGTTTCCTTTAACAATTATAAGAAACCTTTCCAACCACCGATTGCCATGGTTGATAGTACCTTTCCCGAGAATCCAACATTCAAACTCCTTGGCCTAATATTCATAGCAACAGTAATTGGAATAAATACATAGAAGATACTGCCAAGTTTGCTGCAAAGAAGGTAGACTCCCTCTACCGGTCTAGTAAACTTCTCACACCTGCCAAAAAAGAGTCTCTAATCTAACAGGTTCTGCACTGTCTTCCAAGCTCCAGCCCATGTTCCATCGCTACAATGTTGCATACCTGTGTTTATTTTACAAGTACTTTCATGGAATGTGCTCTGACTAAACTATAGTACTAGTACCCCCTCAACGTAAATACACCAACAAATCCGACAAGCAGGAAATCACTACCCCTTCACTCTAAAGATCCATAGATGCTGGAAAACTTTCAACTCTAATAGCTTCTTTCTTCGTCCCGCTTGCCTTTAAAATTCCCTCCCTTCTACCTGTTTCCCCAAATGTACCAACATGCAGAACTGTAAATGTAATGTGAACAAACATTTTGCTGCCCAACTCCTCACGTAGACGGCCCCCTATAAATCACAGTAGCCCCTTACATCTCATTGTGCCTTAATGGGAGTGAATAAACGTAAAAATAATGAGTAAAGTATGAATTATTTACCTTAGTGACATCCAATTAATCACCAATCACAATATTTGCTGATCGTCCGATCTCACGTTTTTTAAATGTGTGTGAAAGGTGATAACGTACGTACGAACACGAAATCCCTTGGTGTATTATTATATAGATAACGATATATCTTTATTATTCTATGGACGTCCAGGGTGAACATGAACCCCACAATATTATTGTATCACCTTTGTTCAAACTGAAACATACTTATCTAAGTAGTGTGGTTAATGTAATTTCAGAACATATCTGGTTATAAGGGTCTATCTAAAAAACCTTTGTCAAAGTGTGTGACATATTTCTATTCAATTGACGTCTGGCAGGAATGCAGACCCCACAATATTATTGTATCATCTTTAGATAGAACAGATACTACAATTTAATTTTAGCCCAAAAGTCAAGAAAGTGTAATGTAGTTAGATTTTCACGTTCCACACAATAGCGACATCACATGAATTTTTTTTAGTTACTTTTTTTTTGCATTCCATTTTTAGCTATCGAGCTAGTTCATCCTTAAAAAAGGGGTTGAAGGTTATAACGTACATACGAACATGAAATCTCCTTAGCATATTATTATATGGAAGAAAAACAAAAAGGAGACTCATATTGTAGATGAAAAAAATGTCAAACTTTGAAATCAAACATGCATCTTGATAAAGGACCAAACACATAAACAAAATAAATTCATAAGTGTGAGTATATACAGGGTGAGCCAAAAGTAGGTGGACAGTAAAAACATTTTTTTGTCGAAGCATAAGAGACAGACTTCAAAGCTGTGTAAATCAAGTAGGAAAATGTTTTTTACTGTCCACCTACTTTTGGCTCACCCTGTATATAACTAGCGTTGTCTGGGAATGAATGTGTTCCTTAAGAAGAAAGCAAAACATGTATAGAAATTTATTATCATCTTACTATTAAAAATTTATGGTGTTTTTAGTTTGCCTGTGATTGATTGACAAAAAGGAATAGGCAGAATACACATTACTAAGGCAGTAGGTTTTACAATGTCAATACCCGAGTTCGAATCTCACGTTAGTCTGAAGGATTTTCTTTTAATTGGATACATGGTTTATAAATTTAAAAAAAAACATCACATAACTATTTATTTAAACTAAGTGACCTTTTTTTTTTTGATAATCCACCAAAAGGTAAACATAAAGGGTATTCGGCATTAGTTCAAAAAGAATTGTTTTTTTTTTGATAATCCACCAAAAGGTAAACATAAAGGGTATTCGGCATTAGTTCAAAAAGAATTGTTTTTGCTAAAAAACAAAATTTCTTATGTTTTTTGCAAATAAAAGCAATACGTAAATACATTCATTGTAGTTACTTATTCTCTCATGCAATTACAAAGTAGTATATTTTTTCCATGAAATTTAACAAATGTTGACAGTAAAAGCTATGTAAAGGTGGAAATTGACATACCCAGGTACTGTACCAATACCCCTAAAGGAACGGATATAACTTAGTGGTAACTTTAGTTTTTTGCAAAGATTGTTAATTTTGTAGATCTCCAAATTCTTTCAAATGAGATAGTTTACAGCTTGAAATAATGCAAAATGAAGTTGTTACGTTATGTTAATTCAACCATAAATAATGTTTGCTACGTTTTTTGTTGCTGTTGTTGTCAGACTCTCACTGTTTTCCGTTTTGAGGGATATAGAAAAAGTTGTTTTTGGTGGAGCTTCGGAATAGAGACTGCGTTGTTTTTTGGCGATTTAAATATTTTTTTCTTCAAAAATTTACTGCAGATTATTGTAGATTTCCATGTTTAGAGAACGATTATCAAATTAAAATTAAATACTTGTATTATTTGGATTATTCAGATTACTGTTCTCATCTTGGATCTTTCGACCAATGTAACCTCCGACCTTTGGGTGTATTGTGTCGAACTCGAGAGTTGTGTATCGAGGAAATAGTGTGAAGCTTTTAAATATTTTAGTAGATATATTTGCAGTTCAGTTGGAATTCAGGTAATATAGAACAGTAATATTGTATATTTTAGAACGTTTTCACTCTATTGAAAAGTAATTTTATTAATGGCTGGCTTTTTTCTTTTTTATGTAGGGCTTTAAGTATTTGTAATTTTAGTTTGTTGTTTTTGTGTTCTAATATGTTTATATTATCTTCAAGAATCATTTTAAATTTAGAGGAAGCACAGGAATGTTTGGGTTTTAGGATATTGAGCTGGTCTAAGAAAGGTGCAGAGTCAGACGTCTTGATTGAGTTGCAGTGGTCAAACCTACGTATATACTTTCGTTGTAAGAAATAAAGTCTCCCAAAGGACATTTAAATTGATATACCAGGTTTGCTGTGTCTTAAACTCTAGGTGAGGGGAAATAATTATTAGTGATGATAAAGTTCGACATTTTGAACTTGCCATAGTAAATAATGAATTTTATTTTTTTTATTAGGATAGATTGGAGGTACATTTTTATCTATCTATCTATCTATCTATCTATCTATCTATCTATCTATCTATATATATATATATATATATATATATATATAGATATGTATATATTCTTAGCAATTGATATTTTAAGTTACATAAAACAGCACACACGATGACAACATTGGTTTATAAAGTAAAATCAAACGATTACAAATTAAGAACTCATACCAATGTCAATATTCATAACGACAACACAGTTGTATTATTTGGACTACTATTCTCGTCTTGGATGTTATTCTCATAACGTTTCGGCCGATGTAACCGCTGACTAATTATTTACGACTTCTATCCGGTCATGCTTGATGGAACAAGGGCAAAGCTATCCCCATGGATTAAATAAAGGGTTCTGTTCTGCTGTGATGGGATACCTGACTCCCATCAAGGCTGATAAGTGTACTAGTCTGTAGTATGTATATATACTACGAACATTAGTATGTATGGTCGACTGTATTCGCCGGTATTCGAGTATATTAGGTTAATCTTATTGGATTACCAGTTGTGCTATTGTTTTGTACAATGTATACGTTGTAATAAACCATCCACTTTTAAAGACCTTACACTCTGGTTATTTTTGTTATTATAACTTCTAACCAAGTTTATATTATGTTCGAAATTCCCTACAGATTTCCGAGTTTTACATAAAAATTCCTAAGTTCGACGAGATATACCGGAAGATAGTTGGCCGAAACGTTGTGAGAATAAAATCCTAGATCAGAACAGTAACTCGAATAATCCAAAAAATATAAATTATCAATCCTCATCTCAAAAATTTCTAAAATACACAGCTGTATTTGCAATCTCAGAAGTAGACCAAATGTGAGCTCATTATAAACTGCAAATACTTTTTGAACTTTAAACAATGAAACTAATTAGAAAGAAAAAAAATTCTGCTTGAAATAAAAACTGACCTAGGTTGGTTTGTCATAAAATAGGGAAAACATGATTACTTAAGTGTCAAGAACGCCCTGTAAAATAATAAACAGATGCCAAAATATCTAATATCTATTGTTTTTTTTTCTTTTTTCAGGTAAGTGTTCAAACATAGTTTCTACCGAATACTCAAAGACTGGGATCAAGACAATGCAAGTTTGTATGCCGACTTCACATTTGTCTAAATTGCGTCTTGTTTTGTATATTTTATTTTTATTTCTGTTGGAATAATATCCATGTCAACTGTACGGTAAATGAAAATGTCTACTGGACGCACAATAACCATGTCTACTGTATTTATTTACCTCCTGTCCAGAAGGTTAGACACAAGGTTAGGTCTGGTTTTGAAAGCCAGTGCACTAGGAGAAGTGCATTCTGGCCTACGAAAAATATGTGAGCAGCCCCGTCGGCATTCACTGCTAATGGAACCTCATGCGATTAGCAATAAATTGACTCCTCAAAGAAAGTATAGACGGGGAAGGTGGACTTCGTAGGACTGAACAGAACCATACCTCATCCGACAGCAACAAAGCTGCTGTCGGACTTATTGTTGAGGACGCATCCCTGACTGGTAAGAACAACACCTACTCGAGTTACTGTGCAGTTACTAACCATGTCTACTGGACACTCAATGACAATGTCTAATTTAGTAATCATATTGTCTGCACAATTAATACAATCAATTTCGTTACTTTGAAAAAATATAAAATAAATATTATTTACACATCATTTAAGTTTTATTTATTTTTCAGCTTTTAAAACAGACCCTGGTTATTTTAATGATGTTTAGCTATCATATATTATATTGATTCAGTGAATTTTATTTTAATGATGTTTAGCTATCACACATTATATTGATTTCAGTGAATTTTATTTCAACCTGGACTGCGTCAATGTCAGCAGCTTGTCGGGTTGATTTCTGCACTTTATAATATCTCTATTTATATATAGTTAGGTATGTGTATATGTTTATATATTTGTATTCAAGGAATTCACCCCTAAACTAATTAACTGATCATTATAATGTATTGAATAGGTATAAGGGGATCGTAATGTGGGCTATGTTTACTTTAGTTTAATGCAAAGGGGGTAAAAAGGGGGTGGAAGCCCTTCGTCAAAATTCAGATACCTTCGATTTTTTGTGACATTTTAACAATTAATAAATATTCCCCAAATTTCCATTTCTTTGGAGTATTTTAAAAAGGTTTAGGGGGAATAATATGGGTACACTCATCCATTTGAAAATGTACATGTATCAGATTTGCATTGAGTTTCATCCATCGTCATTAAACATCGATTAATCCATGAATTTTAATTTCTTCTTAAGACACTTTAAGCTTAAGCCTTTGAGACATTTTCTAGAATCAAAATCATGTAATGGATTTGATCCAAATTAGAATAAGGATTTTACACACAAGGTTTAGCATTATTATATCTAGATTCTAATTTTCGTAACGAAACAGCACATATGGTGCTAAACTGTTCTGTTCGGGGAATTCATTTCTGGGACGGGTATTCTTCTAGTCTCTTATATTATGATGATGATGATCATCATCATTATCATTATTTCTTACTCACTAGAATTTCTCACACCAGTTACTACCAGTGATTGCTCACTGGCAAAAAAGCAGGTGGTGTTCCCTTAAGTCTGAGTGAGAGTAAGTCTCCCCAGATATCCAATACTTTCCACTTCTTTTAATCGCCATTGCTAATCACTTTGTATTCTCGCAACAGCCATTTACAGGTGAATTTTAGCTGAAAACGACTGTTTATTTACTCTGGAATTTGAGTGATAATAAGCCTCATCAGGATTCCAGTACTCTCTGATCCTTTCCAGTGGAGGTCTTCATGGTGCTCTCTCTCTCTCTCTCTCTCTCTCCTTGGTCTTTACATCTTTTAAGCCCCTAACAGCCATTTTGGTGCCACCGTGTTTGTTTGAGGGATTGAAGTGGAAGTTTAGGGTTAGGGTTATGTGATTTTTCTTACACATTTACCCCGGTAGTTTTAGTTCCATTGGTTTCGTGTTATGCTCTTTTTATATTTCTAGTTATATTTAGGGAGCGTTATTCTAGTTCAACTTACATGCGGTTGGTCAGCGTCATCTGACTTATGAGTTGGCTTCCGCACGCAATGATTTTCCATAATAGTAATTATTACTACTACTACTACTACTACTACTACTACTACTACTACTACTACTATCATCATCATCATCATCATCATCATCATCATGATTATTATTATTATTATTATTATTATTATTATTCAGAGAGAAACGAAGTGCTTCTGGAAGCAAATTCAAAAATTGTACTGCTGGTGGTGACACTTTGAATTTCTTAGCTTTCTAGTGGTGTCTGAGGAAAAGCAGGCCAGTCACCCGCAAAGAAAATAATGTGTTTGCATTAATAAGTCTTTGGTCACCATATTTATAAGCACATTTTTTAAAAAGTTTAAGTATTATAATTGCTTGCAATCAAGGATCATTAGATTGTGAAGTCGATTTTATACTCTGTCAAGGCAAGAAAGCATGCTCTGAGATGCACCTACACAGATGTGGCAACAGTACTCCATTTTAGGACGTATCTCACTCTTATAAACGTAGAGGATTGCATCAGAAGGCAAGTACTTTACAAAATATAGTCTAATATGTATATTTTGTCATCCAATGAAACTAAATAACAAAATATATTTTGATACACATATTGTTTTGTCATCCAAATATTGATTAAATAAAGTTAAAAAGTTTTCGCAAATAAGTATGTGTATTATTTTAGAAATTCTTAATTTTTTTGTAACGAATAGAAAATGTTCTAAAATGTCTTTAATTTAAATTTCATTTAATTTGAACCTTGATGAATCCGAAAACCTGACAATATAAATTAATTATTTATATTAGCAGGTTTTCGGATTCATCAAGGGTAGACATTTTAAGAATCAAATAAATGCAATTTTACAGATTTTCATGCGTGTGCTCAACAGGAGTAGAAAATAACGGATCCCAGCTTTATTATATCCAACCCAAAGAAGGTTTTAATCAAACCACTTCTAATAACATCTACATGAATGAATGCGAAAGTTTTTTCATTAGTCACTCTTATATTACCATCGAAACGGGTTACCTGGAGAAGGTTTTAATCAAACCACTTTCTATAACACAATAAATAATTGTAGGTGTATGTTTGTTTGCATTTTCTCAGAATGTCTATTATTTTCTAATTATATATATGTTTTTCTTGTTACTTGGGTGACCATCTTTGTTTTGTTTGTTTTTTTTACTAAAAACAATTGTCAATATATAATAACCCCGATGAGATTTTTGTAAGATAAAGAGACAAGAGCTTTTAAGTTGACAGAATTAATTAATCCAAGTTTTATCGTATCAAACCTGGAGAAGATTTTAATCTAAACATTTTCCATGCAAGTTAAATCATCACGAAAAATACCGAGTTTTATTTAATATCTACTGACATATTAGTTATAAAAACACAGGAAACACAAATAAATGAAAGCCTAATTGATATTTCTGAAATCTTTTGTGCAAAAAATAAATAATTGCAGATACATGTTTATTTGCATTGTCCATTATTCTGCTAATTATATAAAGATGTCTTTCTTGTTACTTGGATGGCCATCTTTATTTTGTTTTTGGATTTTCTTTTACTAAATACAATTTCCAATAGATAATAACCCGATGAAGTTTTTCTAAGATAAAGAGACAAGAGCTTTTAAGTTAGCAAAATTTGTTTTATATTTTCAAATGATTGATAGTTTAAAAGCTCGGATTTGCTTAGTGATGGCAATTTCTGTTGTTTTATTATTTTAAATAGTGCAATAATTTTAATTTTATTTGTTGAATTTTTTCTCCACAAGTAATTATTATCTGTCAACTTGGAATTGATTGCAATCTTCCGGTAATAAGGATGTACATCATATGCATTCTGGCAAATCTGTTTGTGTGAGAGTTAGGGCATCGTTGGCCCAAACCACGTGCATCTGCCAAAGTTTATGCATCGGTGGAAGTGGAGATAATGATGGTGATGTGTATTCGTTGCCTTGATGAAGATCATTCTCTCATCCATTGTTTTCTTCTTTCACTTGATTTGTTTAGTGAATATAAATAGTTTGTTGCAACCGAAGTAATCTGTTATTATACTAAAGCTGAATTAATCAATGTTTGTTTCCCTCAGACTTTTTCCCCATATATATATATATATATATATATATATATATATATATATATATATATATATATATATATATATATATATATGTATATATATGAGGATAAAATGCATGTATCATAAAATGAAATGCCTTGAAGACAGGATGTGTGAAAAAGACAAAAAGAAAAGAACAAATTAAATACAGGAATAAATCATTAAAAACGAGAGATTTTACCGGTTTCGTTCGTTCGTTCGTTCGGATCAGAAAAAGTGAAGATTAAAAGATTTATTGAATAACGGCAAAACATAGGAAAAAGAAAAAACGCAAAAGATGTTTTTGGCACGTGTTTAACTATTTGAATGTTATTCAATAAATTGTTAAATCTTCACTTTTTCTGAAGACGATCCGAACGAAACCGGTAAAATCTCGTTTTTTATTTTTTATTCCTGTATTTAATTTGTTTTTTCTTTTATCTTTTTCACACACATACACACACACACACACATATATATATATATATATATATATATATATATATATATATATATATATATATAATGAGATTAAACCTTATGTCTAGTATCTTTATTCCAATTTTGATCAAAATGCATTACATAATTTTGATTCTGGAAAATATCTAATATTTAAGGGGTCTTAAAAAGAAATTTAAATTAAGGGAATCTTGCTTCATGACTATGGATCCAATTCAATGCAAATCTGATATATTTGAATTTTCAAATGGGAGGTTGTGCCCATATTATGCGTCCTAAAAAGACTTTAAAATACTCCAAAGAAACTGAAATTTAAGGCATATTTATTACTGTTTACTATCTATTATTCAAATTTCATCAAAATCAGAGGTATTTGAATTTTCCTGAAGGGCACTTCATCCCCCTTTCGTCTCCTTTGCATAAAACTAAATTAAACTTAATATAGCTCACATATGAACTCCTTACACCTGTGATCCAAAATTCATAATGATCGGTAAATTAGTTTAGGAGTAAATCCTGTACATAAAAACATATAAACATGCCTAGCTTTATAAAGATATAAATATGATGTGTATCCAGTTTTTACACTTTTCCTCAGTCATCTTGATCCTAAAAGCCATAGCAATTATAAATCTTGAGCATTGTTTATGGTAAAAAGAAAGAAATGGGCGAACAGAGTTGATTGATTTGCAATCTAAACACTCAACCTCGACTTTAGAACCAATCAGAAGTAAGGGAGATAATTCTATCTTTTAAACTGTACACAAGAAATAATGCTTGCCTTCTCGTATTAAAATTTGTATTACTTTATGGTTCAATTTGATAGTGCGACAGGATCTCAGTAGAAAGAAAAATAATGTTTACAAATAAATCACTGTTGTTGCCGATACGCAAAAAAGTTATTTATTTTGAGAATTTTCAAATCCTGCGATTTCCTATGTTGCGAAAGGTGTATTTTTTAGTGACGTCAGATACAGTGTCATGCTAAATCTGTTCACTTCGGCTGTTAACTTGATTTGGATGCTGAAAATACAGTTGATCCAAAGAATTGTTGAATAACCATGTCTACCTCTTTGACAAGATTTTAGACGTACAATTGCTAAATAACTGCATTTGCTCGCATTACAGACTGTATATACAGAGACGCTACTAATTTACAATTGACGACTCTCATTGCACGAGTATTAAATCATCTTTCTTATCATGGCCTGCGGAGGGATTCTACCCAGAGGACGGAACATAGATCCTATCAAGGGTACAGACATGATTAAACTCTCAGTTGGCGGCTGTGATTAATTGTCGTATTTAAACAAATT